>JAGFMF010011523.1:948050-961928 GCA_019455555.1 Galemys pyrenaicus
TAGAGTCCCGAAGGGTATGTTTGGGGCTCCCCACTGGGCGCTGAGGCTGTGGTTTTCAAGTACTGGATTTTCCCTAGTTAGGTTGTTAGTCTGCTGCACAAAGCAAGCCTTTCTGGTCCAACTTGTGGCTTAAATACATCCCATCCCCCCCGTTCAGTTTAGAGATCGGCTTCCCCGGTTAGCCGGTTAACTGTTCTTTGTCACCGCGGTCTCTCTATTTGTGGGGCTTCCCTCAGCCTAACTCGACTACCCGCTCCTTCCCTAGTATCCCTAAAGTTAGAGACTTAACTCACCAGGTCTGGAGTGCTTCCTCGGTTGTCTGTATNNCTGCAATTCTCCCCACTAGGCTGTTTATAAGCTTTCTCTTCGGTGTTGGGCTTCTGGGTTTGTCTTGTAGTTCCTGGTTCGTGGAGTTAGTAGATGGGGGGAGGGGAAAGGGGGAAGGGGCTGGGACAGGATGTTTAAACGGCTTTTCTCCTTTTGTTAGTCTCTTCTGTACGTCCTTCTTCTCTGGGTAGGTTGAAAATATAGTCCAATTTATCCTCAGTGTTACAGTTCCTACTGGGGCCTGCTGTATTTTTTCCCTTTTTCCTGTATCTTCCAGGAGCTTTCTAGCCTATTGTCTCTCCATCGCCATCTTTTCTCTGACCCCCCCATTTAGTAGATTTCTACATACAAAAACTAAATGGTCATTCAGGTCGTGTGTTAAAAGTTTAATACTAATGAGTCATTTGTAAATCAATAAATGTGCATACTAGTTTTATCAGTTGTTGCATTGATATTAACTTTCTTTTTAAATTTTGGGATACTTTCATTTTAACAGTGTTGCATCCTATTTTCCATTTAATATAATATACAATAAGTCACCTTGAAGTAGGTGATTCTGTGAAATATTTAGTATAATTGCTCAAGAATATTTTTTTTTCTGTTTCTTTTTTATCTTGTCTGCTTATGTATGGAAGACTATATATTCAACATGAAGTACATACTTTGGCATACTAAAATTATTTACTTTAATTGAGTGTATGTGAGGATAAACAAAATTCATTTTGTCTCACTAAATGTGTCATCATGCCTTTTCCAAGTTACACAGCATTTTCTCACTGAGTAAGATTTTTTTCCCTACATTTTAAATAGTCGGGAAAATATTTTGATCTAAACAACTGATATTATTTAGTGACTTGTAGTATATAAAGTAAAACTCTTTTATTTGTAATATGATAAACCTACTCAGTTAAGTCTATGGTAGTGTAATTTTAACACATGGAGTCCACTAAAAAACTAAGGCTATTAAATTATCAAAAGTCAGCAAAAAAAAGCTAGTGACTGCTTGGAGAGAGGAAAAAAAAATCAAAAAGTGAAATGAAATTCACATGACCTAAAAGAAATTTTAATTTTTTTTTATGTGACAGTTCTGAAAGACAGATTAAAAATTGAGGTAAACCTATAAGCAATGACATGTGAAGAGGAAGAGATACCTAAGTTTACTTATTTTAACCTTTGCCATTAAAAGTGGAATTTATAAAACAAAGGGACGGAACAAATACTCAACAAAACCTAGCTGGAATACGAGAAGCAATAGGATAGAGTAAGGATACACAAATGTATGGCTTCTGGGTGAATTAAAATTGTTAAACACTGATGAACTGAATTGTGAAAGAAGTTAGTACAGATGTTCCTTATAATCAAGAATCAGCAAGACATCTAAAAAGTCTTTTGTGACTAAAAAGAACAATAACAAAATAAACTGTGGAAAAGACAGTGATGTTTATTATTTGCAGTAGCAGAGGTATAAAAACAACCTAGGTTACCAACAATAGATACATATTCAAAGATATCATGGTGTATATATACAATGGAATACGATTCAGCTAGAAGGTAAAATCTTGACATTTATGACAAAATGGGTGGAAGTGAAGGAGATTATGCAGGCAAAATAAGTCAGAGAAAAACAAATGGATGATTTAAATTCATAGATGGTATATAAAGAAAAAAGAGATAATACCAAGTTAAAACAGAAAACTGGCTGAAGAATTAAGGCAAAAGAGGAGGTTAAGAGTGTGGAGCATAGGGTAGAGGAGGGTGTTCAATGGACTATGGTGGAGGGTATAGTTGCTTTGATGGGTAATATATATTTGAAGGTATGACCCTATACTTGTTAATTCATATACAGTGTAATAAGCCAATATTGCCTCAATAAAAAAGTAATATTTTTGTCTAATGTCATACTGTAAAATATGTATTCATTTATCTTTTGTGTTTGTACCTTAATTGACAAAATACCATATAGTTGTTTTAAGATTACTGCTTTTCTTGTATCAATAATGGCTTTGGAAAATCGAAGAAATATTTATATTAGCAGGACTTTTGACTTGTTCCACATGAACTAGCTATCAATAAATTGGGAAAATGCAAACTGTACAACTGAATTATCAGACTCACAGCTAATTGTAGAATGAATATGTAGAAAGTTTATTGAGAACATCATTGTCATAGATCAGGATGAGAAAGGAAATCATAGTAAGGGATACTTCATAAAAACTTGGTGAAGCTCTTTTTAACATTTTCATTCATGACTTAGATAACAAGGAAAATGTACTATTTAGATACTATTTAGAAAATGTACTATTTAGCACACTAAAATGTTATAAAATATTATAAAAAAGTGATCAGTGAAAAATAGGGCGGTGTTTGGTGTAATACAAATCAATATTTAACAAATACCAACTAGAACATCATTTGCAGTAAATTTGTTCGTATTTACTTTCTTCTGGATCATTAGTTGTAAGTATAGTAATCCTATAATATTGTTTATAAAAGCAAGGAAGTATGCTAGCTATGATGAAACTATAAAACATTAATAGACTCATCTTCAATTTAAAATTCAACTTAAAAATTATTTTGAAAAAACAGAAGTAACAATACAAAAGAATAAAAATGGTATTTACAAGGAAAATATAATCCATTGAGGATAATGTATTTGGAGCTGGCAACAAGGGAGTATTTTAAGAAAATATGTGTTATTTCCTGATATTTTAAAAGTCAGATATAGTAAAATAGAATTCATTGCAAGAATTGATAAAAAGTTCCATGATTTAGTAATTGAGTGGGAAGCTTTTTATTCTTTAGAACATTTCAAATTGAGTATTAGCTGAGTTTGTGTCTAGATTGCAGAATATCTTTAAAAAGACAAGGTGGTCTGGATAGCCTTGACTTCAGACTTGTGAAACCCTGAAAAGAGGACCCAGCTATGCTGTGCTGGGATTCCTGACTCAAAACAGTGGGATATAGTAAATGTGTGTTGCACTAGCCACTAAATTTTTGCTGAAACTTTTTTTTAAAAGATTTATTTATTTATGCATACAAGAGCTGGGATACAGGCCAGAGTCACGGATTGTGAGAGATTCACAAGAGACAGAGTGGGGAGCAGAACAGGTAGATCAACTGAACTACACTGCTGAGGGGAGCAGCAGGCAAGGCAGGAGAGGTCTGCTGCACCATGTAGGTTTCCTTCCTGGCCTGGGAATGAACTCACACTGTTGTGTCTCAGATGCTTCGCAGTGTGATGCTCAACGCTCAACCTGCTGTACCAGCCGGGGGGCCCTGTGCTGAAATTTTATGTCTCATAAACAAATAATGTCATAGCTTTGGTTTTGTAACAATATACAGATTTAAGACAATGGCCAGTTCTCTAAATGTTTTGTATCACTTCTTGAGGTTTACTTGGTCAAGGAAATAGGGGCGACTTAGCATTTTAGAAACCCCATCAAATCAAATGAGAAACAGTTTTTACAAATGTTTCTGCAAATTCATGTGTAAAATAGCAAAGCCTTTGTGCACAGCCCTGACTTCCACAATCAGTCTTCAGGTTCTTTTTAAACTCTTTTGAGGCATATTTACTTTATAGTCCATGTTTGCTCTCTGATTGCCCTTTGGATTTATGTTTTGAATCTTGCCTGTTTCTAGAAATACTTGGTAATATTTGTGTTCTTCAGGGTTCTGACTCCATGCTCCATGGAAACCTCATTTACTGTCATTGCCCATTCCATTTTTGTTCTGAATTCGATAGATAATTCAACAAATCCACTTCATAGTTGAAACTGCATTAGTCTCTGTTGCTGTCTTTCCAGTCACTTTCTTCTTGGCCCCCTGGTGGCAAAACTCCCTGCCAGGTAATACTGTGAGAGTTACAAAACTAGTGGTTTGTCTACTCCTTTCTACTTTGGAACATATAGCTTCCTCAGGAGAAACCACAACAAATTGGTATTCTTTGTAATCTATTTATTTGATGCATCTTTCTTAAATATTTATTGTATATCTAGGTAGCAGTGACAATATTTTTGTTAGTAAGGGTCTTAAATACAGTAATAATAAATTTCTATTCAAGGATAATATACTTTAGCAAAAGTGGTAACACTTTATATTTCACCATTTATTCAGATAAATGGATAAATGGCTCTAGTATACTCACTTATTGTAGTCATATTTAAATATATATCATGTTTGGAATCCTGAAAACAGAGTACTTGTTTTTGCCCTATAATAAAATTGAGTTACATAGACCCATATGGTCTTAGCAGCAGTGATGAGAACACAAGTCCTGGTTTTAAACAGTCTTTACCTCTAACATGTTCTCTAAACCAGAAAAAAATATTGGAGTTTTTTTATTTTTTCTGTGCCAAAGACAACTTTATCTGAATATTGGAGATAATAATAGTATTAGTATAAAAAAAAGATGTTAATTAAGAGAACATGTATAAAATTTATTTGGAGCAGTTTTGGACTTTGTAAATATTCAGTAAATATTAGTGCTTAAATTTTACTAATTGTCAAGTATTAATAGTTATTATTGTTCTATTATTATTACTACATTTATCCTTGTCTCATTTGGATTCCAATTATTCATAATAAGCATAGTCACAAGGAGGTTTAAATTACTCTGATCTCTATAGAGATGAATTGATGTTTACTTATCCAGACTGCTTTTCTTATAATGCCTTCATCTCTAAAACATTATCCTAGACAAGTCTTAGAAATGCCCTGGCTGCAGAAGCAATGAAGAGATCTTACTACAGATTCCTCTAAAATCACAACTTTGTACAGTTATTTGTATTTACTAATTAGACTCCAAAAAACCTTCATACATTAGGGAAGACTATGTTCACTGGTGTTAAATAATCATGAGCAAAGATCCTATGAATTGTGTACATACACCTTCCTAGGGAAAATACTTCGTTAGGAAACTTAAGAACGTTAAGAAGGTTGAATAATATAAAATAATCCAGGAATCAGAGGAAAATGGTGCAGAGAATTCTTTCTTTCCTTTCTTCAAGGAACTTCTACACATTTTGTCCTTTGCTTAAAGAAGTTCTCAGTGACAGAGATAATAAGCCATTAGGAGTCATTAATTCTTGTGGCTTGAAAAGCTATTACAGTTCAGTTCAGTCTGAGCATGAAATATTCAAAATGTACTTCTGCCATGCTTGTATGTTTTAATCTTTATGGATATGTGTTTTTCAGTTAAGATTCTCCTGAAAAATAGAAACAATAGTTTATATATATATACACACACATACATTTTATACTATATGAAATATATGTTTATGAAGTGTTCATGATTATGTGTAATATAATATACATGGAATATATGTAACATATAGTATATATGTAATAGATATACATATACACACAGAGAAGAAAGATTGAAAGAAAAAGAAGTTAGAAAGAGAGAATGGAGAAAGGAAGAGAGAGAGAGAGAGAGAGAGGAGAAGGAAGGGAAGGAGGGAGAGAAAAGAAAAGGAAGGAGGAAAAGAAAAAAGGACATGAAGTCTGTTTTTGCTCCAGAGAGTGAGGCAAGAGACATTTCCCTCTTCCTCATGGGGGTGTCAGCCCTTTTGTTCTGTCAGACTCAACTAATGGGACTAAGCCCTGCCTATATTTGAGAGGACAGTTTACATTACTCAGCCTACCTAGTCACATATTAAAACTCACCTAGAAAAACACTCAAAGAAACCTCCATCATAATGTTTAGCCAAATGTCGGACTTCCTCCAGCTTAATTAAGTTAGCACATAAAAATAATCATCACAGTTTATTTTTGCAATAAAAATAAAATCAAACTTTTATAAGTTAGTAGGATTTAAATAGAGCTGAAAGCAATACTGAATTTAGAATTCATGGTAAGAACTTTTGGCCTTACTTTTCCTTCTCTCAATCCTCTTTTCTCTTCCTTTCTTTTACATAACTTGGTAAGACACTATGAATCTAGGCTACAAAGATTAACAGCACAAAATACGTTATCTTAATTCTCCTAAATGCAATATGTGGTATTAAATGCCATAAAAAAGTGGTTCTGAAATCTCTGAAAAAGAACATATCTATAGATGCCAGAGTGTTTTTCTTGAATAGATATCAAATAAGTTGCAGTTTGAAAGATGGCTTTATGTTTGCAAATCACTCTAGGTACATGGAAAAGGTCAGCAAAAGCATGAGAAACAGGTAAAAGATATATAGTCTATTTAGAGAAAACTATCTTGCTCTGTAAGACTGTGGTAAAGAGCTTTTCATTTTATGCAAAGACATTTGAACTTTATCCTATATGTAAATGGAGTGTTAAAGAAATTTAAAGTAGAGAAGTAATATAATTATGAATTTTGGAAGCATCCCTCTGGCTGTAGGATAGGAAAGAAGAGAGTAAGTTGGAGCATGTTAAAGTTAAAACCATATTCAATATGAATTTTTTTTCTAAAGAACATTGTGATAATAAAGAACCTTGAAGCAAAGGTGGTAGTAATGGGGAAGAACTGCCAGAACTAAAATAAACTGACATTGAAGTGTGAGGATTAAGAAATAAATGCTAACAGAAAGGAATGGCTCTCTTTCAATCATATTTCCAGTTTGAGGGAACATATTAATCATAGATTCTGGGGGCCTCTCTGGTGGCGCAGTGGGTTAAGCAACGCGCTATGAAGCAAACCGCAGCCACTGCAGCACGAGTTCGATCCCTGCTGCTGGCCAGGGAGGGGACCCACATGGCATGGCAGACCTCTCCTGCTGTGCCCGCTGCTCCCCTCAGCAGTGTACTTCTGTTGATCTCCCTGTTCTGCTCCCTGCTCTCTGTGGTGAATCCTCTCACCCCCCCACACCTCTGGCCTGTACCCCAGTGCTTGTATGCATAAAATAAAATAAATCTTTAAAAAAAAAATCATAGATTCTGTTACCAAAGTGAAGAATACAGATGAGCTAGATGTTTTTGAAGTCTAAGTAATTAATTCAGTTATTTGTTATTGTGAATGTGAAAAAGGTTTTGAATTTTAGTATGTGAAATAACAAAGGGGGAAAACCAGACACAGAAAACTGGAAACACCAAATTTAATAGAATGGGTTGCACAATGAAGCCTACAAAGAGTACCAAAGGTAGTTAAAGAGATGCATAAACACAGCATAGAAAAAGTGATGAAGAGCAAAGGGAGGAACATGTTTCAAGGTGAAGACTATAGGTACCATGACAACTTCAAAGTTGATTAAAATCATATTTTGAAATTTCTTTAAATGGCTTTTTTCATCTTAGTAAAATGTTTGCAGAAGGGTATTAAAAAGTATGCCAATATTCAGGAAATCATGAATGGGAAGTTAGTGAGGAAGAACAGGGAATTAAGAAGCTTCACTATTTTCAAAATATATGAGTTTAGGTTAAGAAGTGATACAAAGTGGAAAGAATGTTCAGTAAAGATGGAAATTCACTAAACCTATTTTCAGTCTAAAGTTTTTCTCTGCTCTCCCATCAGTTGGTTCCCTGAAACATCCCTCTGATTAATTCTGTCTCTGGACTCTCAGGTTTACTTTTCACCTTTTCTGGTACACTTAAATTACTTATATAGCTGGTAATATATTTATTCCAGCACCCTTTTTGTTAACAATAAACAATTCTTGATCAGAGTATATCGTGTCAAATGATTCACTTTGTTGGTCATATTGATATTTGAGTTATTGTAATATATTTTTGGTAAATAGAAAAAAATAACATCCAAAGAAAGATAAAATGTAAGGTACTTAATTCTTTGAATCTGGTTGATCATTGCTAATTAAGTCCCTACATCATTACAAACTTATGTAGCAGATGTATCTGGAGCCTCCAGAGAGTGAAAAAAGGAAAACAAAAAAATGCCTGTTTTTTTTAAATTACTTGAAACACATTGGAAATAGGACCATTTTCCTTGCTTTTAAACAGTTATATCCTCCTTCAGTTTGTTAACTTCATTTTGGAATGCTTCCATTACTTTTATCTTATGCACTTAGTTCTCCATGCCTCACCTTTTGACTGCCATGTGTTTAAACTTGTTTTCTCAAAGAATGTTTTGTTTATAAAGCATGGTTTTGCAAAACAAAATTTAAAAAATCACAGTGGTGAGATGAATAATATGAATCATTTTTACTCCAATAACCACTTTTTCCTTTATATATTTTCCTATTAATAAGAACTGCTAAAAGATTTGAAATATCCACCTTTTTCTTTTATGACATTATATACTTTCCGCAATTAAAAAAGTAATTTTTTCTAGGAGTTAAAAATACGGTGACTACTTTGACATATGAAATAGATCCTTCCATCTTGATTTAGACTGTGGTTGGAAAGACATAAGCTTCCAGAACTAAACTCTAACCATTCTAGATTACAGAAGCAGACTCATTTGAATTCCATGGTGTGGAAATCACCTCTTCATGGGGCCATCTCTGCATGAAATGTGAACTGAACAACTTGTGGCAATTTATTATTGTCACATTCATTTATCTGATATACTTGTCCAGATTACATCTTTTTGCATTCTGATTGCTGTAGAACTATGGTTTCTGTGATACTGTCATATAAGACAATGCATCCTTTAACCTATATTTAGTGCCCAGGAATTTCATTACAGTAAAGAGAAAAATTTACTTACATGAACAGTAGCTCGATGTATACAGTGTGTTAAAGATTAAGGAATGATTTAGAAGGACAAACATATGCTGTTATTCTGCAAGGAACAAAAGTCACTTGTGAAAAATCTATTTCACTAGAGGATTTTAGAAACTCATCAAATTATATTTATTGATAAATATAGCAGATAAGCTATTGTCCATCAAAATAGAGAAAATATTAAGGAGAAATAGACAAAATATTATTTTTACATATGTCTTTACTTTTCTCATGGGGTATTAAGACTTCTGACTCAACAAGTGAACTATATTTGAGATATTATCAAGGCACTGGAGCTTATTCCTGTTGTATTGTTCATCAAAAGAAGGTAGAAGACATTTCATTTAAAATATTTAAAATGAAAGCTATGGTTAAACCATTACTAAAGAAAATAATAATTTCTCACAGTTTACCTGGAATTATAGTAATAAAAATTCCTCTTAATGCACTTATTATTAAATATATCTTTATACTAACACAATTTTAATGAAAAGGCAAACAATGAAATTTATTTGACTCTGTCATCTTATCAAGGGGAATAGTTACAGAAAAAGTCTGAAAAGTACTAACTGGCCAATAATGTCTCATTTTCATAATAAGGGTACCATTTTAATGTCATTTAGTCAGTTAAGAAATATAATTATAGAGTAGTTAAAACAATAACCAATTCAAAAAATTATGTTGTAAGGAATTAGAACATAGTTGCTAAAATTGAACATGAAATACATTTGAATTGGAATTTGACTTACAAATAAGGACATTTAAAAGAAAAGAAAAAATCTTAATTTTTTTTCTAGTCTACGTACCAATGCTTATAGTAAGTATTGTTTATAGTAAGTCTACAAATAATAGAGTAAATAAAAAAGAGAAATTATATTGCTGACAGAATTTGTAATGTTTATTTCAATATACAATAATAAGAAACACTGATACTTTATTTTGAAATGTCAGTTATAGGCTGTGGTGATAAAAATAGAATATTTTAATGTTTTATTACACTTATTTTATTTAGAAAAGTAATCTTTAATGGGAAAAGCAGAATGTTCATATTGAAATATATGTTTTAGCATCAAGAATTACTTTATATAAATAAAAGTGAGAATTAATACAATTAAAAAGAAAAATCAATTAATTGCAGAATAACTAATAGGATACTTAAGCATGTTATATTTTGAAAGATTTATACAAGTGGTTTATGTATGTACTACACAATTTATGACTGTTTATCAGAGAAGTATGCTGTATATTCTTTATATGAACTCAAAACACAAAAGTTTTCCATTTTACAAATATTATAAATGAATAATTTATAACTCAGATTAATCAGATGTGTATTGTTTGCTTTTATAAAAATTAAATATAAATTTATTTTCAAATATTTTTCTGCTTTATGTATTTCTAGTCTTCTAAAAATTAAAAACAGAAAGGGAAATTGAAGTTTGAAGTTTAAAATTTAAAATCTATATCATGAATTATGTTATGGTTGCTTTGAATTACTTTTTAAATTAAGAATTGTTATCCAAATTTATAAATGTGTAAAAACTTATGAAAGTAAGTTTTTCCTGTCTAAATATAACCAGCAGTTAGACTACTTTCCTTGTCAAATATTAATGTAGTTTTTATTCCTAATTATCATCTATACCCTACCTTAATCCACCACAGGAAGACACTTAAGGCGCTTTAATAACTAATAATACTCTATAATTATAGAAAGTAAAATAACGTTAGCAGTAAAAAATAAAAGTTTTGTACATGATATTTATTACAATCAAAGGGATTTTCCCCAACTTAAACAAATATTTTAACATCTTAAATTGCATTCACTTTGAAGAGTTTTCATACATGCAGCATATCAGTATACTGCATTAAATTTTTCTCATTTTTTTATATTAAGATACTAATAGTCCTGATTAAATAGGTAAATCAGTAAATTTGTATGATAATTTCTTTACTTTGCTGCTTGTTAGGCTCTTACATTGCTAATAAAACTGATAATCAATTTCTGTGCTTGCTGAAAATATTTTCTCAATTTTCTTTCAATCTGTAACGTTCAAAGTAGAGTTCTGGGTTCATGGTCTTCGTATGAGTATACATATGAGTATAAATAGGAGGGAAATAAATTTCAAAGTTATTTCTAGAATGACAAAACTAATGTCTGGGGAGAAACATTGCTTCAAGTCTCTAAGTTGATCCATGATACTGAAAAGCATAGAAACATCTATGGGACATTACTGACTTAAAGTGGAGATGAATCTTATTTGTAAGCTAGAAGTCTTAAGAACTTAAGGGAAAACTGCATGTTATTCCAATTCTACTTCTTTTGTATTGTGTTACTTTATTTTTAAACTAGAGCAATATTTTTTTCCAGCCTATAATTTTAATTTTTAGTGAATATGTTAAAAAAAACTTTATTTTTTTACTCTCCAGGTGTTCAATTTTCAAATAGCACAGGGATCCTTTGGTATGCTATTTTTCTTTTATGCTTTATAATGATACTAACCTGCCAGGACAATTACTTTAGTTATTATTCCCAAAATATATGTAAATCATTTTAACATAAAATTAGTTCTTCCTCACAATTACCTGCCTCCCCAACACAATCTGTCTTTAGTAATTTAGCGTAGGTGAAATCTACCTACATTTAGACATTTTAATTGTGAGTCAAGCTACTTGTGGTCTGGTAAAGACTTTGTTTGTCTGCTTGTGAAAGTATACTTTTACTGTGGAATGTGACTGGATAACCTTGCCCTAGAACATTTCACACTATGTAATTTTATTATAACATAGTTCATTGAGCAGTCCAGATCGCTAAAGTAGTTTCTATGCACCATTCCCATCAAGTGTTGATATGTTCTCTACCTGGATATTATTCCCTCTCTACCTGGCTATTCTTTCTCTGCAATAGCTTATTTGAATTGTAAATTAGGGGGGCAGGGGACTACAGAATTATTTTAGCAGTTTAACCTTATAAAATCTCTTTATGACAATATAGTTTTCTTTAGGATGTGAGTTTGTAAATCTTCACTGAGTATTCATTTGTCACACGTCTCAACTAGTTGCTAAGGACTGGGGTTGGCACTGGAACTCTTACCAAATCATTTAAACATAATGTTTCTAGGCCTCAATATCTAAAATTTGTGGAATTAAAATTATTTAAAGATTTAAAGGGAGATATAATCAAAACATATCTCTACATAGCTTATCCAATAGAAATAGTATCTATTTATCTAATGTTTTAGACTAATACTTCAGTGTGGATTTTATGACTGCTCTGCCTAGGTTTATTAGTCATTGCATGTATTAGCTTAGAGAAGATACTCTATAAAATCAAAACTTAGTATTATCTATCTTATAGGATTATTATGAGGTTTCAAAGAATTGTTATATACAGGGTGTATCAGACATTTATATAGCTCATGTGTAGTAATCAATAAACACTGTTTGTAAAGGCTTTGTAGCATTTTGCTTATTTTTAGAGGTACAAATAATGTGTGAAAAATGCATGAGTGGAAAATTTTAGCTTTTATTATCGCTATTCATGACTGTATTAAATAATAATATGAAATTGTAGTGCAAAAGACAAATAACACATTTTAATATATGCAAAAATTTTGATATATATAGTTTGACATAATTGTGAAAATATACAAACATAGTAAGGAATTCCTAACTTCATGTCTACCACATGTTTTGTTCTTATATAACCTCACTATATGATTTAATATTTTTAGTATATAAGTATTTTTGTTTATGATCAGAGTCATTAGAAATATAGACTATATACATACATAAATTTTGGAGACATTATTGTAGATTAGAGTGATTTTTGTAATACCGGCCATTATAAATTTGTTTAACCAAAGAGATCACATTTATATGAGAAATGAACTAATATATACTTTTATGTTAATAAGTTGCAGTTAATTAGTTTTAAGAAACTAATGATATGGTGTTATTTCTGGAGCTTCTGAGAATCTAGAATTGTTTTATTTCAAAGAATTTCATTCCCTAGTCTCCCAACTCTTACAACCTGTAGTTTGCCAGTCTTTTCATATAATCAGATTATGAATTGCTTAATGTTAAACTAAACTTTCAATGATCACTCTCTTTCTATTAACTTTAGAAAATATTTTATAATGACCTTAATAGATACTTTCCTTGAACTATTAAAGTTACTTTGAATTACTTCCATACACTCATAATAGGTAGGGAACAAACAGTCTGAGAAAGTGCTAGGTGATACTGTAAAAGAAAACTATGATACTATTACATTGTTGGTCTTTTACAAATTTACAAACAAAATTATGCATGTTGGTTTCTAAGATTTGATAATGTAACTTGTCTTGTGCATTTGCATGCATGTTTGAGTGTGTAATTATGCATCTTTTAATTATGATCCTGAAATATCATGTGTTACTATTTTTTTTCTCTAGGTGACTCACAATGTAATGATATAAAAAGTTATTCTCAGAATAGCATAGCTCTTTAACATCCTTTGTATTATGTATTTAAATTATGTTTTAATACATAATATATGATTAGATATGATAGATTTTTCATGAAGATAATAACTCAATACTATCTGAATTGATTTTTTCTACTGAACTCATGATAATATGACTTTTATTCACATCTACAAGGAAGTAAATCTTTCCTCTGCCATCTTTGATTATTTTTCCAGAAATAATTATAATATTCTTTATTATAGAAGGTTTCTTTAGGAGTCACAATGCAAATGACTAACTTAATGTAGTAGACATGAAGTTCAATAACATTTAGGATATATTGCTAAAACTTAAGCCCTTAGTATCTTGTCTACTCTTACTTCTTCTTTTTTTTTTTTTTTTAAAGATTTATTTATTTATGCATACAAGCACTGGGGTACAGGCCAGAGGTGTGGGGGGTGAGAGGATTCACCACAGA
>JAGFMF010011523.1:961978-1020228 GCA_019455555.1 Galemys pyrenaicus
GCCATGTGGGTCCCCCCCCCCCCCCCCACCGGCAGCAGGGATCGAACTCGTGCTGCAGTGGCTGCGATTTGCTTCGTAGTGCGTTGCTTAACCCACTGCGCCACCAGGGGAGGCCCTACTCTTACTTCTTGACAGAAGTAGTCCTCTCATGTTATTTCAATAATGAAACATTTGCTGAATTACAAATGAAGTATACTATAACTTTACACAAATTATCAGTTATTGAAATAAATCATTTTATCAATGTAGTTCCTGTATCTGGAAATCCTCTCTCTGTTTGATAAGAGAAAAATCCATGTACAAGCTTAATAATCACATGTATACCTCCTAATAAATGTGGGAGAGACCCAGAATGACTGATAATTTAGAAGTCATTTTAAATAGCTTATATAAGATATGGGAGGTTGTGGCAAGAGGAAATTTTGCCAGGGCTTTTACTGGGAAAGCAAGGGTACTTCTATAATTTGTTTTTCTTTTTTTAAGATTTATTTATTTATTCATACAAGAACTGGGGAGCAGGCCGGAAGTGCAGTGGGTGAGAGGATTCACCAGAGACAGAATGGGGAGAGAACAGGCAGATCTACTGAAGTACAGTGCTGAGGGGAGCAACAGGCAAGACAGGAAAGGTCTGCATTGTCATGTGGGTCAGCTCCCTGGCCAGGGATCAAACTTTATGCTGCAGGGGCTATGGATGCTTCATAGTGCAGTGCTTAACCTCTTGTGCCACTAGGGAGGCTCTGTGTTCTACAAGTTTTCTACAATGCTTGCTAGTAGCAGGCATGATATAGGCGGTGAGAATAGAAATGAAGAACAGAGTTTTAAGAATATATAGTTTGTCATGTTGCTTTCTATATGAAGATTAGGTTCATTTTCTTAACTCTCTAAACCACTTCTTTCACACATAAAATAGAACTAATAATATACATGCAATAGTATGTGTGTGTGCTTGTGCATGTGTATAAAGTTTAGAGGAAAAAAAAATCAAGCAAAGCTCTTATTCAAAGCCGCAAGCCCTTCACAGAAATGAATTAACAATAGTCATTGGAAGTCTAAATAGTGGTTAGATGTAAACTCCACATTCACTTATCTCCACAGAAGAGAAAGACATAAGAAAATGACAGCAGTAAAAAGTCAAATATTCAAATGATACAGTGAAAGGGGGGATTCAGGAACTAGTCAGTGATAAGATTCTTCCTAATCTGATTTTGAGGAAGGAAAAAGAATTTCAGAGTGATAAAGGAAAGCAAAGATTATTCCATATAGATAAAATTTTGTTAAAAGACAAAGAGAGACAGCTCCTTTACTTCTGAAAGGAAGATGATGTTCTTCTCTTACAGCTCTCAGGTAATTGGACATTGCCTGTGTAAACGTTCATTATTTATCCCAATATCATTTATGAATGTAAGATACCAAATGCTAGGAATGAAAGAATTATAATGAAATAAATAATGATTCCTGTTCTTAAGTCTAAAGGGAGAAAAATGGTATGAAATATTAAAGCACATTGCAATAATGCTTTAGTGGAGCGACATACAAGATTCTATTGGGAGAAATTTTGTACCTGCAAGTGATGGAGTCCTCACCCATAAAACAAACTAGAGAATTTAGATATAATATTTTTTAAATGACAACTAGAATGGAAACATCATTTTTTTTTCCCAGAAAGGAAAAAAAAAAAACCTGATGCTTTAGAGGCTAATATACCAGAGAAAGGAAAATGTGTTGAGTAGAAGTTTTCTGTAGATTATCAGGGAGTTGGTTTATTCACTAGAAGTGAAAGAGAAGTGATAGAGGAAGTAAAAGCCTAATGTTTGTGATTTCTCACTGACTTAAATAGAAAAATATTTAAGTTAGGGAAAAGTAGGCAATAAAATCTTAAGAGGGTCAATATCCTACACATTTGGGCAAAATTCCAGGAAACTTGAATAGAAGCAATCATTAATATCTCAAAAGTTAAGTAGAGATTTTAGGATTTTCTCAACATTAGGGAACAAATGGGGATATATGGTTTGCATAGAAAGAGGGCACAAGCTTTATCTGAGACCTTGGCCTTTTATGTATTTCTAATCTTATGATTTGATATTTGATTTTTGTCCTTTCCAGTTGCTGCCAATAAGCAATGATTCCCAAAGTACTCCTTGCAGAATCAAACAATGTTTTGAAATTTAGATGCATATTGGCAATTGAATCTGGGCATCTCCACCTGAGTGGTATATAATCTTGCTAACTATACCTAGTTCAACTATGAGGACATTTTCTTTTCATTTTTATAAGTTGTCTTTTTGAATTTCTCATTTCAATTAGTGTAATATATCTTTAACAACCCAGGAACCAACATGTTCTCCCTGGGGCTTCTGATTACTTTTCTACACTCTCCAGAAGAAATTTTGCTCTAGACTCAGTAAATTAATGTCTAGGATACTGCCAAGGAACTTATTGTCATCAATTCTTGAATGTTTTCATTTGTTACCATTTTTTATTGACATTGTTTGAGTGAGCTCCTAATGGCATAGTTGTTTTTAGCACCCATTCCTCTCCAATATCCACACTAATTATCATCACTTATCATAACAAGTCATTTTTTTGTGTGTGTGGTTAATTGTTGCTCAGATGAATTCATGGCCATTTACAATCTGGTTTAATTTTCTACAACTTCTCCCATGGGACTCTGTGACACAATGTCTGTGTACCTACTACTTCTACTCATTTTCATCTGTCTGCCTAGAATAGTCTTCCTACCCCTTCTACACCAAAAAACACCTGCCAATCTTTAAAGCCTGGTGCAAATAACCTCTCTTCTATGAAATCTTAATAATCACAATCTTTCCATTCATTTTTTTTATTTCTTCCTGTAATTCTATAACACTTTAATCACAGTGCTAGATTAAAATCTATATTGAATTATACTTAATTGTTTATAAATCTGTCTCTTTTATATGATGTGCTCGATTAATCTGAACTCTTACTAATTTCCTTGTTTCTTCATATCTTAGCATGGGATTACCTGAATATAATGTTATTGATTAAAATGATTTTTCTGTATCATCAAAGCATACCCCAAATATAGGGGAAATGAGCTTTAAAAATTAACATTTGCTTAGAATAATGTTTTGGGAAAATAAACAATGTTCATGTGAATGGCATTCAAAAAAAGTAGACAAAAATTATGATCCTAACAGGAAATTCTTTAGTGATATTCAAATAAAATAGAGGGCAATTAGATCGGTCATGATGATTCTTCCTATAAATTAGATTTGTTTCTCTTCTATTCTTGTTGTGTGATTTATTATGCTTATAGATTAT
The DNA here is from genome assembly GCA_019455555.1 of Galemys pyrenaicus. Classification (NCBI taxonomy): domain Eukaryota; kingdom Metazoa; phylum Chordata; class Mammalia; order Eulipotyphla; family Talpidae; genus Galemys; species Galemys pyrenaicus. The sequence goes on from JAGFMF010011523.1 coordinate 965,282, forward strand.
CTAGAATTGTAATCACCTTTCTGAAATCAGAAAAAATATAACTCAGAATTATATTATTTGAACCAGTCTCTGTAATTTCAGAAAAAATATAAATGAAAGAAATATTATATTTCTTCATCTATAGTTTTTATTTCTAGCATATTACACTTGTATAGGAATAAGAATAAAATACATTGTTTGCTGTTATCAATGCTGTATTTAAACATTAGGCCTGGTAAAACATCTGAAAAATAATTTGCTATTTATATTTCTGAATAACAAATATGTTCTGAATAACATATTTTGACACATACTATTTCTAGCATGTAACTTACTAAGTTACTACCTCCTGCAAAAAATAGTATAAAAAATAAATAAGGCTTGATTTTACAAATTTAAGAAAAACCTGAAAGGAAACAACATACCCTATTAGATGAATATTTTTTGTACTTAAAGAAAATTATATATGGAGTAATTTGACAAAATAATTTTTACTCAAGAGAAAAATACAAGAGAATAAATTTATGAAATATAAATTATTTTACATATGACATTAGAGCATTTGGCTAAATTATCTAAAATCTTAGACTAGAAATTCTTCCATGGCCACATGTTTTGAAGTGATAACATCTATGATACATTATCTTATAAAACCTTGTTACTCAATAATACTTACTCCAGAATTCATAGAAAAGTTTATATGGTATTTTAAATTTTGTGTATGGTATCAGAAAGTGGTCTAGTTTCATTCTTTTACAGTCCAGTTTTTTCAACACCATTTGTTGAAGAGACTTCTTTGTCTCTTGTATACTTTTGGCTTCTTCATACATATTCATATAGGAATGAAAACTCAGTTAAGGATAATCACCACTGACAATTTGATACAATATATTTTTAGGTCATCTATGGGTAGATACTAGCAGAAAATAATAAAGACATCATTGCATTTTTGTAATTTTGCTCTAATCATTTGGTTTTAATTGATGGCCCAAATGAGGGTTTAGTTTCCCACTGGTATTAACTCTCTAATTAAGTCAAGTTAAAGAGTAATCAATTAACATAAAGCTGTATTTATTTACCTTGTTACATCCAAAAACTTTTTGTGTAACTTCCTTTCTTATTCTTCAAGTTCTTGACATAAAGATTTCTTAAGTAGATATATTATTGAGAGTTAGACAAATGCATAGGGAAGAAGGAATAATTTAAATTAGAAATTTCCTACTTTCCTGAAATCAACATCAATATCAATTTGCTATACTGACCCATAGTGAAACTTTTATTTATGCTGTTGCAAACAACCTAAAACAACACAATCTCTGTGCTCTTCCCTCCTCTGGTTTGACCTCTTTCCTTCCCCTTGGTGACACTTCATGAATGCTATGGTTATGTGAGAATTATGGGGACAACACCTAAGGGGAGACATCAACTATCATACAGAAATGAACAACAGTGTAAGAAATTTAAAAAAAATTAATTTAAAAGAATTCTGTACACTGGGAATTTAAAAAAAAAAAAAGAAAAAATAATCTAAACAGCGAATTTCCTTGGAAATCACTCTAAATAGAGACCCTCATCATAAAAAAAAAAAAAAAGTTGCATGATTGATACAGCAATGTTCTTTACAGATATCACTATTCATTCTGATAATCAGAAATTATATGATGAGCCTACAGTATTACAACAGAAATGGGGGATGAACTTACAGGTAAAACTCACAACAAACTAAATTTTCTAAAAAATAAAATAGTACACTGCTTATCATTATACTTACAAGGTAAACCAATAGATCGACACATAATGACTAGATGGCCATAAAAGCAGTAAGCGAAATTTGGACATTTTTTGTGTTGGATGATAGAAAATTTAAAAATGCAACATAAAAAGAAGCCATATATGACAAACTCATAGCTAACATCATACCAAAAGTTAAGAATCTGAAATTGATTTTCAAGAAGATCAACTTTCACCTCCACCACTCAATAAAATATCAGAAGTCCTAATTATAGCAATTTGGCTAACATAAAATATAAAAGGAATTCAAACTGGGAAATAACAGTTAAAATATCATTCTTTGTAGATGATATGATAATGCACATAGAAAACCCTAAAAAAATCACTAAAAGTTTCTTATAATAAATAAATAGTACACTGATGTGACAACTACAAAATCAATGTACAAATATCCATTGCATTCCTATATAGTAATAATGAACTTGAAGATAAAACAATTGCACTTATAAATTCATGAAAAATGAATTAAATATCTATGATTTAACAAAAGAAGTCAAAGTCCAATACAGTGAAAACTTTAAGGCACTCTTTAAATGTCAACAGCAAATATAGAAGAAATTACAATCACTAATACACTTATGAAGCAGTTTTAACCTTGCAAAGAATCAGAGAATTGCTAACTAAAGCATGAATGAAATACTGACTTCTCCATGGGATTAAAAATTGTTAACATACAATAATGTCCAGTGAAGCCAGTATGGAAACAGCTCCTCTCATCTGCTGTAGAAGCACTCAACAATTGACAATACCTATTACATTTTATATAAACTTATAAATTAATAGTTCTGCCCCAAATTTTCAGAATTTAGCCTCAGAAAAATGGTTCTATGTTAACACAAGAAGGAATACTCCCATATTAACATGAGGAAATAAACACGAAATTCACCATGGCATTAATAATAGGGAAAAAAGACAAATATCAATTTATATGACAAAATTAAAAAACAAATTGGAATTATGTGTGCATTATTATGCTAAAAAATCCTAAAATAAAAATGAATATATTTCTATAGCTTCTTCTTCTTTAATAACAGATATGTTTCCTTTGACTGTTTATGTGTGTGTTTGAGCGTGTCTGTGTTTCTCAGTACATAGAAAACAATTTTGGAATATTTAGAGCAAATAGCAACCAACAGAAGACTGAGATCACTGGTATTAAAATCAATAGTTATAGTGTCTTTATTTTAATGTACAAAAGTTTTTTTCCCCCACAAAAACTTGTTTATGTTTTATATTTAAAATTCAGTGTTTCATTTAAATATTGACTTTAAGTACATTAATTGCTTGCAGATAAAAATATATATATAAAAACCTAGATCAAATGTTCTTTTTCAGTTGCCATCTAACTTTGGATCAGCACTATCATATAACTTTTTAAATAGAGATCATCTTTGTGAAGTATTTAATTTTTACCTATGCATTGAAATAGGTTATGTTTCACTGTAAGTCATATCTTCAAATGAATGTATCACAATACCATATCTAAGAAACACTGCTTTAAAAATATTTATTTTAAAATGCCCTAAACCATTTTGGTCATGTAACAATACTTAGGTTCTCTTTGTTGGATAATAGTAACTTTTGCAAAATTTTGAAGAAGTGAAGATTGATCTATTCTTACAGTTTTGTTATAGCTTCAAAATGAAAGATATTTTTAGGCCAAATCTAGCCATAAATACAGAAATCTATTAGGAAATTGTTAACAACTAGATATACTATTTATTTTGTAAGTTCACTGAAATGCCATCACTCCAATCATTTGCTGCTTCAACCTATTTTTAGGAAAATTTTCATATGCTGTAGATTTGCTAATATTCCACAAGTGGGATTCTATTTTCCTTTCTGGTGATAACAGAAATGAGAATTTTTTTAGCCCAAATGACTGGATGGAAGATCATTTAACAATCAAGTTTTGTGAAAATTTTATGTTCTAATTATATAGACATGAGGATTAATTCTTAATTATTTTTGTTAATTTGCATATTTTGAATACTATCATTTTACTGAGAATTTCATTGATATTGTTTATAGCAATTAAAAATCCACTAATTTCACCAATAGAAACATATCTCTATGAGTCATAATTGTATTTGGAAAAGATTTTGCTGTTGATTAAAATGGATGGCAGGAGTGCTTTTAGTAGTTGTTCCAAGTTAAATTTACTAAAATTAATTATAACTGAATACAGTTAAACTTCCATTTCCCAATTAGGGCAATTTACTAAGCCTGGGTGTTTTATAATTTATATAGTACTTTATCAGTTTTTTAAATGCAGTTTTCAAAACAATGAGTATTCTCAGTTTTACCAAAACTAGATATTACATATTAAATACTTTTCCTAATATTACTATTGAGGGCATGGAGTTCATCACTGTGTCATGGTGCTATAGGTAGCAATAGCTTATAGAAAACTTGTTTAGATCTATTTCTTTTGGCTTAGAAATTATTTGGTAATTTCACAGGAAACCTATATTTTTCATATCTTCTAAGATTGTTTTAATAGTCCAGACTGTTGGTTACAGGAGCATGATCCAGTTCAATTTGATCTAAGAGTTTACATTTTTAAAAGGCCCAGGAAAATGATGGGATCCAGGATTGGTTTACTCTTGACTTCATCTGGATCCTGGCTCCATTATCTCATGGGGCTAAAGGATGCTGCTTTCTTCATGTGTATTATTTTATCCTCAAACTGCCATCTGTTTTATAGCAGAATGTGTCTAGAGCATCTTTCCAATATATCATCTTGATTGGAGAGATTATTTGTGTCTGAATTGTGACACAATTCATGTTCCATGTTTCATTTTGCAGTAACCAACTTAACCACATTCTCTCTGAAGCAATTACTGTTACCATGGGATATATTGAGATGACTATTGTAGATGGGAGTGTGATTAACCTCTGTGAAATAGCATGTGTAAAAACTAAGGCCAATATTAAAGAGTAAGCAATAAGTTTTTAGGAATAAATAAATACATCTATTTTAATTATTAACCACCTGTTGTCTCCATATGAGAATATCTTGGTCAGTCTTATCATCTTAAATATTTTGAAGATAGAATTGGATATATTAAATATTAAATTAAATAATTGTCTCATACTCCTCCACATTGGACTTTTGGATGTCATAAGAGATGAAACCATTTCGGGGCCTCGCTGGTGGCGCAGTGGGTTAAGCAATGCACTGTGAAGCAAACCGCAGCCACTGCAGCATGAGTTCCATCCCTGCTGCCGGCCAGGGAGGGGACCCACATGGCACAGCAGACCTCTCCTGCTATGCCTGCTGCTCCCCTCAGCAATGTACTTCCATTGATCTGCCTGTTCTGCTCCCTGCTCTCTGTGGTGAATCCTCTCCCCGCGCCCCCACACACACCTCTGGCCTGTACCCCAGTGCTTGTATGCATAAATAAAATAAATCTTAAAAAAAAAAAAAAGAGATGAAACCATTTCATCTAGATAGCCATTTAATACACAACTATAATAAAAGAATCTTTACATAAAGAGCTCTAAATTCTTTCTTTGGTCAGTCTTATGCTAAACTGGAAATAGTCAAACAATATCTTAAATACCTTGGTGCTAGTCAAAATATCATGAGCAACCATATTGAGAAGACAAAAGGAAGACACTTCATGCATTTTCCAGAATTTACTTTTCCAAATTAAAGTAGAGAAAATAAAGGAAAGATACTTAATTTCTACTGGTCTCTGAACTTCTGTTATTTCCAAAACTAATCATATATTTTAAAATATATTTGAATTAAGAAGTGGGATTTGGTTATTTTTGTATTTTTTGATCTGGTCACACAACTTTGCTTATATTATGAAATTAATGCTTCCACCCCCTCAAAACAAAATTTCTCATTTTTTTCCCAAGTTGTTCAAATAGAGTACATTTGTAATATGTCCATTTATTTGATTTAAATAATTTATGCTTAGCGAGGCATAAACTCTTGTGTCAAGTTCCCCTTGCCTCTAGTAACACAAAAAAGAACAGAAGCTAATAATAATAGGTGTAGTCACATTTAATTACTAGAATTAATGTAAAGACTTTGTAATTACTTTCTATAAAGCTTTTTTTTTTTTTAATTCAATGAAAACAGGCCAGAAAAGCAGCTAATTTCAGAAATCCTGCGGCTGCTTGCCATGGGTTTAAGCAACTGAATATAGTCAGGGTCATTGGCTCTCTGAGAAACCATGGGTGCCTGCTAGTTGTAGGTTTCAGTAACACCAATGGGAATTTTCAATTTAGCTTGATACTTAAAACGACCAGTGGGAGTTTTCAATAAACTCAATCAATGTTGAAAGCCAAGTGCTGCTAAAAACATGGGTAAACATTGATTTAAAGCTTCATATCTATTCAGGAACTTTTCTTGGGGAGATCTCTACCAACTTATTACTACAGAAAGAAGGGACTACTGTGGCAACACATAAAACTGCACACAATAGTTGTCACACTTGCTTTCTAACTATGTTCTTGAGGGATTGCATTTTTTAAATTATGTAGCATTTTCTTAGTAACATTTTAGAATGAAAAAACTTCCCAGGTTTTTGGCCTTGTGCAGTATGCATACCTAATTTTCAATATGGCTATAATTTTGGGCTATGCAACAAGCAACCCATCTTATATTTTGAGCATTTCCATTAGTGCCATTTCTGAATGTATCATCATTCAACTTATGTCTACTGAAATACATTTTGCTGATCTGGACATAAATGGGCTGTGAATTGTAGCTGCAGATGGCTAGAAATATACTTTATTGTGAATAAACTTTGGATGACTAAAAGAAAATCGACAGAAATAGTACAAGGAGAAATTGTATATCATTTCAATAACTGAAAGAATAAACTTAAATCAAAACAAAAAGAACAAGAATAACCTCCTCCTTTACAAAAAATTGTCACATGCAACTGATGAATTAAAATGAATTTGGTTGTTTCTAGTAAAAAAACCATTTTCCTTATTGTAGAGGATTTTCTGGTTGGTTATTGGGTGGAATGATATGAAAGTTTATGTGCTGTCAGAGTGATTTACTGAGGGGAGGTTCATTATGTGAAAGTAAGTCAGAGTCTTTGAGGGGTACCAGAACTGCTGAGCAACCTGAAGTGAATGCCAAGGTCAGTGACAGAGCTACATGGTAAACGAGTCATATTCTGTTTGGGAACTAGATTGTAGCTGAGGTAAAACTGAAGAAAAGAATAGACAGGTCCAATTCTTGTTGAGAGGTACTTAGTTGTAGCATATTAATTGAATTCTTAACAAATGAAGCAAACAAAAAATGCAGGGGAGATGAATTTGGGAATACCCATTTCAAACTCCAGAGTAAGTTTCTTCACAGGTTTAATGAAATTGAGCAGTTCACATCTTCTATGACAACTGGTGAAAAATGGCTGTCTGTAACATGCAACTTGAAAAAAAAAATCTTAAGTTAATTAAAATTAATTTTGAACAGTATTCTTTTTTTTTCCCAGAATAGAGACAAGACAGAATGACTATTCTCTGAAATGCTTTTTTTTTTTAAAGATTTATTTATTTATGCATACAAGCACTGGGGTACAGGCCAGAGGTGTGTGTGGGGGCGTGGGGAGAGGATTCACCACAGAGAGCAGGGAGCAGAACAGGCAGATTGACAGAAGTACACTGCTGAGGGGAGCAGCGGGCATAGCAGGAGAGGTCTGCTGTGCCATGTGGGTCCCCTCCCTGGCCGGCAGCAGGGATGGAACTCATGCTGCAGTGGCTGCGGTTTGCTTCACAGTGCATTGCTTAACCCACTGCGCCACCAGGGAGGCCCTCTCTGAAATTCTTAAAGGCAATATATGCCTGTATAGGCACTAATTGTAGATGCAGAAAACATCTGGTGAAAGTATTGATGTATAATAAAAACAAGTTTTGTCTTCACAACCTGATTGTTTACAAAAAGTGTGTTTGAAAAAGAACCTTCAGAGTCTGGTCATATCATGTCATTAGTAATTTTCAGGGACCTGAAGTTAAGATAATTTTCATAGTGAATAGATAGTTCAGTTCATGCCAGTCATCATTAGAGTGCCTTTACTAACTGAATTAAAGAATTGTGATACAGAACTGTAAAACCAAATCATTAAGACACTGAATTTTAAAGAAGACTGTGAATCCCTGGGGTGCTACAAGTAGCAACCCTATGTGCAGCAAAAACATATTAAAACATAGCAAACATATTAAAACATAGCAAAAACACCACCACCATTTCACCCTAGGGGGGGGAAAAAAAAACAAGCAAACAAGCAAGAAAACAAATAAAACCTCACAAGGTACAGAATGGTTCATCTTTGAGCAATACAACAATAAATGACTAACACTGTTAGGCACTGAAAGTGCAAAATGCATCCAAACCTAGAATTGACTAGCTAGACCCACTATCCCTATGATGAAGCGCAGGAGAGGGAAATGGAAAGTGATAACTCTCCGATAATATCATTTTCATGGCTGGCTTTAGAGTTTCATAGAAGGAATATTAATATTATTTGGAATGTGCATTAGAAAACTTCAAAGGTGATATTCTGATGGTATGAGTTATTTGCTCTGATTTGACTCCTTTTAGTTACTGCTTTTTTAAATTTTTACTTTTATAGTGAAAGACTTGTTTTTCTACCATTAGGAATCGAAGTAGAAGAAATGCCCATAATTGATGTATATATTTTCAAAGAGCCCTGGCCTAGGAACTAGAGAAGGAAAGCAAATATTGTGCTATTTTATTCAGGCACAATGAGAGTTCCCCTAGTAAGAGCAGTTTCCTTCAGAACTAACCATGCCAGGGAGCTTTGTCCCTACAACAAATATTTTCTTTTTAATTTAAACAGAATTCTGACACTAGTCAGGATATTGCCATTTTTCTCTGATTTCACAAACTTTGTTTAGAGTCAGCCATACATACCAGTGTTCTACTCAAATTGTAGAATGCCTATTTACGTCACCGTCGTCTAAGCATGAAAAAGTATTTTAATGACAAGGATATTATGCAGGGAATTGTCTAGTCACACAATCCAGACTTGATATCTGAAATAGATTGAGATTACCTGGAGATTTGCATTTCAGGTTATTATAATCAGCAAACCTGTGTAACCCATATAGCAGAGAGAGAGAGAGTGGAGACATTGTTACTAAAGCCCACTAAGCTTCATACTACCCTAATAGATGGAATTCCTTAGACTGACAGGGATAAGGAATAATATTCTTGCTTAAGGAATAATATTCTTGAATGCTTTCATTCAAGAGATAATTGTAACCAATTGTATGAGTTTCCTTTAGGATATTTGTAATATAAAATATCACAAATTAGATGTCTTATGCAAGAGAAATTGATTATCTCACAGTTCTTGAGAGTAAGATTGGTTCTTTCCCAGAGCAGTGAAGAGAAACAGCTCCCTATCTCTTTTCTAGCTCATTGATTTGCTGCCATTCTTTTGTTTTCTTTGACCTGTGTTGGCATACTTCCAATCTCTACATAGCATTTTCCTTTTATCCAAGTGACCCATTTTTTTTTAGAAAAACACAGGCATGATATTGAATTAGTACCCAATACCCAATCTGGTAACTTCATCTTTTTTTTTTTTTTTCCACTGTCCGAGCTCAGATCAAGTGTAGGCGCCTCACAGCGTGGTCGGCAGAGCCTCCTCATCACCGCTCAGAAGGACGGCCGCTCGCATCACCCCATGCACCTCCACACACACACACACGCACCTCCACACGCACACCTGGTAACTTCATCTTAATTCGATCATCCACAAAGTCTCTATTTGCAAAGAAGATCATAATTACAGGTAGGCACTGAGCTTTAGCACTCCAACAAATTTGGAGAAACACAATTCAACCCACAATACTATGCTTGAAAAACTGCCTGAAATCTGACATGGAACTTGCAGAAGATGGAGAGTGATGGCCTGCGTGCCAGTGATGATAAAGGTTATCTTTTCCCACTGATCTGTAGGTTATGAAAGGGAGTGGAAAGATGATGGAATTGAATGTGAGAAAGCCAATTTGAGCTCACATATTCCACCAAAATATAGGTGTTCACAATGGCTGTTGGGAGGACTTGAGTGCTGACCTAATCGTAACTAAAAGAGCTGAAGAAAAAGGTTTGATTTATATTGAATTCAGTAGATGAAGTGGTGATCCTTCAATAATGATACTAGTCTTAAAAATAGTGACTGCAAGAATATAACTTGATAGTTTGATCTCTAATTCAGAAATACAGTTAAAAAAAATAACCCAGCTAGGTAGATGTCACTAATATCAATGATTTTTAAAAATCCTCATTGAAGAAAACTTAGAGAAATGGTTTAAAACTACAGTCTCTGACTTGAAGTGAAACAACATATAGTTTAAAAATGTACTCTCAAAAAATGGGTTTTCATTAGAAAGAAGATAACTGAAATAATGTTGAATATCAAAGTAAGTGAAATTTCAAATTCTAAGGCGAATACATGTACAACAATATAATTATCTAATATTAGTACCTTTGAGGTAAAAAAGTTTTTTTCTTTAGTGAAGACTTATTTCACTAAATGAATCACAGTTTGGTAAAATTCAATTCTTAATTCAGTGATAATTCAGCTTTAAAAGTTTGGGTTTTATCATATTCTAGAGGAAAAGTAGGATAAATAAAATCATCTATAACAATTTTTATCTTATGACTTCATGAGATTTATCATGGGAACATGGTTTTCGGTATTTTATAATATGTACGTTTATTTTATCCAACTACCTAGGGATATTTGTGTGCTAGTACATTCATCCAAATAACAGTGGATCAATTTGAAAGTCAAACAGCAATTTTATAACTTTGCATGGAGATATTCAAATGTTTAACCATGATCTTCATTTATATCCTAACTCAGTAACTCAGTGGTCTCTTACATTAGTCTACCAAATGTTTATTTTATTTATCTTGTCATGTAGTCTACAATGTGACTTTATTCCAATTTTTTCTTTCATTATCTGCTATCACTGTCCTCCATTTCTGCTACATTCCAGAAATTTTCCATTTTATTTTTTCTTGATTTTGTGCATTAACTACATTAAACCAACTTCAATTGGGGTGTTATTGCTTCTTTCTAGATCTTCTCCATTTTGTCAGTTTCAGCTCATGTTATAGTCTTCTTGAAAGCTTCTCTTATTCTATCCTTACTTCCAAATAATGAATGAATGAATAATTATTTCTTTTCTTTTTACTTAGTAAAATCATAGTTTTCATAGATTTCATTTCCCCTATTATTGTATACTTTGAAGGTAGCATTTAAGTGAACCAGGCATATTTATTGTATTTCCCATAGTTTTATGCCAAATGCTCCCTATTTAGTATTTTCTCAATAAAAAGATAATTTAATTAAAGATGCTGAAATTCAAAAAAGTAAAAGATTTACTCACTAATCACTTTGCAAATTTATTAAAAGGTCTGTCTGGAGGAATTTAGATAATTTAAATTAGTACAGTTAGATTTCAGATGTTGGAGTTTGGTGTGCACTGTTTATGAATGCCTCTGAGAAAGATTTCAGTAGTTTTCTCTTCAGTGGCACATAATGAGTTTATTAATAAAAAAGATATTTGCATAGGTACAGACAAGCAAAAACTGCATTTTAAAGGTTTATTAGGAAAAAAGGGAAGCCTGTATAGACATAGGCAGGTGAATAATTAAAGTTGAAAGTGGCAGGTTTAACAAAAGAGACACCTGTATAGTCACAGGTATGTAGTTTTAAAGTATAAGATCTGCATTTTGTCAGAGCAGGGAGTGTTCTTTTATAGTGTACTTTGGAAGGGATTCATTCCTTTGTGGAATTTTATCACTTTGAGTTCTGGTTGTACTGGTTCTCTGTAACATGTAATCCTTTCTGACGCCTCAACTCAGATTCCTGGAAAATTCTATAGCCAGTTTAATAACTTGTTAATCATCCCTAACCCCACTTCTGTTATTGTCCTTTTGAGATCCCTATCCCTGATTTTTCTACACTAAGCTTCTATCAGTAGCATTAATAAAATCTGATAGTTGAATCTAAACCTCAACACCAAAAATAAATATTTGTCAAACAAATACAAACATTCTTTATCTTCAGTGTTGTAAGTCCTATTCACTTTAAGAACCAATATGTATTGCATAATACTTTGTCCATGGATAGGTTCTCAATGAATGTTGCCTGAATGGATGCCAGTGTCAAATTCTGGACTTTTGGTTTGTTTGTTTATTTTCCCCCCAAGACTTCAGGTATTGTACTGACACTATCTAGAAGAAGTTACAATTAATCAGGTCACAGTTCATCTTATATTGGCTTTATTTGAGTCTCTTTAATGAGATTTGTGAAGCACCCTTGTGTAATCATTCTCACATTTAGGAACCATCTGTTAGAATGGGTCACTTCTGCAGATGACTAATCTCATTAATTTATGTTGACTATTTCCAGCCTTAATATCAGAGTGAAATATTCTTACATGTTCTCAAATTTTGGAAGAACACCTTATTTGGAATCTTGAGCCATCTATGGTCTGGAGAAGGATCTAAATGTACCCTGATTTATATGCAAATTTCTTTTACAATGAAATGATTCACATCATAAGAAGTGCAAGTCAAATTGACTCCACATTTATACAGCCAATTGTTACTCCCCATTGAGAGCCAGCATGCCATTTAGAAAGGTGGTAATTTGAGCCTTAATTAGTATTGACTCAAATGATGACTCATGGTAAGTGTGTTCCTTCAGAAATGACACACAGTGAATCCAACTGAATTCTTACATCTTCATTTAATTCTAAACATTGGCAATAGCAGAATTGGGATCTGTGTGTTATATGTCCACAATTATCTGGAAAGAAAAATATTTGATCTGCACATTTTCAATGATTTTGTCTTTATGCACTGTTTGAACAGTAATGTTGAAAGCAGTCCTAATTGTATATGCTGTTGTCTAAATGATTCTGAATACTTGCACATACATATATGGACTAGCTCAGAAACCAAATATTCAAGTATTTTAAAGAAAGATAAGATAATTCCAGTTTATCAGAAGATGAAATTATCTGTATCTACTGTCTTATTTATATAAATATGGAAAATAACATTCTGGAGATTAATCACTATGTTAGTACTGAAGTAGTCTTATATACCACCTCAGTAGCTTCACTTTTCAGTATGGAATTGTGGAGAAGTATCAACATATGATCAAATATCCAATTTTGGAAAAACAAGAACTAGAATCAGGTATTAAAACTGTCATAACTCTGCATGTGTGTTTAATATTTAATAAACTTTTTTTTTTTAGCATTTTAGGTTCACAACAAAATTGAGTGGAAGTTAACAGGGATTTCCCATATGTTTTCTACCCTCCATAATAATATTCCCACTAGGGTAGTACATTTGTTATAATTGATGAACCTGCACTGACAAATTATAATCAATAAAAGTCTATAGTTTACATTACAGTACTCTCTCAGTATTGTGAATTCTATGAATTTGAAATAATGTATCATGACATATATCACGATCATAGTCTTAAACTGAGTAGTTTTACTGTTCTGAAAATTTCTCTGTTCTCTATCTACTCATTATTCCCACTCCACTAACCTTTCAAAATCATTTTTTATTATCTCTAGACTTTTTTTCCAGAATAGCATTAATTGCAATTATACAGTGTGTGGATTTTTCAGATTGATTTCTTTCATATAGTAAATTGAATTTAAGATTATTCCATTTCTTTATACATGGCTCATTTTTCAGTTTTGGAATATATTCCATTTTCTGGATGTAATGCATACTTACCAATAAAAGGACATCTTGGTTGCTTCAAAGTTTTGGCAATTATGAATAAATCTTCTATGGAGATCTGTGTGCAGGTTTTGTGTGGAATTAATTTTTTAATACATTTGTATAAATATCAAGGGGGAACATTACTGGATTGAGAACAAGAATATGTTAAACTTTGAAACAAACTGCTAAATTGTCTCCCAAAATGACTATACCATATTGCATTCCCATTGGCCATAAATGAGTAATATTGTTGCAACAAATCTTTGTTAGCATTTGCTGTTGTCAGTGTTCTGGATTTTGGCCATTCTAATAGCTCTATAGTATATCTTCAAGTTACATTAGTCTGTATTTCTCTGATGACATGTGATGTGATTAATTTTTTACTTACTTTTGCCATTTCTATATGGTCTTAACAGGATGTTTATTATTTGTCCCATTTTTTGATTAAGTTGTTTTTCTTACTGTTAAGATTTCTTTATGTATTTTGACTAATGGTTCTTTATAAGATATGTGTTTACATATATTTACTTTCAATTTATGGTTTTTATTTTTTGTTGCTTTGACAGTGTCTTTCACAGAGTGGGACTTTTAAAATTTGATAATTGCTTCTTATCAATTATATCTATCATAGTTATGTCTTTGGTGGTGCATTTAAAGTAATTGCTACACCTAAGATTTCTCAGTTGTTCCAGCAGCACTTGAACAGACCAATTGATTGAGTGCTTTGCAATTCCTTTGCTCCTTTTTCAATGATTAATTGTACATATTTATGTGGGTCTATTTCTGACCTCTCTGTTCTTTTATATTAATCTATTTTTCTATTTTTTTACCAATGCCACACTGTCTTTATTACTGTAAGTTTTTTGGAAGTTAGGTAGTGTCAGTTCAATTTTGTTCTTTAATATTCTATGGCCTGTTCTGGGTATTTTGCCTTTCCATATAAGTTTTAGAATTGGGTATCTTTAATTATAAAATGACTTGCAGGGACTTTAGGGGGATTGTATTGAATCTAGAGCTCATATTGGGAGTTTCTGGCATATGATAATATTTAATATCCCTACTATGGATATGAAATTATTAAAATGTCACAATTAAAATATTATTCTTACATTTTCCTTATATAGACCTTCTACATATTTTTGTTGTTGTTGAATCTGTAGGTGTTTCACTTGGGTATCAAAACATAAAAAACATTGGTAGAATGATTTTCTGGATCTTGAAAGTTATTCTAGAAAGTCTATGTGTTATTATGCTCATATTGCCTAGGCAAAACAAATCACAGAGCTATTTTGTTTATTTATTTTTATTCATGAATACAAACTCACACTGTAGTAGCTTGAGATAGCTTCAGTGACTGGAGATAGCTTGATGGCATTGAAAAATGAACACTTGTGCCACCAGGAAGGCCCTACAGAAACAATTTTGATTTCAATTAAGTGGGAAGCTAATAAGTCCCACTGAAAGGAACAATCAAATCACATGTCTGAAACTAATGAATGGAATGAGGGTTTACATCTTCCCACAAATATGGGTAGTAAATATTTGTGAATAAATAATAAATTTCAGAGCCTAGGGTTAACACATATTTCAAAGAATATCTATAAATAGGGCTAATAAAGTTAAAATTATTAAAATATCAAAAATTGCTATATATCAGTTTTCCAATCAATTACAAAATCTATAGTTACTATGCTAAAGACAGCTATTATTGATGCTAATACTTGAAACTAATTCTTTGGTAGCTCCTTTTAAAAATCCTAATTGACCAATGGTAGCATTAAACAGGAAGGAAAGGAAGGTGTGAAGAGAATGGGCAGAGAAGGAAGGAGAGTAAAAGGGGATGGAAGAAGGAGGAAAAAGGAAAGGAAAAAAAAAGTTTTCAACTGTCCTTGTTGTCTATGTTTCTCCAGGACTGAGAAGTTTCCTGAGAGGTGACATGTTCAGTTCTTGTACCAGGAAAATATAGGCAAATCAGGTATGTTGTTTATTTTACTTACATACAATCTTGATAAAGAGAGAATGTGTATAAAGAAGCACAATCAATGTATAGAAAGCACATTTTTGTCTGACTGAATTTTGTGTATGCTGAAAGAAGTTAGGCCATTCCTGGGTGAGAGACAAAGACCTCACAGCAAAGGCAACAGTCAGAATACTGGCATATTGTATCTATTCCCTGGGTCCTAATCATTGAAGCGTGATATGAAAAGTATAAAGTTGTAAAGGTACATATGGTGAGTAAGTTGTGTTAAAAGGAAGTAGTTCTGAATTTAGGAGGACCGCATTTTTAAAAATAGATAATAAATTGGACTTTTGCTGCAGAAAGAAAACTGATCTTTATTACAGTTGACAGAAAGTATGCATCTTTTTGTTCCTGGGTGAACCATTATCTCTACCTTCCAAGGATTTTCACTATACAAACATCCATGAAAGATGAAAGGCAGGTGGGTTGGGTGGGGGGGACACACAAAAGAGAGACATGCAGGAGTAAGACATACTTGCTTCCTAGCTTTGGACATGTACCAGGGACATGGGTGACATGGAAGGAGACACAGAGTTGAGACCTGTAGAGACAATTGGAAGAGACGAGGGTGAGAAACACATGGGAAGGCTGAGAGTGATATTGGTTTCTTTGATTTTTCTCCTTTCATCCCAGACTATCGTGTTTTAAAATATACAGGAGTACAAATGCTGATATGTTTGACTAATAAAAACCTTTCACTATATTTATTTCTGTATGACCAGATTGCTAACCTTTAGTCAGGATGAGGTTCATGAGGAACTAAATCTTTGTGTTTCTTAACTATTTGAAATGTACCTTTTAAAAAATAGTTCTCATTTCTCAATAACTGAGGAACTATTCCGATTATTTACTTGCCACATCAGGTGCTTCATGATCTGCATTGGCAATTGTTGACACTTTGGACAGTAAATATGTCTCAATTTATCTTATTTATGTAAAGGATTAAACTCTTTAAAATTTATTTGAATTTAGCATATATTTGGGCAATAAGTAAAAATAAAACTTTTTTTATTGGCAGTTGGATTCAATGGAAAGTAAAATTCAAAGATAAAAAGTTTTATCAATGACCAAAAATGATTTGGCTGCTGTTTCAGCTGCCTAGTAATCTATAGTTGTATGTCCTATTGGTAAGTATTTGGAGCAGGTATGGGTTCAGAATGTTAATCTACTTAGCAACAATCTAATTGTTGTTCCTACACTTTGAAGCAATAAAGCTGCATTTGAATCTGACATTCTGTTAATCTCCTTGAAATCTGTGATAAACAAACTGCAAGAAATCAATCGCCATCTCACAAAGCACTATGAGTTTCAGGAATTCTTGGGAGGGTTCAAAATTGAGTGTGATCATCAATCTAAAATTGGAGTTCAATTACACACAGGAAAAATAATAGAAAGGATGTGAGTGATCATTACTGCAACATAAACGAAATTGTTCACGATGCATTTTTTTTTTTAATAATTTGAGGTGATGTTGGTTTAAAATACCATGTGTAATTCACACCTTCTTTGGTGTATGTCACCACACCACACCCACTGTCAAAGCCCACATAATTCTCCCCCCTAGTGGCTCCCTAACCCCACTCTCCTACTCTGGTAGCCTCAATTCTAAATTCAGATTTATATGGTTTGTTTTGTTTTAATTTTTTCTGTTCCTTTGTTTTATCTCTCTATATTTCACCTAAACTCTTCAACTAGTATCTTTAGTTTCTAAAAGTTTCTAAAATATTAGAAGTTGTAGATAATATTTCTTTGTTGTCTTATAGTCCTTGTCCTGGGAATTTATTTTAGGAAATTGATAAGGTAACACTTTGCGTGTGGTTTACTCTGTATGTATTAAAAACCCTTCTGCACATCTAAATTTAGATGGTCAAATGAGGAAACATCTGGATTATACTTTGCTTTTTAAAAAATGTTTTCTTGAGGAGCCTTCAGCATGTTGTTGAAGTGTGATGATACAACTCTGAGGACTGTGGGTAGTCAACAATATGTAATTAAATGTTGAACTGCTGTAAATTATTGTAATCAGGCATAGTACCAGGTATTCATATACTACCAGTCCTATACCAGAAACACTTTCTATTATTGTTACTTCCTTTTTGAACTTTGCTTATCCCTTCAAAGAAAATCTGTTTATAGCACAATTTGCCTTACATCCATCCCAAGTTTTATTTTTGTCTTCCAATTAAAAAATTGTACTCTTACCAAAATGTACATACATCCATTAGCAGTTGTAAATCTGTCATGGAGATACAAAATTTAATCATCATTATACTTACATGGGAATTGGTGGTGTAATTTGTGGTCAAGGGTTCCCTGTAGGATCAAACTTCAGCTCTTCTCTAGCATATGTATTATTTAGCTGTTTCCTTTCTGCTTTATCTTATTTCCTTGCTCCCTCTCTTCAGAGTTTTCCTCAATTAGTCTCCTTTCAAGAAATCCTACTTCAAGTTCTGCTCCTTAAAGACCTAGAAGTAACTAATAATAGAAACAGTGCTATTATTTATTTATTTTACTATTGACATAATTATCCGTCATTAAGAAAATTACAGTATAAATAGATACATTAAGTGGGGCTTTATTCTAGGCACTAACTAATTTCTTAAAAAAAGCCATATCACATAATACACTGTACATGATATATGCTACAAGTTTTTTTTATTTAAATATACTGAGGAAAACAGAAGTTAAGTAATGTTCAGACTGAATGAATAAGAAAATGAAATACAAGTTGCATGCAAGAATATGTTTTACGTTTTCATGAAAAATAAATAAATTTGAGATTTAAGTCAGTGCTTAACTGACAATTAAGATACAGTTATAGTGAAAGGATATATGGTGAGTGTTATGGAGAAAATAAGGTAGATTAAGGGAGATGATGTGTGTGTGTGTGTGTGTGTGTTTGTGAATGTGTTTGCTAGTGGGGAGTGGAAAATTATTTTCAGCTTTCCTTTTTTGGTTCTTTGTGTTAAAATGACACAAGAGCTAAGGCATGAATAATATTTGGGTATTAAAAAAAACACATTCTAGATAATGGAACAGCAAATCCAAATGTTCTAAGCTAAAAGAAGTTTGATGTATTAAATGGCCAAGAAGAGACTTCATTCACTGAAGCAAGAGTGAAGAGACATTTTGTTTTGCTTTGGGTGATATGATACCAGGAACATGAACATAGAAGAGGTATACTCTCGCTTACACTTCATGAGGGTCCTTAAGGTTGCTGTGTGTGGTTCAGGGGCAGGAGGAAAAGCAAACAAAGAAATTAGGAGATGTGTGTAATTATTCAGAAGAAATAGAAGGTAGCATCCATCATCTGAAGATTTTGACACTGATTCTAATGTGTGCTTTTTGTTCTACAACAAGCAATTCTAACACAAGTTTGAAGAGTTCATGGAAGATTGTTGTTCACCAACTCATAAGCTCCCTGAACCCCATAATCTTATTTTTTTATAGAAGCTTCATTATTTAGACATGCCTTTGTCTTTTCTGATTGAATCCAATCTGCAGCCCTTCTTACCTTCATGGGATGTGTGTCAGGTAAAACAGAAAGTCCCAACCCTCTAATCATAAAGTAGATTCTCCTGATATTCAGCTAACGTACAGGTTTCCCAAGTCACCTCATTAATATAACAAGAGATAGCACATTCATCATTATCATCACTTAGGAAATTCCAAGGATTTTAGGATCTGGGGGCCAGAAACATGAATGATATCCAAATATATATTTCTTATTATAAATCACAGTATTGCAAATGTAGTTACTTGGAAATTGTGATGAGATCAGATACTTAATATATTTTTAATCTAATTTTTAGTCATATAAAGAGTTAAATGAAATATTTTCCTAGTGAGCCTTCCCAGATCATTTCTCCAGGGAAGCACCTGCCAATGTGAGATGAAGTCTTAATAACCTTTCTTGGCCTAGAGATTGAAATATAGAACTCGGGTTACGGATGACTGCCAGGATCACAAGCAAGATAGAACGAACTCTGTTTAATAAAATAAGAAGAATTAGAATTTGGGACATGGAGCAAGTAAGAGTTTAAAAAAGAAACAGAGTTTTGGTTGGGGAGCCAGATGACAGAATGCTGATTGCTTCACCAGGGAATCTCTTTCACTGTTTCTGAAATCTTCAGTGTTCCCACAAAATTTTTGAGGTGATTGCATTTCTTGTGGAGAGGCAGCTGTTTCAAAACTAGGTTGACACCAGGATATAGCTAGAAGGCATCAGGGACAAAACAATAGGGAGACCTCCTGCAGGCCTGGGGTTATTAGAAACTTATTACTATACAGTAATGCAATGTGGCCTATTATTTCTTTTGTTACTGTTATAAAGCATTTACATGTCTTCCTAGTGAGCATTTATCACTGGGTGTACAGTTCTGACTTTCTGATACCAGTTTCACATTGTGCTTACCACTTCATATCACTTCTTCCTTCTTCTCTTCTCTCAGCAAGGGAAGGATCTCTAAAAACCCAGTGGAGAAAAGCTTCCTGTTGTTTTTACTTTAAATTTGGTTTGTACTCTTATAGGAACAATTTTTGGCATGGAAATAGACCTAGATTACCACCTGAAGCTTGTCACACCAAATTTATTGGAGGTGGGGAGTGAACAAGAGTTTTTCATAATAGTCTATGGAATACGTGGATATCTAGATAAAACAATTTAGAATCATGAGAATACTTAAAATTGTTCACTTGGTACTCTTACTCAGATATAGACAAATTCACAATGGAATTAACTGAAGCTAATGAAAGAAAAAAAGTGAAATTTAATGCACAGAAACCCAGGTTCTTTATGACCAGTTCTTTGTACTGATCTATAAGAAATTGTGAAATGAGAAAAACAGAAATCTATACCAAATGTATATCTAACTATATACACTTTCAGCTTGATGCTTGAGCAAAACAAAATGACAAATCTAGTTAACTTTATCTGTGATTTGCATTGCATGAATTTAATAATTTGTAATATAAAGTATAATGTATCTCATATAATCTTATATATCTAGAGAGCTTATAACAGTTCCTGATTGTGAAGAGAAAATGTGTTCTTAAATTCTTTAATGAAAGTTTCAAAAATGCTTTATATTGGTTTATTTTTAAATGAAACATCATATTGTAAAGAAAAATTTTATTTTTATGACATTTTAAAAGCAGCAGGAGCATAGAGTATGCATAAATTCCAGTCATGTTTATGTTGATTATCTCAGTGAAATCCAATATCACAATCACATCATCAAATAATGAGATTCAAGAAAGCATTATTGTTCAAACAGGTAGCTCAGTAGGATCCAAATAAATGTGAAAGAGTATAACAATTGATTTCCAATAATAATAAGAATGTAACAAATAACCTTTGCAGAGGGACAGAATGATATTCTATATAAATGCTTTTAATTTATAATAAAAAAGTTTTTCCTATTACCTTTAAAATGATATATCACATTTTGGAAGTCACAGCAGTAGTTTGAACCAACTTAAAAAAGAGCAGTATCATTTATTAGCTCACACATAGGGGGAGTCTGATGGGTAGCCTGAGACTATCGAAACAGTTCTAAGCACTATACCTTTTCCTGTTATAAGAAAATGCCAATTTAATGCTTTACCACTTGCAACAATCATTTAATGTGACTATTCATTTTATATACAGATATAACTACTGTCAGTGAGGTGAACAAAATCTAATTTTGTTATAATGTTATTGAAAGAAAAAAACAATGAAAATTCACAGTAAAAGCATATCTCGTATTAGCAGTTATTGTTTGTTTTTTCATGCATACTATGAAATCTGGTTTCAGATTAGAAATCTGGTTACCTAATTTTTGAATAAACATAATATTCATTTTTTTCTTACATAAACCAAAAATACCAAATTTAGGATGTAACAGAATAGCCTCTATTTTTAATAAACATGAATAATTATTATCAATATATTGTGTAGTGAACATGCTAGCTTTCATTTTATTTGATAGTGATTACGGTCTTACACACTGTTACTGATTTCCTTACATGGTTAGTGGCCTTAAATATGTTGTTTCATTTTATTAACTGTGGAAAGCATAATTAAGAAAGCATTACAAAAAATTACGTATTAATCAAAGCAATGAAAAAAAGAAAATAGTGTAGAAAATTTTCATATATGAGTTGATTCCTTGGCAATTTCATTTATACTCATTATCTATATATTATATATTATTTTTATACTGTTTATTCACCTTCTCTTTATCCAGCTGAACCTTTTTAAAACAGTACTTTTTTATGCTTATGGGTTTGTCAGTTCAAGAGACTCTCTTAAATATTTGTAATTCTCTTAAATTTCTACATAATTACTACCACTAATCTGAAAAATAATTAACTTTCATTAATTATTTTTAAATAATTATATAAATAATTATTTTTAATTATTTTTAAATAATTACTTAAAAATAATAATTTTCAAAGGGAAAATTAGAATACAGATACAGGAATAATGCAAAAGGGATGGCTAGTACAGACAAAAAATGTTATGTTAATATGTAAGAGAGATCGAAGGAGAACATTTTCTTCTTTAATTGTAGCTCATAAATATCAAAATCACTTATAAAGCCATATTGTGATTAAGTCTGAAATCACATGATTTTTATGTGATTTAATATACAATATTTTTTCAGTAACTAAATTTCTATGTAAATCTATTGAGTGCAGGTGTATATTATCCTGTACTATAAGTTATGGTGGCTCATTTTATTGTGATCCAAATCTTACAAACTATGTTTCATTGTTCCAAAATGTATAGGAAAGGCTGAAAGATGGCAAGCAGAAATTAAATATGTCCAAATTATTGAATGAAGTTTCATGTTGGGAGATAAGAAATTGTTTTGGCAGATTTAATTTATAAAGGAATATATTTTAAGGCCAAGTACACGGTAAAATTAATATTGATGGGGAACGACAATGACTTGAGTGATAGAAAATGAGAGAAGATTCTTAAACAACTACCTTCATGAGTTGTGTAAAATAAAATAAAAATTAAGTTGTCTGAAAACAATTAAGTCTGAAAAATAATTAGGATATTTAAAAAGTGTTTGTAAAGGATGTTGTACCCTACATTTTTCTGAGGAAATTTGATTTCTGGAAAAAAAAAAAAAAAGTGTTGACAATGTAGTGGACTACTCAGGTGTAAGATTGTTAAATTAGGTGTAGCATCCTGAATTCAAGGGATGAATGTCAAAGTAGGAGATTATGTTCTATTAAATAGCAAATGCTTCAACTTGGTTTCTTTTTTTTTTTTTTTAAGATTTATTTATTTATGCGCACAAGAGCTGTGGTACAGGCCAGAGATATGGGGGGTGAGAGGATTCACCAAAGGCAGAGTGGGGAGCAGAACAGGCAGATCGACTGAAAAACACTGTTGAGGAGAGCAGCAGGCGAGGCAGGAGAGGTCTGCTGCGATATTGTGGTCCTCTCTCTGGCCAGGGATCAAACGATAGCTGATGTGCTGCGGATGCTTCACAGTGCAGCGCTCAACCCGCTGTGCCACCAGGGAGGCCCCAACTTTGTTTCAACTGAAGAACAATAATTGAGTAGTAAGTGCTGGAACTTACTGGTCCATCCTTTCAAGTATAGAATTTTGGAAAGCATTGACTTCAATATTTCAAACATTCAAAAATATATTTTTGTTTGGAAATCATAAAATAACCTGAAGTCCATAGTTTTCTGTTAGATGTTGCAGATAGAATATTTCCCAATCATTCATTCACCAGCTCATAAAACATATGTCCAAGTCTGGAAAATAAAAAGACATTTTTTTAAAAGACTAGAACTCAGTACTAGTGTATTCATTTAATATCTGCAGGGTTTGCAGTGTTCAGTGCTTGCTGTTCATTACAGTCTCACAGCTGCTTCAATGGTAATGGCCCCCAGACACCTAACCATGGTTCACAATATGCTCATCTGCTTCTCTTTAAATGTGCAGTGGTGTTGACACTCTTGCCAGTGTGATATAATTTCTTTTTTGGTTTTGTAATACATTATGCTGCTGGGATGACAAAACAGCAATATGGCATGAAAGGGGCTTTCTGAATGGTATTTTATAAACAGAAATGATGGTTTATTTGTTCTCTTTATAACAAGTGACCTGTTTGAATCATCAATGAATGTAAAAAGGGAATAATAATGCAAAACTCAGTTCTCTATCTTTTCTACATTACCAGTGTTATTTCTTGCTGGTGTTATTTGTCTCCATGATCATTCTCACATATTCTCTATCCATTGAATAGTATTTAATTATGTAATACAGAGTACATTAAAAAATCCAAACATTTAAGAAAATTGAAATTCAAGACAATAAAATTTACATCTATTTTACAATTATGTGTGTTTGCCCATTAGTATCATTCTATATTGGAATGTTAAAGATGGAAGGGGCTTGGGAGAAATTTAGTTCAAATAATTAATTTTAAATGAAATTATGATTTTAAAATTATGAAGAACACTTATTATACTCTGTCCATTTAGACTTTGTATGTGTGCTTTTATGTGTGTGTTCAGAATACATTTGTGTGAGAAATGAAATAAAAATCTCTGAACATTGCAACTTAGGAATTATACTTAGTGATGTCAACTGCTATAAGAGTACATAAATAGATATTTACATTATGTAATGTCTGACTTTGAAAACAGATTTAATAATCTTTACAGTAGAGAGTTTCTATTCAGTCATTTTCTTCTTTACATTTTTAAAAATTGAAGTTGTCCATTTCATTTTACCAGAAAAAATACTAACTTTTTATTACCTTATCATTAAAATTATTTATTGTTCCTTTCTTAAACTTCATGCTGGTATTTTTTCTGATCTCTTTTTAATCTTAATTTATCCATCAGTTTATCTATGCCTCTAGCCTACCAGCAAATAAATTGTTACAGTATATACTCTGTGCTTTGTAAAAACATTAAAAAGATAATTGTAAAATACTTTATTTTAAAGCAATACAAAGTGAATGCAGAGATCATCTCCACATAGGCATAGCCCCTTCCAGTATCAAAGTTCCCTGTCAAATTGATATACATGCTACAATTGTTGAACCTACATTAACATATCATTCCATAAATTTAGATATATTTATAATGGTTATATATCCTTTGGAAGATATATAACTAGAAATAATACAAAAATATGTAGAGTAGATGAAAACCTTGCAAGTAGATGCTTTGGAGATTTGGAATGACTGTGGATTGTACTTTCCCTTTTCAATGTCAAGACATGTCAGTAAGCCGTGCTCCTTTGAAGTTAGACCACATCAGAGAAGAGGGTTGGGATATGTGGAAGAAGATGACTTCCCTCTTTAATTTATTAAACAGACATAGAAATTTAAGAGGAAAGTAATGAAAAGCATCATGAATAGTCAAAATTATGATCTATATCATTGTTAAAAATAAATTTGAGTAGATGATAAAGTCAATAGATACTAACCATAAAATGGGAACCAATTTTTGGAAGACAATATATACAAAAATTAGTGACCAACAAGTTTCGATACATGATTTATTTTCCCTGTATTCTGTGTAGTTTTATAATGATAGTTTGCCCTTCACTTTCAATGATTTTTTTTTTTTGGTCTCTTTTTTCAATGTCACTATAACCAAAGTTATTACTTATCTTCTGTTCTCTTACTTATGGGAATTAGCATTGAGTAGTATGATTGTAATTCTGTCTTACTTAGAGAGATAACTGATTGGTCTTTTTATTCCAACTTAATCCTGTCAGGAAAAGCTGGGCTACTGGGTGCATGATAAGAAAAGACAAGCGGGTTGTATTTATTATATAAGTATCGAGACACAAATCATCTTTATCAGTGATGGAAAATTCTTAAAGAGGACTTCAGTTGTTGGCTGTTCCCTGTTGGCTCAGGTGATATGTCTCAGCACTATGAAACGACCACAACCACTGTGGCACAAGTTTGATCCCTGGCCAGGGAGCTGAACCACATAGCATTAGTAAACCTCTCCTGCCTCATCTGCTGCTCCCCTTAGCAGTGTATTTCAGTGGACCTCCTGTTCTGCTCCCCACTCTGTCCCTGGTGAATCCTCTCACCCCCTGCACTTCTGGCCTGCACAACAGCTCTTGTATGCATAAATAAATAGTCTTCTTTTAAAGATGACATCGGCTGAATGAGAAATCTAAGAAATGCTTATGAAATTTTATAACATCCCTATCATGGAATTCAAAAGAAATTAAAACATGTAATATAAAACACAGATATCATAAGAATTATAGATTCACAATCTTATGAATCTTATGAATTCAGTTTCCTTATGAATTCATAAAGTTATGAATTCAGTTTCTCTTGACAAGTGAGATTTTTTTCTCAATTTATCTAGAATTATATTAACAGTAGGATTTAGTTTTTACTCAATTGATTTGATCGTTTTAACATTCAATTAATTCTAAATCACCAGTTAATTCAGGCAAAATAACAGTTGGTCCAATTACTTTAATCATAAAGATAAATATATTACTGAGATTTAAAAGCAACTTAATCTGAGATTCTATGAGCTAACATAAATACCATAATTATTACATGAAGAGACATACAATGTGACATGGGATAAAAATTAACTATAGACACAGATATCCTAAGTTTTAGATAGTATATTTGCAGATATATTTGAAACAATATTATATTTATAGTAATTACACATTAAATCTATATAGCTAAAGACTTTTCAATAAGAGATGGTAATAATGTTTTGGAAAATACATGTTTTATTAATACATAAGTACACATTAGTAAATAATAATGATAAAAAGTAATGTATCGTCTTCCCAAATTTTTTATTATTTTGATTTTTAACTATAACTGCAAATGTTTTAAAGTATGATCTTCAAATTTTTGTAAAGATCTCATCTATTAATCTTCATCTATCGGTTATATAAAATTTTTAATAAAGAAGTGTTACACATTTATAAAAGGAAAAATTTTGAAGTACTTTGAGAGAGTGGGTAGTTAAGATTAGATGTCTTGTTAATTTTTACCTAATATCTGCAAGATTATCTTGTTAATCTTCAAAAAATAAAAGAGGAAATGACTTATATTTCTCTACAAAAAAAGACAGAGCAGTCCATAGAATGAACGATAGTAACCAGGGAGGTAAATGGGTTGTCAAACTCTGTCACCTTATCACTGAGGATTTCCTACATAAAAATGACAGGGAGGATATGTGATGGCCTTAGACTTAAATGATAGTGAGCAAAAAATAGAAAAGGGTAATTACATTTATCCAAAGAATCTCATTCATTCCTCAGTGTGGGAAGGTGAGCTGTCTTATAGGTGTCCAAGGTATTGTTACAGACTCAAAATAATAAAGTCGGTGCATTTGTATCTTGTATTGGTGGAGGCGATAATTATTCTTCCAGAAGAGCATTAATACTGTTCTTCTTCAAAATGAAGTTTCAGAACAGGAAGCAAGACCATGTCAGCAACCCACATGCTCTGAGCCAGGGAATAGCAGTTCTGTCATTTCAACTGTACAAGTGGTTTGGCCTTAACTTGCTATCAGAAGGTTAACTCCTGAGGATGAAGGCATTGCAAATCTACAAAAATAAGCAATTTGCTACAGGATTAAAATGCTGCCACTAAAGAATAGAAAATAAACTATTGTTACCTTTTTTCAATTTATTCAGTGGATTAATTTATTACAATATTTGCTCAATGGGAAATGAACACAAATACATATGACTAGAGAGAAGTATTAGAATAATCCCTGTGTACAGTTATATTGATAAGAGAAGTGCTAAATAAGAGGCATATTTTCATGAATAAATAAATACATCTGGTTGTCCCACCTACATTATTTAAGCATATGGAATCTTAATTTTTTAAATAAAGTTATTATAATTTGTTAATCTGTCAAAAAATAAAAATGCATATGTGTTCATAATATGAAACCCCTCAGCTGTGGAAGTTTTTCAAAGGTCAACTGCAAAGTAGAGTTGTAAAGATTATACACTAAATATAGTATACTTACATAAAGATAATAAGATTCATTTTTTTCCTAATCCTAGGAATTTACTCACTTTCAATTATTCCTCTTATTATGCTGACATGTATTCTGCAGTATGAAGCCAGGGTATTTATTAAAAGTAATATGTGAATATCAAAAATACTTTAATTATTATAATAAAATAACATTTATTTTTACCAACTATTTTCAAATAAGATTTTATTGATTTGCCAAACTATATAAATGTGGAGATGCATCTTTACCTCTATGTATACCTAAGCATCACCTTGCCCACTGCCAAAGTCCTAGTGCCATTCTCATTAGCAGGTTGATGCCCCCTTCCCTTCCTTTCGCCATGCCCAAATCTCTGGTACCTGCTATAATTTTAATAGAGGCTAAGAACTGTTTTTGTTGAGATTTGCTAGTTTTTTGCTTTGCTTGTATTTATATTCCATAGTTGAGAAAAAGTTTTGAAAATTATTTCGCTTTTTGACATTTTGCTTTTCATAATCACCTCAATCCCCCCTCTACTACCAATCCTCCCACCCCAGTCTGTGTTATCACATATGGAAAGATATCATCTTTTTGGCTGATTAGTATTCCATTGAGTTTATTACCACAGCTTCTTTATCCTGTTATTTGTTGGGCATTTAGTTTGTTTCATTGTCTTAGAATGGTGAATAATGATGTCATGAAGAAAAGAAGGCACTGATCATTTTCAATTAGTGTTTCTATAATTTTTTTAATAAATATCTGAAAGTGATGGCTAGATCATATGGTATTTTGGCTTTTGGCTTTTTAAAGAATCTCTATATACTTGCTGTTTTATAAGTAATGTTACCTAGGGAATTTATTCTAGCTTCATTTAAGATAAACATTGATTAAATTAAAGTTATGGAGGAAGAAGCAAATATAAACAGATACATGACATGACTGAACTTCAGTACTTCCCACTGTGAAATAAAATAAGTGTCACAAAAGTATAATAATGTAACACCCAAACTAAACTGTCATCCTACAAATCCAATATAGCTGATGCAGATACAAACTTTATCCCTCGAAGGGTACAATATGTTAGGAGTGGAAAGGTACTAAAGGGACAATTTAATCTTATCCACAATTTTCTTCTGACACAGAGTCTTTAACAACAGAAAAATGAAATCCAGTATTAAGGGTACCAGTATATTTTACCCTCAATGCATTCTTACATTTGAACCTTTATTTTACCATTACAATAAGCATAAATGCAATATATCTTTTGTCAGAAAAGTGAAGCATGATGCATTCAGGGTTGCAAAATTATGAAAAAGAAGTGGCTAGATCAGGAAATCTATAGAAGTGATAACAGTATACCTAATCCATTCATCCATCATTTTTCAACCCAGGAATCAACTAATGGCTATGCAAAAAACCTAAAATCTTCATTACAGTTTATGAAAAGAACAAGACAGAATTTTTTCTCCCTTCCAGATGGCAAAATAAATTTTTGTGGAATATAACATGTTAATCTACACCTTTTTTAAAATTTATCTGCCTCAATCTAAATTGTATGAAATGTACTTTTTAGGTGTACAGTTCAATGGCATTAACTACATTCACACATTGCTTATCAGCCATCCTCATTCTCCTATTTTTAGATACATCCCAAACTGAAACTCTAATCCATTAAAGACTAAGTTTTATTGACCACCCCACCACATCTTCTGGCAAATTCCATTCTACTTTCTGGTGCTATTGATTTTAACTTCTCTATAAATGGAATACACCTCTGATAAATGGAATCAAAATATTGACCTTTTGTGATTGGCTTGTTTCTTAACGCAATGTCTTCAAGGTTTATCTATGTTGCAACTACAGAATTTCCTTCATTTTTAATGCCAAATAATATTTCACTGTGAGTTTCTGTGTGTACTTGTGAGCATATGTGTGTGTCACATTTTGGTTATGCATCCACCTATCACTGAGCATGTGGATTGGTTCAGCCTTCCAGCTGTTGTGAGCAATGCTGCTATGAACCAAGACACATATACCTCTTTGATTCCCTACTTTTAATTTTTTTGGTCTATATCTAGAAGTGGAATTTCTGATTCACATATTAATTATCTGATTGTTTTTAGGAACTGCCATACTATTTGCCACTGTAGCTGCATTTACCTTCCCACCAGCAATATACAGGGGTTCTATAAATTAATGCCTTGGATTTATATAACTGTCTTTTATTTGAACAGGAGAATATTTTTAAAGAAAAAAACAACATTATATGCAGAAAGTCATGCTGACCACAAAGAACAAGGATTTTTTTTCTTCCTTATTTATCAAATTTCTATTCCTTTATGGTATCTTTTTTCACTATGAAAGTCCTGAGGCAAGAATACCCTGAGGCTGTTGCCTAGGGAAGAACTGGTTCACAGAACCTTCTGCATTGCTGATTCACTAACCTTCCTCCACTGTAAACATTTTGGAAAATCTGTGTTGTTAATTATTGTGACTTAAGAGACACAGGTGACATGAAGTATATAGAGTAGGATCAGATATGCGGCATTACTCCTTATCAAAGAGTTTTATAGCTTTTGAATTCCCAAAATGAGTATAGGCAGCAATATTTTGCTCCAAAGATAGTGTCATTCGATCAGTCATTTCTACAATTACAGGAAACATGTAGTTCAGAGAATACAGAATTAAAAAAAGAAGCCTAAATATTGGAATTGAAATATAGGCCATGTTTAGAGATGCTGTATGCTTATTCATCAAGGGAACCATCTTCAGTGCTTCCAGATCTTGTTTTTCTCTTAATGCTGAACATCTTTTAACAGAGTGACAAATAAGAATCTCTAATGCGCTATGGCTTGATTTAAAAAAAAAAAAAGATGGTAGAAAACCATCGTCAGCCAACCAAAACCCCACAGCTCTTCATGGGGAAATGGCATGATAATTTACAGATTAATTACTATAATTCTCAAGAGTGATCTCAAAGTAAAAATTGAATAAACATTTAAGGATATAATATTGGGGAATATTTTCTTAAAGAGACAGTAAGAATAGCTAAAACTCTAGCTATAACCAATTTTTTTTTTTTTTTTTTAATGAGGAAACAGAGATGAGAGCAGGAAAGGTGATGATCGAGGTCGTCTTGGGGAGTGGGTAGCAAACTTAAGATGGGATGACATGTCTAATTTCTCTCTCCCAGATATGTAAGGTGTTTCAAGGTTAACATCAATTAATTTGATAAATGTTATTTTTATTCTGTTTTTCTTAAAAAAGGTACTTCCTATGAAATATTTATTCTGTAAGAGTACATAGTTTTAGAATTCAGTTTTATAATTGAGTGACAAGACAATAGCCATATTATCTGCTTATTACCCCTTCTCTGACTGCTTTTATGAAATATGTCACATAGCATTTGCCTGCATTTGGGGAGATGTGGAACAAAGTCAGAATGAAAATGGGGGAAACTTGCTTTATTCTCACATGTTCTAGATTTTACAAATAGAAGCAACATATGAGGTGCTGCTAGAGATTGGTAACATAAATGATGCAAAGAGTAGCTACCACTTAAATTAACCCATGGATAGATTAGAAGTGATTTTCCCTGGAGACTATGCACAATGGGCTAGGCTAGTGTCCATGTGCCATGAATCAAATTACTTTAGGACAGCCATCAAGGGAGTCTCTGCAAGATGGGGACAAGAGCTAGTATTTAAAATATACTTTGGTTATGAAGCATGTAATCAATTCTTAAAGTCCTCACCTCTTTTCAAACAAAGACATGTCTACTCCTCTTTTCTTATGCAACACTCAAGGCTATTTGCTGACTGCTCCAAATGGTAGCCATCATTTTGATTTGATTTTGTCTTTTTATGGATATAGGTATGGGCAGCACACACACACAAATGAGATTAGAAGAAATAGATTCAGCATGGGTAAAAAAAAAAATCATAGAAAAATGTTTTGAAGATTGGAGGAGTGAATATGTGACAATGAATGATTTTAGGTTTATAATGGATAAAGTAAAAATGACAACTTAGGTCGAAGTACTGTAGTTTAGCCTAGAAAACTACTGAAAGATATGATTGTGATGATTAGAATAAGTATGCTAAGCCCAGATTTATGGACAGGAACCCTAGACCTCTGGATCGGTGGTTAAACTTTTCATTTAATCATAGACCAATATCAGTAGCACTGGATTCTTATATTCCAATTTGCTATGGCAGGAACAGAGGAGGAAACAATGAAAGACAGATGTCACCTGATGTGCAGAAGGAATTGTACCATAGGAGAAGAACCATAATATCAGAAGTCTTAGATCATATATAGTGTGTCTGGCATATCCACTCATGCTCCCTTCCAGAGAAAGTAGAAAGAGAGAGGAACGGAGTGGAGGAAAAAAAAGAGGGAGATGGGGAGAAAGAGGAAGAATGGCAGAGAGAGGGGGACATGAGAGAGAAACAAGAAATTCTGCTGTAGAATATAAACAAATTCTCTTAGAATAGGAATAATGTCTGTACCCTGAATTGTAAGCAAAGGACCACAGAACAATAAAAAACTCGAACTTCCAAATTATGCTTACTTTTTGATTATTCATTCCTGACCATGCAGAGACATGGAAATATTCATGGAGAGTAGCATTGTTTCAAAACAATCAAATTTATTTGGCAGCCTGATTTGAAATGGGTTGGTTCACATGCCAGGAAACCAAGAAACAAACCTACATAATAAGCTCTTAGATAGGGATGGTTTCTATGTTTCTTTATTGTTTCTCTCTTACAACCCAGCATTGCTCTATAAGTTGATATATGGAAATAAAGAGTATTATCTATCAGAGAGGACTTAGTCAATCTTGTTATTCTATTGTAACATTTTAAACAAATGTGGCTGATGGAATTCAATCACAAAACAATTTTACTTAGTCTTTTAAAATATTCTTTAACAGTAGGGCTGTTTTCATACTTTTTTACCTCTGGGCAGAAGTCTCATGAAAGTCATAATTACTTCCCTATGATCCTTAAAGATGAACTTTATAAAAAATGATAGTTACTTTGGTACAAAGGACAATTTATACTGTTGAGAGTCACTGTGGTGCTACTTTGATCCCTGGCCAGGGAGGGGACCCACATGGTACAGTAGACCTATCCTGCCTCACCCGCTCTCCCCTCAGCAGTGTATTTCAGTGGATTTGCCTGTTCTGCTCCCCATTCTATCTCTGGTGAATCCTCTCAAAACCTCCCACCCCCTACACCCTCACTCTGCAGATAACACCCTCTTAATTTAACTGACTGTTTTACTTCCATGTACCTAGAAATAGCAAAATTAAATTTAGCTTTTGCCTGTTGTATAAATGCTTTAGTTGGTCCTGTTGCACAGATTTTAAGACTAGCTAGTTATCCTTGTGTGTGGCACATTTCCAATTGATATACCATTAAACAAACCATGTTTCAGAGTGAGGGAAGATTCCACTGCACCATTTTTCCTTGATTCATCTGTTAGCTTCTAACTAGCAGCCTACCTTATCCTTAAATCACAGACAGAAGTCAGAAACTAGACTGCTGTGTGATGCCTGTTTCCTCAAACAGAATGAGGCAAATACAAAACTTGAGATCCCTTACAAATTCTGTCTCTCCAACATTCCCTTCCATCTATAGATCCAATATGACTATGGGCCTTAGAACTGGTTGTCAGCTACTTCATTGGAACATACTGCAAGGCACTATTCTTTAGAAAGTAGAATGTACCATCTCATGCTTTCAGCCTTAATGTCCTATTTAACTTCCAGTTACTTTACCTTAGGCTCCTCAAAGACAGTAATTAGTTATTCTATTTCTTTTTTACTTAACAATTTGCTGGTTTGTAGAAGATAACTAAAACTTGTCTATGAGTTGACAGGAACATCATTCAAATGTACTTAAACAATTTTATTAGAAAAATGCAATTTTTTGGCATTCATAGGATTCCCTGTATAGGAAAGAAGACTTTGGAGTGAATGTTCTGGTTCTTCCTGACTTGTTCTGTCAACCTAGGTACATTACATAATCTCTTTGAGTTTTAGTGTTCTAATATAGTTAAGCTAATATATTTAATGTCTTACAATCTGTGATGAAACTTTGTAGTTTTACCTTATCTGCAAAAGTTATGTTACAAGTTTCCCACTGGATGCCTGAAACTGCAGATAGAATCATATCTATATATATCAGATATACATAATTTGATATTATCTGGGTATACACACAATGTATTTCCTACACAAACATACATACCTATGATACACTTTAATTTAAAAGTAGGCATAGTAAAATATTAACAACAATAACCAATAATAAAATAGAACAATCATGCCAATAAAACTTAGGTGATTGTGGTCTTCCTGTCTCCCTCAAAATATCTTATGGTACATATTTTAAAGCTTAGTTTATAAAGGAACTGCAGAAAGCAAAACCACAGATGTGGTGGATACTGTATTTGTACTGTCTTTGCAAGGATCCCGCTCATTATATCCTATGTTCACAGGGCTTGGCACATAGAAATGCAAATATTGCATATTTTGTTATTATTATTTTCCACTAAATTGAAATGATGATATAGGTTGTTAAATATACTTAGACTTTCACCTCCTTTTGCCCTGCTAATATTTTAATGTAAATATTAAGAAAGGTGAAAATCAAAATGGAGGGAGAGACATAACATAAAAGTGATTGGATATGTCTCCTACTTGAGAATATTCTATAGTATCTATTATTGAATATTGTCTGTATGCCTACTGATTAAGACCTTGGAAAATGCTATTTAAAATTTTATAATGTAGATAGGCTAGAGTAAGTATAATTTTAAATAAGAAAGATATTTAAAATATTTGAGAAATTGACAATTCTTAATAGCAAACTTATAAAATAGTTATGTTAAATTTTGGCATATTAAAGTATGATTTACAATATCACATTAATATAAGCATAGAAAATATATGGTTATTATGCTTTGTGTTGAAGTAAAAAAAACTAAATCAAATACCTTTAAACTTTAAAAGTTACAACTATTTACAGTCAAGTCTTTTAAAGGAAAAAATTTATGGAAATAAATGTCTGAATAAGTTGATAATAATTTGTTCATTCAAAGACTTAATACTTTATTATAATATCCAGAAAATAGTGTAATTCACATTTAGGGGATAGACTCTCCTTTTTTAATGTGAGTGCAGGACAGTAATAATCAGCATTCAAATTGTGATAGTTATATATTATTATACATTTAAATGGGGATCCAAAAATAAGTCTATAGCAATAAAATAGGAATAAAGGTCTCAGATGCTGCAATTCTCGCTAATAAAACTTTAAAGCATTTTAGTTAGGGCTAAAACATTCTGCTTTAACTCACTTTCATCATGTGGAAGTACCTGAAAAAAATTACTTTTGTTTATTTATTTTTATTCAGACTATCATGAAGGCCAACTTTTTAACACACAAGCCATAATTTGAAAGGTGAAAAATAAAGCTTCAGAGGTTCTGAGGATTTTTTTTATTATAGAAAGAGAGGTTGTAATATTTCCAGATTCCATTTGATGAAATCTGAGTTCTGCTAATGAACAGAGATATTTTATAGATGTTTCTATGCACTATATCAAACAACTGTTGAAAAAGCTTTCTTCTTATTTTTTAAAAATATATCAGACAACTCTTCATTCTGTAGAAGTGGCATTGCCTAGAAATGATTTGCTAACAATATTCCAAGGAAATATTGAATTTTTGACAATCAGAACAATAATACAAATTAATATACATTGTTATATAAAAATACACATTCCATTTTAGGCTTTGTATCATGGCTATTTATGAGAATTGCTTATTAAGATGGAAATAATTCTGTACCATGCAATGTAATAACCACTAGCTACATGTGGTTGCTGAACATTTGAAATGTATCTAATTTGTCTGAAGAAATGCCTTTTGATTTCATTTAAATTTAATCAATTTATTGTAATAGCACTGGTTTACAGGAATGCATATGACTCAGAGTTATAGAATCACAATTTATACAATTTAAATTACCAGGTATGATGAGTGCTTTCCATATTAGAAAAAAACACCATTAAAAACTGAGCTACAGATAGCAAAAGAGTGATTACCAATGATGCGTATCCATTGTAACAGAAATGCACACAATCTTTGATCAGAGACTTCTAATAATTTTCAGATCATTTGTTATTTTTTCGTAGTTGTATGAATTGACATTGCTAGATAAAACATGTCTTTTTCTGGTCTCCAATCTTACAAAAGGAATTGCATAATAAATTTGTACTCTATGATTTTCCGAGCTTCTGGTGCATTGTTGCAGCCAGAGGGCACCCAGGTGCTTTGCCACCTGTCCTGGATGGTACCACTTCAAGTTCATATCCATGTTTTCCATAATGACTGGTCTCAGACAGACCTTAGTAACTGTTGATATTGCTTCCAAAAATGTTGCCTGTTTTGTTACCTGCTCCACTGTGCCATGAAGTTAAGTTCCCTTGGAGCGGTAAACAAACGCATGTATTCACCTGTTCCACCTGTCACCTTAATTCATTTAGTGACCAGTGGTAGCACATCTGCCAGGTGCCATTAATTACCACTGTGGCTATCCTTACACAAACCAACCAGTATTAAGCTATCTGAATATTTTAACAATTGGTGCAAACTTTGTTGATAATAATCACTGATTATATATAGGCTTAGGAGAAATTATTTTGTTATTTTTTAATATCTAGGTATTAGCAGGGATTCAGATTATAGTTTGTTTCATATCACTTAGGAGATTCATAAAGCAGTCTAAGGAACTCAGTATGTTTAAGAGTAGTAATGAAAAAGGAAGGAAAGAAAAGCACGTTTACTCAGTTGAAACAACACCTTTTTAGTTTCTGTCTGGATGACTTCTGTTTGGTTGATTTATTAATACATTTTGATCTTTTCTGATGTAGTTTAACATCTGTTCAATTATCATATTCTTAACACACATTTCCTCAGCATGTTTTCTGCTCCATCTTCCCTTTGTTTTCTTACACAAATTGAGTGATGTTGATTTCATTTGGGATGTGCAACATTAAAGGTTAAGTGGAGATTATGCAAGATAAGTAAGACATCAGTATAAAATTGGAGAATTTTAGAGGTAAAATGAAGTAAAAGGTGTTCAGAGGAAACAAAGGGAAAGGGTGGTAGGAAAGCAAACTAGATAGATAGATAGATAGGAAGATGATAGATAGGAAGCTAGATGGATAGATAGATAGATAGATAGATAGATAGATAGATAGATAGATAGATAGAGGCTATTTTTGACTGATTTATTTTTAAATAAAATTTGACCATTTCAGTACAATTCTGGTAATATATCACTATTATCTTAATTTTTTGGAAAAAATCACTGCACTGATTACATTATTGGAATGGATATTTCCTATTTTCTTTGTTCTGTGCTCTCTCCTAACTACTTAAACGTGCAACCTAATCTCATAGAAGACTTAACATTATTTTATTATTTTCTGAATGAAAATTAACTCCATTTTGTCTTTAAATGATTCCTCAAGGTCACAGGTACAATTCTATGGTTTGTTTCCTCTGATTTTTCTTTGTCTTTTTTGAGCCTTTAGTAGACAATCAGATAATAAAGACAAACATAGGCTCTAAAGTGTAATTGAATGTCTGCATATTTTCTTTTCTCCCTCTCCCATTTTGAGGAATAAAACTATTGACATAAATACTGAAATGCAGAATTATTTGCTAAAAATCAAAAATCTAATAAATAATAAGATTTAATTGCTAAATAATGGCCTGAACCTTAGCACACACTTGCACTAGTGCAAAGAAACACACATACAAACATGACCATTGGATTTAATATCTATAATGTCTAGGTAACTTTACCAATCAAATAATTTTATTTATAGTATTTCCCTTACTGACTTAGTTTACTCTTAATTCATATTAAAATTTATGAAGTTCTCACATATGTGAAACTTATAAATAGAGATTTCTGTGAACTTCAAAAGTGAAAGGTGACAATTATACATCTGATTTACAGACATGTTTGGATAAATTAAATTTTAGTATCTTGAAATTAAAACTAATAACAATAGAAAATTTTGATTTCAAATGCTAGAATTTTCTTAATTACATAATGGAATGCAGTGAAAAGATTTTACATATGAAACTATAGAGACAACACTAGGATGCAGAAAATGGAGGAGGAACACCTAATATTTCACTGTAGTCTTAGGTAGTGCTATCAGACAAGTCTAAAATAGGTCTCCCCATACATTCAAGTAGGCCTTCCAAGATATTTCACTTTGGCATGTGGATATTTCAGTATAAAATAACCTAAAGCCCTGTGAGATCAAGATAAACTTTAATCATCCCTAAGCTTCCTAGAACAATGAAAATTGGGGACACTGTCTCTACAGCCTTTCTTTTGGAGAACATATTTATATTGCTGGTCATCTGCTTTTTTTGTCAAATGAGTCACTCTATCATTTCTCCTTGAAGCTTTGGTCCCTGTCTCATTTCCTTAGTTCAGGATAATATCTCTGATTTAACCCTAATTATTTCAAAATTGATATCCATGTAGATTCTCCAAATGCATGGACATTATTGCATTATTTGTCTTCTACTTATCTATATAATTGATTTGATTGTTTGACCAGCCAGAAAAGAATGTGGAGGTATAACAAGAAATTTCATCTAGAGAATCCTTTATTTTGTGTTTTATATAAAACACAGTTCCATGTTAATATTTCAGAGCTTCACACTGAAACTTTACAAGAAGTCTTTTCTTTCCTCAAACTTTTTTTTTACATAATCTAAACTAGTTTACTGATTTGAGAACATAGGAATAAATGGAGGGAGCAAAATAAAATTATACATAATTTTAGGTATTTTTAAAACACAAATTTGCTTCCTAGCTTCTTCTATTATCCTTACACACGACAATGGTAAATTATCTGGATATAAATATATCCAGATAGATATAATGTTAACAAAGTTAAAGAGGAACCAATTAATCTTGTATATAAATTATGTGATTAAGCTACCTTGAAAAATTATTTTTTTTTGGTAAAACTGAGCACTCATTTTATTGCTTAGATGCGTTAGCTTTTACTTCCCTTTTAAAACAGTATTTCCAACTGAATATAATTTTCACTGACAGAAAAAAGTGAAGGCTTATATACAACTCTTTTTATCATGTAGAAAATGAACACTCCATGATACAAACTTTGAGTAAATTACTTTTCATTTTTTTAAAAATTTGTTTAAGTGGCAAATATACCATGTATTTTTATAACTTTCTGATAATATCATCGATCAAATGCGTCTTCTTTCTAGTTTCATTGGCACTATACTAAAAGCAAGGCAGTGGGAACAGAAGGTAAGTACTTTGGAAATTAAAATGATAATGCTTGTAATTTATTGTATCAAAGAAGTTTTTTTTTTTTTTTAACTAAGGAAGGTTCATGTTACAAAATAAAAGATGAGAGGTATTTTGACCATTTTATTTAATTTTGGTTGTGTTATTTGAACTGATTTTCATAGATGTACATCATTTCAGAAATGGGATATTTTACTTTGAACAAGCAAAAAGCAAAACACATCTCTCATATGATAACAATGCCATGGAGACTTCCAAATGACTTTGGGAAATAACTTTAAAGAAGAAAGATGGTTTTGTTGCCAAGGTTTCTGAGATAGCACCAGCATATTTAATCTCTAGTGACACTGCTGTGTACCCTAGTTAAAAAGCTCTTGTTGCCATATATCTAAGTGTACTGAAGATGCTATTTCTGGCTGTTTCTCCAAAATTATAGGACCGTATGCTACTCTTCCTGATCACAGGAATTTTTGGCATGCTTTCTATTTTAGTTTTACCACAGTTGACATATATTTTCAACAAGTTCATGTGTTACTTTTAAAAATAACTTAATTCAACTCTTGTAGACAAAAAGAAACATTTCCTTTCTGTGGTCATTCAGGATGAGATTGTGACACCAGTGGTCTCAGTAACACCGCTTCAGGGAAATATTTCTAGGATCTGACACATTCAACAGAGAAAAGGAAGATAAAAACACACACACACACACAAAACTGGCCTTTATCTGAAAATGTGATAAAAGCAACATTGTAGCAGAAGAAAACTAACAGCAAATAGAGGTAGATCCACCCATGAGACCTGGAGGTCAACACACATTCAAGTGCAGATCAGAGAATGAGCTTCCCCAGAAGAGGAAGCAAGAGATCTGAAAGAGAAATCTTTTCATAGAAAGGAAGCACTCTATTTAACAGAGCTTAACTTCAATATTAGTCAATTTAGGTGGCTCTTTATGGAGCAAGCTTCCCAGACCAGTGTCCAGAGAGAGTAGGCACTTCCTAAACCTTTGAGAGAACATACCAGGAAGGTCATTTTAAAACAGCAATACTCCCTTGATTATACAACAAGAATGATATGACTAGGGAGAATTTTTGCTCTGGAAGGAAGTTACAGTATTCATATTTAGGCCAGCTAGTGAATTCAATTGTTAAATACAAATCAAGGAGTTGCTTCTTGAAATTGAAAAGACCATAGACTTATGCTGAACATAAATCATGTTCTAATGATGGAATGTTACTTTAACATCCAAGTAATTGTTAATTTTTAATTATTATCATTAACTAAAGCAAAGAAAATCCAATAATATTTTATAATTAGGTCAAAATTTGGGGAATAAATTTTTAGGATAAAAAAGAAGCTATAAACATACAAGTAGGAGAAGAAAATGTAAAACCTAGCAAATAATCCTGATGTGAGAAGTTATAGAGAAGCTAGACTGCTCACGCCTGTCAGAGTTCTATAATTAAAAACAAGGAGTAACACCTAAATAATAATATATACAGTTATAGACAAATATAATCTTCAAACTAAAAGGGTTCTATCAATTTAAACATTTTTTTTCTTAAAAATGCTTTGTGTTAGTTTATCTGTAAGGGTGATATACAAAGCCCTATTTGACCCAAAATATCATTGATATTAATTTGGATGCATTTTTTCCAGTTAACTTATTTTCATTATAATGGAGGTGTTTTCTACCTCTTGTTTCTCTTTCTAGATGTTTTAATTTTCCAGTTAAAAAGGCATTTGTGACACCTTGGATTGTACATTGAGGGATGGGCACAGAACTGGGATATATTTTTTGTCCTAACTTTACTGTTTTACAGAAATGGATGTTTTGGATTACAAATAAAAAGGCATCAGTTCATTAAGAGTCCAAACTTATTAACCATGATAATTCCTCTCCAAAAGGTTATTAATTAAATAGTGGCTAATGTTAATTGTTGGTCATTTAAAAGGTGGATTTTTGCTTAAAAGTCATAGAAGAATGGGGATTTTGGATGCTTGTGATTCATAGATGAATTGAGTTATATCTGAATGTGGATTTCTTGGCTTCCAGTCATAACAGAATCAGCAATCAAAAAGATGTCAAAGATGTGCTGTAAAAATGAATGTAACGAAATGAAATTTAATCGAAATAAATTTAGTAACAGACTTGTGTCCAAAAAATCCATCTGTACAGTAGAATATGTGAGAGACCAATGTGTACATGTATAAATACATTTGGAGACTTTCTGACTGTGAAATAAATGTGAGCCAGCAATGAGATCTGGTTGCCAATATGAATCAATCTTAGACTTCATTATTAGTAATAATTGATGGGGAGTGATTGTCCCACTCCACCTCATACAATCTGTTGTCAAACCACAAATGGGGCTCTATATTCAGTTTTGTTGTATGACATTATAGAAGACAAAAATATGATGACTATTCAGAGGCGAACAGCCAGTGCTTTGAATGGACTTAAACCAGTGGCATATGAGGAATGATTAGAGGAGGCAGACACGTTTTAATATGAAGAATTCATAATAATGGGACTGCAAATATGCCAACATTATGAAACTCTGTGGCCAAAAGCACTTTATAGAATCACACCTCTCATACTAATCAAAATAGAAGAGTCCTGAAACATAAAATATATGAATAGAAGTCTAAGATGACTCTTTTCTCTATTACTATTAATCATATTTTGGCAATCAACACATTGAATTATTTCATAAACATTATCACATATTTTATCCTGTTTTGCTAATGTCCTAAACATATACTCTAGAGTATTCTAGAGATAAAGAGGACTGCTTGAAGAGGTGAAGATTTCAAAATACTGGTACCATTCAGTCTGTGAAGGTGATATATTCAGAGTGCAAGTATTAAAATTGTATTTGAATCAGAAGACTACCCAAGTTTCTTTTAAATCAAGCAGTACTATTTTTTACTTCTAAATAATAGTTTCCTTCCTTTTAGCTCATATTCACATATAAATACATCTATTACATAGAAAACTTCAGATCAAATAAACCTGAGATAAATTAGGTTAATATATTTTTACTTAACTGAACATTATAAAGTCACCTTTTCAATTTTGTGTTAACCTCATTGCAGTCTTCATGGTATTGATTTGGCACATTACTCATGGATTGTTTGTGAAGATTATTAGTAGATGTTACAAAGTGAGGCATAATTTACCATTTGAAAATAAGTGATACATTTTTTTCTATATCAGTTTGAAATGTAGTTTCATTTTTAATAGAGCTGTTTCACATACAAACACAAAAGTAAGTTGATTTTATTTTTTTGAATAATTGAATAAATATAACTGGTTTCAAAAAAAGAAATTGTGTTTTTTTAATTCTTGTAGAGAAATTATAAGTTCTAAGAAATAGAAATTTTAATATCAATGCTTTTATATCTTATTTCAGACACTTCTTTAGAGGCAAAAAGAAATATCCCATAGGAGATTAAAATGACTAAAAACCAATATATTAGTTTGAGATTTTCTCTTTCCGTACTATAATTATAAATTTTGAAGTTAAGAAAATGTATTGTCCTTGTTCCCCTTTTCATTTAGCTACTTTGTTGCATGCCATGGGTTAGTTTTTACTATTTTTTATATAATTTGCTAACCAATATATTTATATATCAAGGCTAGGCACTATAAATTATATTTAGTTAGCAAAGAACATTTCTCTTGAATCTGCACTTCTTAGTAGTTTATGAATAATATCATTTGTTTACATAACAGTTAGGCAAACATGAATACCGAGTTCGGATTCAAGAGTCAGTGTTAGATATAAATAATTATATATAAGTAAGATGCCATCATTGTAACAATCTCATCATTTTCATTTTGGTGTATTTATAAGCACCAAGGTATCCATATATTTAAATATAAAGATTACATAGCATATATATATAAAACATACAATTAAGATAAATATTTATATCAATAAAAGCCATTTCATAATAGTAATTATTTATAATAATTATTGATAAATAATAATAATTATAATTATTATAATATTCATAATATCATCACTGATACTATGACTTTGAGGTCTCTGTAAAGCTTACCATTCCCTCTGTTGCTCTAGAGCTAGACTGTCAATCTCAGTACATGTAACTTTGCTTTCTCCAAACTTTGTTAGGTTAGCAGTGAACAGATGGTAGCCTAGAGTGTGACTGATCCAAAAAGGTTTTTGTTAAATGTGTACTTTGTTAAAAGCCTAAAGAGACTGTGATAGTCAACTATAGGCCTCATATTACATTGTATCAACTTAGTACATCATGGTGCCAATTGTTAATCAAAAATAATCAATCTCTACTATAATCAGGAGAGCATTTTCCTTCTTAATAGGTAGCATGGGGCAGACCCAAAATGTGTACCAACAGGGTCAATGCATAGATGATTTTTTTTTCTTTTAGATTATTTGTTTATTCATTTCCCATTATGTTTATTGAGATAAAGTTGCTTTACAGCATTGTATTTTTTAAGGGTTATAGGATCAAACAAATCTCTATACTTGTATGTTTCTAGACTATGTCCACCACAAAAGCTTTAATAGGAGAATTTTTAAATGTTCCAGCAGGAAGGTGATCTGACCTTAGGTTATATGTTGTAAAGTTTTTGCATTGTTTATTATTTCCACATATCTGTCTATAATTGGTGGACATGGGTTTAAACAGAAGGTTGCAGTGTAGGGGTCTGTTGTGATAATTAGCAGATGTCTAATTAATTTGTAGACACTAATTACTGCCTCAGCTTCACCCACAAGTCTCAGGAAGGCAGTTAGAGACAAGATGGAGTCTGTTTGACTCAAAGCAGTTTCCACACAATCAATGTGGTATAGGCATTATGGTTTATGGAAAGGTAAATTGTGAGGGCTAATAACAGAGGAAAAATAATAAACAAAGTTCACAACATGAGAGTGGGAGAGAGAGTGATGAGAAAAAAGGTGGAATCAGAGTGAGTTTATAACAGATTTCACTTCTTGTTTTAAATCTTTGCAAACTCCTATACCATTCCCTGTCTTATGCATTACCTAATTAGTTTCATTAAAAAATTAGTTTGAATATATATATTTATACAAGTGTGTCTATGAATCTGATTTGAGATATATAAAATATGTCAGCTCTTAAAAATAACCCCTATCAAAATATGCAAAGAAAGTATTTTTAATTGGATTTATTTAACTGTATTTGACATCATTTGTAGTCCCCAGGGAGTTCCCACCACCTTTTCACCCGTGCACCATCACCTCAGTCCCTTGTGCTCTTTATGCCCTCATCCCCGTTTTTGCCCTCCCTTCTCTCCCCTCCTCCATGATCCTTTTGGTTTATCTTTGACTTTTTGATCTTGTTGAGTTTTGTTGTTGTTTGTTTGTTTTTGGTTGTAATTCCCATTTTCTTGAACTTTCTCTTGTTTTTTGTTTTCTTCTTTTTTTTAATTTTTGTTGTAGTTGTTGTTCTTTCACATTCCTCCTAAAAGTGAAGCCATCTGATATTTTTCTCTTGCCTTTTTACTTGTTTCACTGAGTATAATTCCTTCTAGCTCCATCCTTGTTTCTATAAATGACCCTAGTTTATCGTTTTTGATTGCTGAAGAGTATTCCATTATGTATATGTACCACATCTTCTTGATCCAGTCA
This sequence comes from Galemys pyrenaicus, assembly GCA_019455555.1. Classification (NCBI taxonomy): domain Eukaryota; kingdom Metazoa; phylum Chordata; class Mammalia; order Eulipotyphla; family Talpidae; genus Galemys; species Galemys pyrenaicus. The sequence goes on from JAGFMF010011523.1 coordinate 1,009,833, forward strand.
TCTACTTTTGGGCATTTGGGTTGTTTTCAGGTTTTACCAATTGTAAGTAGTGCTGCAATAACCATGGGGGTACAAGTACTCTTTTGGATGGGTGTTTTTGTGTCCTTTGGGTAGATCCCTAGGAGTGGGATTGCCAGGTCATATGGTCGTTCTATTTTTAGTAGACTGAAGAACCTCCATACCACATTCTATAGTGGTTGATGCAAAGAAATTAAATTATTTTAGAGAGATATTATTTTTGTTTTATTAAAAACAATTGCATCTGATGAAATTGAACTTCTGTGAAATTAGGTATTGTTTATTTATCTTTTACTTATTCTTTTGTAGTCTTTTATATATATTTATAAATTTCTTGTACTCTTGTTTTTATTCTTGGAACATTTTTATTAAAATATAGTGAGTGTGTCTCCTTGGTGGTGCAGTGGGTTAAGCAATGCACTATGAAGCAAACTGCGCCACTGCAGCACAAGTTTGATCCCTGCTGCCAGCAAGGGATGGGACCAACATGGCGTAATAGACATCTCCTGCCTCGTGTGCGGCTCCCCTCAGTAGGGTGTTTCAATCAGTCTGCCTGTTTTGCTCCCCACTTTGTCTCTGGTGAATCCTCTCAGCTATCTAAACTCTGGCCTGTACCCCAGCTCTTGTATGCATAAACAAATAAAATCTTCTAAATAAATAAATTATAGTGAGCACACAATAAAATAAGAGATTGTGTTTAGATTGATGAGATGGATGTATCATGGGTCATTCTTTTTTATTTCTGTGTATTATTCCATTACATGCCTATATCACGATTTATTCAATTTCCTGTTGAATTTCTTTTTTTCAGTTTATGTTTTGGTTATGTTGTGGTTCATACATATTTTAGTAATGTTCTTTTTACCTGAAAAAATACGATTGATACTTTGATAGTGTCCAAATGTGTGTATTGATTTGGAAAAAATGGCCAAAAGTTTACTATATTAATTTTTCCAGTCCAGAAGCACAAAATATATTTATTTCTTCATGTTTTCATCTATTTCTTTTAATAATGTCTAATAATTTTAATTGTACAGATCTTTCTTGCCCTTTGTTAAGTTTATTCCTAGATTCTTGATTCTTTTTGATTTAATTGTCTTTTTAGTGGGTCCTTCAGGGATTTCTACATAAATTATCATGTCATATGCAAACAATTATATTTTCAATTATTTCAAACTTGGATTAAGTTTATTTCTTATTTTTGCCTAATTGCATGGCTAGGTCTTCTGATAGTAGTGGGAGTGGATATCCATAAGTGAGTATTGAATATTTTCAAATATTTTCTTTGTGTTTATTGACCTGGTAATATGGTTTTTAATCCTTTCTTTTGTTGATGTTATATATTACTTTAAATTATTTGTGTATGTTGATTCATTTTTACACCCCTGGAATAAATCCTTCTTGATCATGATATATTATACTTTTGAAATATTGTTGAATTCAATCTAAGATATTTTCCGAGAGTTTTATACTTTGTTTATCTGAGATATTAGTTGTAGTTCTCTTTTATTCAGTGTCCCTGCCTGCATTTAATAGCAGAGTGCATAAAATTTAGCATAAATTATAAAACAAATAGCATAAAATTTTTCAGACACATTCCCTCTTCTTTAATTTTAGAGAAAAGTTTAGGAGGGATATATTTTAGTACAACATGAAAGTTTTGTAGACTTCACTTCTGAAATAACACTTTTATTGGGCATATTTATTAGTTCTACTAATGTGTATTAATATACCATTTTCTCCCTATTGAATTGTTTTTTTGTTGTTGTTGTTTTCCTGAGATCAATTGACTTTTTACATTGGGGCCTATATGTATCACTTCATTCTGGAGTTGTCTATCCTATCCCAACATCAATATATTAATTTAGAAAAAATAATATGTTTTTAATACTGTAGTTGCTACATAAAATAATTGACTTTTATTGACAGATTATTTTCTAGGACAAAGAGATTATTTAGCTTATGTAATTTATATAATTTACTCTCCTTTCCTTTATTTTTTTTTTTTAAAGATTTATTTATTTATGCGTACAAGCACTGGGGTACAGGCCAGAAGTGTGGGGGGTGAGAGGATTCACCACAGACAGAGCGGGGAGCAGAACAGGCAGATCAACTGAAGTACACTGCTGAGGGGAGCAGTGGGCACAGCAGGAGAGGTCTGCCTGCACCATGTGGGTCCCTCCCTGGCCGGCGGCGGGGATCGAACTCGTGCTGCAGTGGCTGTGGTTTGCTTCATAGTGCGTTGCTTAACCCACTGCGCCACCAGGGAGGCCCTAGAATTTAGTTTCTTATCATAATCAGAAGATATAGGAACCTTGACATATAAGGAAAGTCTCTTTTTGTTTATAATACATGATTTATATGGCAATTTTTGATAATTCTTTTTTAAAATGACTTACATTTAGGTAAGCAAGTAATGGAATTAGAATCCACATCCTCACTACCAATCAACAATAAGTTTTGCATCTGAAACGTTATTTTCATTCTTACTGTGAATTGTGCAATTAAAAAATAAAGGACACTCTTTTTTATCTATGGAAAGTTCACATACCATCAAACACCACTAGAAATAAAACTTAGATATTAAGATACTCAGTTCTGCAGGTTGGAGGACAGAGAGGGTTTTATTGACCTCCATTGTTTTTTAGGAATGTATTTTTGAATGCACAGAAAACATGTAGGGTGTTCTTGTTTAAAATTATTTTATTTTCTTCATTGATAAATCTTTCTCTGGTGAAATCCAGTTATGTATGATAAATTATCAAAAAAGTATAGCCTTAAAAATTCACTAAAAGTAATTCATTTTATTTACGATGAGCTAGGAAACAGCAACATCTTCCTTTCCCTATTTTCTAGGATAAACTTTTATAAAATCTATTTTCCAGATACCCCCAAGAAAGAATCACTGTTTCTACTGTATGCCATTCTGAGTCATCTATCATATCACACTAGCTGTAATATGAAGTTTCTAAGTGAACCAGATGTTGAACCTGAAATTTTTGACAGGGTAAATACAAAGCTGTCATCTTAAATATGTGGTGTTCAGGGTGCCACAAGGTATTCAGGCTATGGAAACCACATGCATTCACATACATAGCCAGACTCTCACAATGCCAGGAGATGAGAGGTCTATTGATTTTTTAGTTAACAGCACTGCTAGAGTGCCCGCATTTTCTTTCTAGGTAGAATTTAGTACCTTCTTCTCCAAAGATCAATATTTCCTTTGGTCAGTAAATGACATCCATTCTCTTTAATAGTTAGAAGACTGTGAAAACAAACTAGTATATAATCAAACAAATTTAAGAGAGAAAAATATGATAAAGAACAAGGGTTTGTTTTGGTTGTCATTATTGCTTCTGGAACCTTGTGAGGAAATTTAAGATATTTATAAGCCTATACCTTTGCTTTATCACTTTTCTACTTCGTGACCCATAACTGCTTTATTCATATTGTTAATGTAGAACTTTCTGTTATTTTAAAACAAGTTTTTTAAATAGGCCTGTCTGCCTGATAGATCTGGGTTCTCTAATGAAAATAATTTCTCATTTGTCTTTGTATTTCAAGTTCCAATCCCAGAAGCTACACAATATTAGATGCTCAGTGAGTCTTTTGAATGAATAATCAAAAGAATAAATGTGATAGATGTCTGCTGACTAACTGTTTCCTTTCCTCCAAAGTGAGATTTTGACTTATAGTCACAGGAATCAGGTTAGGATTACCTAAAAGGTACAGATATTCAAGAAACAGGAACTGGTTACAACATTTATGAACTACTTAAAAACTCCCATATTTTTGTATGGATGACTCTCTTGGGGGTTTATAAGAAAAGAGAATATTTTAAACCATCTATTGTATTTTTCTATCAAAACAGACTGGCTTATAAATACTCATGTATCCTTAATGATTATTTGCAGATATTCTAATTGGTTCATATCTGCTGTATTGAATGTTTGTTCATTATCAGATGTTTTATACAGTGTTTATAAACTAATTTATTGCTTTTCAAAATGAAACACCATTAATGACTTCAGTTTGTTTTAAAATCATGCAATTAAATCCAAAGTTCAGAGTAGGATTATATATAAAATGCACTACTTCCTTCTTTCATTAGCACTAATAATGGGAGTTGATTAGTTTTTTCACTATGAAATGAAGAAAGTGGATCTGGTTAATCAGATAGGAGTCCTGAACAGGGAAATGTGCAGTACTACACAGGGATTTATGGACAGTTTCCTTGAAAAATTGGGATCTTTGAATCACACCTTTGAAAAGGTGCAAAGATTTGGAGGTAAGAGAGTTAGTTAGCTTTACAGAAGGTAAGGCTAGATGAAAAGAATCCTGTTTGGAGCTTATTCTTTAATTAAACTAGAGATGATACCATTTTGACTTAGAATGGTTGCAATGAAGGCAGTGAGTCAGTTGCAAGTAGATAAATGTTAAATAAAGATGCAGCTGTCCTCTCTATTTTTCCCATGTTCACTAGAATGTGGGCTTCATTAGGAAAGATACCTTTACTGTATTGCTTAGCATTTTATCGCCCTAAGCCAATGCCTACCTACATTTTCTGATGACCATTACCAAATTACAGGCTTTTGGGCAGAAATAAATGTTGTGTTCTCAGTCCATCACATTTAATAGGTACAACACCAATTTGTCCCATTATTAGTGTTATTAATTTTGATTACTTGTTCAATTGTGCCACATATTGCAGCTATGATTCAGATGCCCAACCGTTGAGATGATGCAAGAATAGCAACCCCCCCCCCCATAAGCCAAGAAACTCCTTTGTTGCAAAAGCTTATTTTAAAATATCAATGGTACCAGCAATATTGATAAAGAAGAACTTTCATTCCTTAAAGAAAATAAATTCTCACAATCTCACTCATTTTCCTTCAACCTGAGAATGGTGTATTTTCCTCCATTTTCTTTCCTGTCTTCTAGTCTGGTTAAGGGTTTCATGTCTCTTCACAGGCACTTTTATTTTTTGTCCCCAAGACATAAAACCAGGATATCAGGCTTTTCACTCAATAATTTTGCTCATAACTGCAAGTCAGTGTAGCAGCTGTATCCTTCCAGACTCTGCTACTGTAAATAAGAAAGTAATGCCCTCTATAAAAAGTGTAGTTAAACATAAAAGGCATATCACTGCAAAGGGGTACCAAGGTAGAGGGGTACCTAATTTGGATAATGAGAACAGAAAAATGCTTTGACTTAAGGTAGAACAGAAAAGCACATCACCACCATACTATAAGTGAAAAAGAGAGTCTCAAATGTGTAACTTAACCAGGCATCCATAGAATAAGTTGGAGTGGAAAATACTGAACTTAGGTTTAAGATAGCCAGACACATGAGATTTCTACTCATCAATCATAGAGGGCAAGGACAGAAGGAATTTCCATACATTCCTTCCATATCAATGTCATACATGTCTATATCTATATTTGCTTCTTAAAATTTTTGCACAGTGGGAAAATAAACAGAAGAATGTGTTCAGTTTAATGCTTTAGAACTTGTCTTTGATCTTTTTTCCAGCTTGAGATGGCTAGACAGAGGTGATAGGCGGCATCAGGTAAGGGTAAGAGAAGTAATAACTGCCTAATACATTGTGCTATATTTTACTTTAGTTAGTTCACTTGGTTCAGGTGATTCTGTGACAATCTCCTTTCTATTTTTACCTCTATGAAAGTGAATTACTTCTTAATGCCTTAGCTAAATCAGTTCACAAATTATGATTTCCTATAATATACTACTTATATATACCTGGAGATGCGAATGCTGGAACTAATGCATAACAATTAAGAATGATCCATTCTTAAGGATAAAATTATATTCTAGAAAATATATGTAATGATAAATCTGTTCTGGCATCATCAGCAGTCAGATATGTCCTCCCATAGGGAACCTATGCCATTTATATTTTTATTTTGTAAGTATGATATAAAATTCATTAAGTATGATATAATTTCTGAACATAATGCCAGACTGAGTTTGATTATTCATTTTTATTTTTTATTTTCCTTAGGGAATTACTTTAATTCTCCCATATACACTGATTCATGATTCAAAGTTGTTGTATATCTTGTTTAGCATTGTATTTTTAAGATTAGTGTCTGAATATTGGGCAAACTTAAGTATTTTTAATAAAGCATGTCATAAAATTTACAGTTATCTAGTCATCATATGAGTTTTCTTCTTTGGGTAAGTAGTTTGTATAGTGCAATTTGGAATATTAGGTGGATAATTTTCTTAAGTACATTAAGAACTTAATGATGCAAAGGATAGTAATATTTTGGAATGACCCATAAGCATTTGATTTTTTTAAAAGATTTTTTTTATGCATACAAGAGCTGGGGTACAGAGGTGAGGGTGGGTGAGAGGATTCACCAGAGACAGAGTGGGGGTCAGAACAGGCAGATCTATCGAAATAAACTGCTGAGGGGAGCAGTGGGCCAGGCAGGAGAGAGATCTGCTGTACCATGTTGGTCCCCAACCTGGCCAGTCATCAAACTTGCGCTGCCATGGCTGTGGGAGCCCCACAATGTGGTGGTCAACCCCTTGCGCCACCAGGGAGGCCCAGATCCATAAATATTCAAGTAAAACATTAATGGATCTTGGTGAGAGTCAACAGAAAAAAACAAAAAAGAAATTTCTACAATAATGTGGCCACCATAAATTGAAATTCATAGCTCTTTTCCCCAGATAATTTAATTTCTATGAATGTTTGCCATTTTTCTAGCTGCTAAAAATTGAGGCAATGACCATTTTAGGAACTAAATATATACATATATGTGTATATATATATGTATATATACATGTGTGTGTATATATATATATATTAGAAATTATTGTTTTAAAGATCACTGACATCAGACATTTTTTTGAAATATATCTTTTTAAGTTGTCCTGTGTCTATTAATCTGAGTGGGCATTACATATTTACTAGCATAATCGTGAGCTGTGTTTAATGAATAGCAGTATAGTATAATGGTCAAGAATGTGGGCTAATAACCTGGACCCAAATTAAGTACCAACTAGATGACTAAGTGTGAGCAAGTTGTCACTCTCAGTCTTGTCTGTAAAAAGGGGGTAATGATGTTGGTAGTGAATGAAAAATGCCCATAAAATCCCAATGCTTTGCCTAAGCATGTCAGAAGTACTCACTATGTTTACAGTTTATTAGTGGTGATCTCAAGCAAAGCAATCAGTAATCACAACAACAATCAGGGTTCATTAACTGCATGGGGACTACAATTGATATCAAATATGAATAAATAAATTAATTGAAAAATAAAAAATATTTTTATAGATACTATTATAGAAGAATCCAAAAACCACCTTTTCCCATTAAATGCAAAAATAGTTAAAATTAAAAAAAAAAAAGAAAAGAAATGGCTGATAAGAGGGCAGACTAGGGTCCTAAAGAAACTCTGGAAGATCTTCCCCTCAGTCCTTGCCCTACAGTGTATCTATTCCTGGTTGGGATACTCAAATAATACCTCAATTAAATATAAATAAGCAGTAAAATAAATAAAATAAATGTTATGAAGTGGATGTAATTCAAAATTCTGGAAACATACCTGAGGTTGAAACATAGGGAGATTTATACATATTTCTCAAGATAAGACCCAGGTTATATTTCCTTCCTTTCCTAAGTGCAATTTACTTCTATTGCAAAGAGTAAGTTCTCTAACTATCTAAGAAGGAGTGAAGACAATATATATACAATCTTACAGATTCATATTTTTAGGATTTTACCCTTTCAATTTAGAGAATGGTCTATACACAAATCTGCCTCTTTGATTGTCCCAGAAAGAAGAAAGTTTGTGAGAAAAATAACCAATGTGATTTATGAATCATGTGTCTAATTTTAAGATAATATAAATATATATAAAAATTGAATATATATAAGTTGATCAGTTTCAATGGAATAAAAGGGATAATGACAAAACATCTGTTTGCAAGTTAGCATGTTTTGAATTGTTCTTTTTTTAATGTTTATTTTTTATTTTTATTTTTTTAAAGATTTATTTATTTATGCATACAAGAACTGGGGTATGATTCATCAGACAGAGTGGGGAGCAGAACAGGCATACTGACTGAAACACACCGCTGAGGGGAGCAGCAGGCGAGGCAGGAGAGGTCTGCTGCGCCATGTGGGTCCCCGCCCTGGCCGGCGGCAGGGATCGAACTTGTGCTGCAGTGGCTGAGGTTTGCTTCATAGTGCATTGCTTAACCCACTGCTCCACCAGGGAGGCTCTGAATTGTTATTTCTTAAGTTGATCTATATTTGATTTTTAAACTGCTAAACATTGCAATAATGGAGAAAAAATATAGGGCTAGTTGATGGACGCTGCTGTAGGTTAAATTTCTTTTTTTTAAAGGTGGAGCTGGAATTGATCACAGAAAAGATTGTTTTTTGCTGCTTTTGGTTGAACCTTCTTCCTCATCTAGCTGTAGGCAATACGAACCTGAAGTAGTGTTAAATGACTTAGTCATTTGTTTCCAGATTTCTTGTCTGCAAATGTGTCCTCAGCTTTGATCATATGGAACTCTTCTTTTTGTATGCTATGCTTTCAATGTGTGTCTAACTTAATTTTTTTTTTCATCTCCTGTCTTATACTATGCTTATGTATAAGAAATTTAGAGGAACTAAAGGGAATAAGCTATGTGATCTTCTTTCATCCATGTAATTTCCCCTGGTTTTATAAAATAGAACAGAACAGGAACTTATCATCCTACTCAACACACATGTAATGTCTGATTATAAAAGCTGTTCATTCTGTTGAGTTCTTTCCTGTTTATTGTGATCAGTTCAGACAGTTTTCAGAAATGGATGCTTGATGTAAGTTTCTTTATGAAATGAGTGGAAATATTTATTATACATGAGTTCCTACCTTTCTTTGTGGATCTTCTAACACAAAGGTTAAATGGTGATAGTTTTTTTCTTCTTTTCCATAGCTGATGAGTACAAATTGTAAACAGTTGCATTCTGAGGCAAGTTATAAAATTCAATAGAATTTCAGTTCATTAAGACTTTCACAGAAAATTGAAAATATATGTCACTGATAACTTAGAAGTCCTTTTTAAAAATTGTGTCTTGCATAGAATTTATATATATGAAAGATGAGGGAAAGAGATGAGAATTAGGAAAATAAGGAGTAGAAGAAAAGTTGAAAATTAAGGACTAGAGGGTAGATAAAGAGGGTAGAAAATGGAAACAGTAAAAAATGAGGTATGCAACTATCAAGATACATATATTGCATCAACTGTATGTTTTGAATATTCATAATGTTATTCTAGTTTTGTTTCCCCATTATGTTTACAATAGCAATCAAATAAAAGTATACAAATGACTGTTATATATTGATCCAGAAAAATAATTTTAGCAACACTAATGATCACTTAATTTATTGGGAATTTGCCATGTTACAGTTAAAATGGCTGTTTATATTAGATTGCTCATCCACCAACATCCTATTGTATGTACTGTCCTATACTCCACTTTCAAGGTGAAAAACAGGCTTACAATTTTAAAACTGAAAAATTACTGATAAAAGTAAGAGCTGAGATTTGAAACCCTGTTGTCTCTTCTCAAATCTTGGCCTTCTAAACAATGGAATAGATGAGTGAATCAAGAAATGTGGTATATATACATAATGAAATATTAAATGATCAAAAAAGATAAGCTCATGCCATTTGCAGCAACATGGATGGATCTGTATGGAATAATGCTAAGAAAAATAAGTCAGAAGGAAAAGGAAAATACTGGATAGCGTCACTAATATGTGGAATATAAAGTAACTAAACTAGTAGTCAGATAAAGACAAGTTTAATAATTAACCCATGATAGCTGACTATGGAACTGAATTTACTGGTGTGTTTGCATGCCTTGTTTTCTCCAACCAACACTGGCATTGTCCATTATTCAATATTGAAATACAAGGAGACATTTGTAACTAGGATCCCTAATTACAGGCACTAGAAATGTTTGGCACATATAAAATTTGAATTAAAAGGAAGATCCCTAATTCTTAAAGAATTTTTTGTGATGAACCTCAAAGGATTTAAAAAATAAAACAACAGCATTAAGTTGTCATTGTATGATTTGATGGGAGTTATTCAAAATAAACTCAGAATTAAGCCATAAAGAAAATATATTTAGTTGGGATGGTAATTACCTTACATGAGACTTAAGTTTTCCTAATGTTCTGTTTGTTATCAGGGAAATACCTGTTCTCTTTCATACTCATGGAATAAGCAAGTAGCATTTAGAAAACCTATATTGAGGGCCTCCCTGGTGGCGCAGTGGGTTAAGCAACGCACTATGAAGCAAACCGCAGCCACTGCAGCACGAGTTCGATCCCTGCTGCCGGCCAGG
>JAGFMF010011523.1:1020278-1043015 GCA_019455555.1 Galemys pyrenaicus
TCCCTGCTCTGTCTGTGGTGAATCCTCTCACCTCCCACACCTCTGCCCTGTACCCCAGTGCTTGTATGCATAAATAAATAAATCTTTAAAAAAAAAAAAAAAGAAAACCTATATTGAACATGGGGAGACTGAAAGACACAATGTTAGTTTTTGTATTATTATATAAAGTGAAATATCTGTCACTTAAACCTAGCCAAGTTTCTAAATGCCAATTTGAAAACCATGAAAATTTTTCAACAAATGTATTACAATCAAGAAGAGTGGGCTAAATATTTTTTCACATCATTTACCAATGATTGTTGTAAATGTACTTCCACCTTAATTAATAAAAGATGATTTCAAAATGAATAAATCACAAAGGATTTCCTTCCAGCACTTGGCCTAATGATGAATAAATGAAGACAAGAGAATTCTATTGGAACATAAAGACCTTTTTTTTCTTAAAGGTGAGCTAAAGCAGCTTTTGAAAATACACAAAGAAAATGTGTTTTACTGAAAAGGAAAATCTTTATTCACTACATTTGACATTAAATCTAAGAAAAATCTGTGGAAATAAAGTGTCTTCAAAGACCTCTTTATATTCAGGCATTCTGATTAACTGATCGATGATAGGATATTAATATTTTTCCTCCTCAGAAATAAAAAAAAATGTTTAAAATAAAGTGCATTTAAAACAGCTGCAACAAAGCAGTCAATCAAGTGAAATAGCCAATGTTATGGAACAGTGATATAACAATAATCATAACAAATAATATTTTAAAACAGGAAAAGAAGTCAGGAAAGCAATTTCCTATTATGTTAAGTGGACATTTTATATGCTTGTGAAGGAAAATATCTTTGCATATTTTAGGCATGCATACATATTTTCATGTTCTGGCATCTATTCAGTTAAATGTTTTAGGGGAGAGAGCTGATATTTGCCACTTTACTAGTGATTGATGTGATTAAGTGAAATTATAGCATAACTGGAACACTAAAGTCCGTTATGGTCTCTGTCCATCAATCTCTTGGTACATTTGTAAAGGTAATCCATATTTCCAAATTTAGATTTTTTGAGGAAAAAGAGGGTATTTGAAATCTCTGATTGCAACTGGTGCTAATTTTTAAAATAAATATATATACGTATGTGTGTGTGTATCCTGTGACATGACATTAAACAAGGGAAACATAACTCAAGAAATTATGAGAAACCCACCCAACTCTATACAGGGTTATTTACTTATATAGTGAGTTGAATATCAACAATTATTGGAAGAATAGCAAAACAAATCTTGCCTACTTTTTAAAATATACAAAGAGAACAAAAATATGAGCATGACAAAAGAGTTTTTGCTCTATTTAACTGAGATAAAGTTTCTAATAGAAGTAAAGAAGTGATGTGAGCTGATTTTATAAGAACTCCTGATAAAAAGCTATCATCCAGTTTATGATGGAATGTCACAAAGAAAAACACAAACTCAGTATCAAACTCAGACACACTCAACTCAATATCACAGTTAAACTTTCTACATCATTTTTCAAAGACTAAGAAAACATTATAAATCAGAATACTGTAAACATTTTTTACTAGGCATGAATTGAAAAGCCTTTTAAAGGTTAATTAGCTACTTCATCTTTCTCTATTTCAATGCCAACAGTTCCTCACAAAAATAAAAGATTTCAGGTATTCAATTTCAAGTCTTTACTTTGTGGTCCATTGTATTTAGAAAGTAATATACTTGCACAACACTCTGAATATGGAAAAACTTCTCAATGGGCTAACTGAATAAGTTAATAACCTAACTGCAATAACTGCATTTACGGAAAAAATACAAAATTTTAAAAGTCAGTCTTCATTTCCACTTAACTTTTCTCTACTTTGAAATATAATCTTAATAAATTTATTGTGTCACTGGCATAAATTGGTGAAAACTGGTTACAGGTCCCATGAAAACCAGAGTTTGGATTTTTACTCATTTATGTCCATTGCATTATTTGTATTAAAGGTGTAAAATGTAGATTTTTCAGAATAAATTAATTGATATGTAAAGCCCTTTCCCCATTTCCTAAAGCCTCCAGATTGCTTGGGAATAATTAAGAGAATTATTGAGTGTACTTACTCAACTCTTTAGGGAATGGTGGATCAAATATCAAGTCATAATTTTCCAAGTCATAAATTAATGGGTAGGTTTTCTCTATGAGTCATTGAATTAACATTACTTGAATTTGTAAGTAACATAAATCAGTTTGAAGGGATTTTCCCTATTTACTTATGGTAGTAATAAATATTAAGTTCTTACTGGTAAATTTCCTCTTATTGATGATATAAACTTCCTCATTTTGGGGGAAGGCGTTTTGCTCCAAGCTTCCCAAGAGTGCTATATCTTTTCAGTTGATAATGTTGCAAAATTCTAATCTTGAATTATGGTTACATTCCAAGGAGACTCAGCTAATTGCATAGCAGAAAGCGATTAGATCTACGAACTTAATATAAGAATCTTAAATAGAAGGAAAATCTCACAATACCAAGAAATAAGTACTTAATTAGTCATTTTCTAATCATCTTAGCATGGCCACTAACAAACATTGCTTTGTATAAAGTAACATGGCATGTAGACCTCCTACTGACAATGACATATGTCTTTTGAGATAGCTGGTGATTTTAAAATAATATCTTATTTTGATCTTCTACCAATTGCATTTGGAAAATAACTCAAGACTCTGATAGCACATTGTTTTGTATACACCCATAAAAAATCTGCAAATTTCTGTATTGAGATATTTATATATCTTTTATATATGTTATATGTAAGATATGTAAGGTTTGATTATAAAAACAATATTGAATTTTGTGGACAAGTTCCAAAGTTTTATATGGAGAACCAAAACACCCAGTTTAGCAAATACAATATTTTTAAAAGTTTTAATATATATGTATTTTCTGAATTTTTAAGAAAAAGAATTACTATAGAGTGAGGAAAATTTGCATTTTCTTTTATTTGGAATCATACCAATGCAATATCTGTCTACCTTTGTGGCTATGGCCTCAAAGCAGCCACAGTATCATTTTACTGTCAATTTCTATGTGCCTGAACAGCTACTTAATGAAATGGATGTTGTATCAATTAGAGTTCTCCTAATTACTATGAAGACTTTTTTTTTATTGCAGTAACATTGGTTTACAGCTCTGTATCTGATTCAATGATATAAGATCAGACTCTTTCACTGTTTATTAGTACACCACATCCAAGAATGCACTGATATTCCTTTAAATACTTGAAGAAGCAACAATGTTGGAGAACTGACACACCTGTCTTCAAGAATTTTGATCAAGTTACAAAAATCAGCAACAGTGTGTTATTGGTGAAAAAAAATAAGCAAATATTTCACTAGAACAGAATAGAGAACACAAACTAGAATCCTTTGTAAATATATGAATATATATGAACATAATAATAAATATCAATTGATCTTTGACAAATAAAAAACAAAATACAGTGGAGAAAAATTGTTTTGTCAAAAAATGATGCTGAAACAATTGAACATCCACATGCAAGAAATGGAATCTAGATGCAGACTATACACCCTCCAAAAATTAGTACAAAATGGATCTGAGACGTAAATGTCAAATGCAGAACCATAAATCTCCTAGAAGATAACGTAGGTGAAAACTTAGATGCTCTGAGTAGCACAATGACTTTTTAGATACAACACCAGAGGTCTGATTCAAGAAAGAAAAAAAAAAATGACAAGCTGAATTTGACTTAAAATTTCTTACCTGTGAAAGACACTGTCAAGTAAATGAGCAGATAAGCTACAGACTGGGAGAAAATATTTCCAAAGACACTTCTGATAAGCTTCTTATGAAAAATATATGAATAACTTTTAAAACTAAACAATAACAAATGAATATCCTGATTAATAAAACATAGATTTGGACCCTTGGCAGTGACCTTAATGCACCATATGCACATACTCATTCTCAAAAATATACACCTGAAGTTTATAGACTGTATAATGCACTGTTACTTCAGTTTAAAAGAAAAATGAGCTGAAGTCTTAACAAACACCTCCACAAAAAGTTATATTGAGGGCTAGTAAGCACTTGAAAAAAAATACTTCAGACATCATATGCAATTAGGAAAATGCAAATTTAAACAAAAATGAGATATTTCCACACACCTACTAGAATGACTGAAATCAGGAACAGTGAAGACATGGAATGCTGGTGATTATAGAAAGGATAAAATGGAATAGTCACTTTGGGATTTATTTTGGGAATTCCTGCACATGGATATTTTTAGCAGGTTTATTCATAATGATGAAAATTTAGAAGCAACCAATTTAGTAGGTTGAATGGGTAAACAAACTCTGGTACTTCCAAATAACAGAAAGACATTCAGCAATATTGAGAAATAGGCTATGGAGCTATAAAAATATATTTGATGAAACTTAAATTACCAAGTGAAAGAAGTCAACCTGCAAAACCTACATACTGTGTGACTCCAACACATGACCTTCTTCAAAAGGTAAAACTGTGTAGACAATGAAAAGATAAAAGTTGCTAGGGATTTGGTGCCGCGGATGAACACCCATGAATGGTGATGGATGAATGATGGATGGATGGATGAGTGAACAGATGGAGCAAAGAGTATTTTAAGCAGTGCTAATACTCTGTGTAATATTATAGTAACAGATAAAATGTCGTTATGCATTTGCTCAAACCTATGGAATGTGCAATACCAAGAGTAAACAGTAATGTAAATTATGGTCTTTGGTGGTTATGACTTATTAATGTGAGTTCATTGTTTGTAACAAATATACCACTCTGGTGATGGTGTTGATGATGTGAGAGGTTATTCCTTGGTGGGGGACAGGTGTATAGTGTAAATCATTATATCTCCTTTCATTTACCTGTGAACTTAAAATTGCTCTTAAAATAAAGTCTTAAAAAATCAGTGGATTCGACTGATAAAATTAGATGTAATCTTAATTTATAAAAGAGGCAATGTATAGGAAAATATTTAAAATAGAGTTATTTTACAGGGTCTGCTTGGGAGTTAACTTAGTAGTATTTAGGCAAAATAAAAAGGGCACCAGCAATTGATTTTACAATTTTTCCTTAGGGCCACCTTAAGTATCTTTTGAATTGGATAGTTAATCTGGGTACCTTATTTCAGAGAATTCTAATTTTTTAAAACATAATAGATGTTTTATACTTAGGGAGTGTGGAGAGGAAGTTGTAAAAAAACGTTAGATACTTTCACTGCTACTCAAAATGTATATACATTGACAAATCATAATAAGGTCATGTTACAGACACAAATACATTAAGTGCAGAGACCATGAGTGACAATAACAGCTATTATTCCTAGATGAAGAGGCTGTCATATTCACTTCATAGATGAAATCACTTTCCCTAACTCCGTCTTCCAAGGGAAAATTGCTGTTTTCTGTATCTTTCAGTTTACTTGGAGAAAAAACAAAACAAAATGAAAAAATGCAGGGATCATTTCTGCAGATTGTCTTCAAATAAGTCTTTAAAACCTGTCTTTGCTATCTGACTGAAAAAATCTGTACAATTAAGGTTATAATATCAATATAAGGAGGGGCATCCTGGTGGTGTAAGGAGTTGAGGTGCAGCACATGAAACTCTACGCAGTGATTGCAGTACAATTCAATGCCAGTCAGGGAAGTGACCTATATGGTCAGCAGAACTCTCCTGCCTCCCCCACTTCTCCCCTCAGCAGTGTATTTCAATAGATCTGTCTGTTCTGTTCCTCACTCTGTCTCTGGTGAATCCTCTCAGATCCCCCTACCCCGCACCTCTGGCCTGTACCCCAGTTCTTGTATGCATAAATAAATGCCCTGTTTTAAAATATTGATATAAGGAAACTTTAACTATATTCTGTTATATATAAGAGCAATTCTGAAGGTTAAATGAAGATATGTATCTCTGAATAATTTATTAGGAGTAATTCATAATTCCTATAAAGAATTACATTTGATACACCACTTATATATAGTATCCACATTGTTCATAGATATAAATATTTCTTATCAATTGATAATTTTTCTATAGTAGGCCACAAGAAAAAAATGTAAGTACTAAGGAATGTTTTTTTTTTTTTTTGGAAGTAGGAATTATGAAGAACATGGTTAAGAAAAGTCTGATAAATATTTACTCTGTGCAGAAATGTACATATTTTTCTCCTTGAGATTCATATAATCAATGACGTCTACCTTCTCAGGAATTTGAGCTATCACACCTGCCAAGGTAGGAGCATGACTGAAGGTGATAGGAGTCAGAACACAGTTTATCGAACAACAGTGTGAGACAGTTATAAAATTTAACCCAGGCAGCATTTGTTTATAATATAACCACTGAAGCTCATCATTATCCATATGCATTTCCAATTTAATGAGAAGAGTTCATATAAATTAGAAAATGTTTGTAGACAGTGTGGATTCATGGAAAGAAACTATATTGGGCAAGTAGATTTGATTTTAAACTCAGGCTTAATTTCAGACTTATATGATCTTGGGAAAATAACATATATCTTTGAACCTCACTTTCCACACATGTAAAAGAGAACGTGTGAATATTATCTCATGGAATTATGTTAATAGTACAGGAAGATAAAGTATCTAAATGACCTTAGTGTAACCATATTCAGTATATTATCATTTTCATTATTTTTCTTTTAAATGGTTTTAATATATACTTTTTAAAGTACTTCAAATGTATTATTTTCTCATTAAATGAGGGATTTTGTGTAAAAAGTACTGACATAATTATTAATTCAATAATCATTTTATTTTTATGTCTGGTACTACCTGTGCACATTGGTATATAGTCCCATTTCTGATACTATTCCATCACCTGCTTATACCTTTATTTCCATGTCTTCCATGGAGCTTAACTGATGTTTCCCATATATTTATCTGGATTGCTAATGCTGACATACAGTGAAGATGATATTTTGTAGAAATTTGATTGCCTAACATTAACAAAGGAATAAACTTACAAACAAAAATTAACATCTACATCCAGCATCACCTCTTCCCTTTTATGTAATTTTATCAGAGATAACTTTCATTTTGATGCACTTTTAAGTAGTTGAACATTAAATGACATATCTCTAGTGCTTGATGTACTGAGTTTTATTTTAAATATCATCTTAATAACAACATATTTTTATTTAAGTTTGTGTGTATAAACATGGTGATTTTATAAATTCTACCTATTCTTTCTCAGAGTGCTCTTTGTATTTAAGTATGCAATATTTAATAGATTTTACCAGTATTTAATTTAAACTAAAAATATATTAAAGTGATGTGCAAAATGCACCAATTGTCACACATTTAAATTTGCAAAAATGAAAGATAATATCTTTCATTACCTGAAGGGGAGAGAGGTTAGGTGACACAGTGAATTAACTTTAAAGCTGTCTCTTTTCATCTCTGAAGACCTGAAGGTCACATTTACTTATATTGACTTACAAATAGGAAGTATAGTGGTTTCAGAAATCACCCATGTACTGCACAAATTGCCAATCATAGAGATCTACACTTCAAAGAGAACCTAAACAACAACAAGGGGAAAATGCAACAGATTAAAAAAAATGATACTAAGTCTTTACAAGGAGTATTTTGTAGGAGGCATGATAAGTTCTAACTGTATTTCTTAATGCCCTCCATAGTGGTATAGCGTGATAAGACTTAGTAATCCTTTTCCATTTATTCTTTTCTTTTTAATTTATTGAGAAAACTATGAAACAAGAAAACCAACTAAACTAGTCAAGGTCAAGGTCACAGAGTAAATTAGAGCAAGACTCAAAAATGAACTGTTGTGTCTGCTGCATCTCTTTCTGGAAGTCAGGGGAAACACTGTAATATGTTAAAAATATCTGCTTTTTTGATTTCTCTTCCCCCACATGTCACTCTACTGAATAAAAGGGAGACATTTTAATATGGTTTTATTTCTTTATTGTGATTTATTTAAATTATTACATTTTCAATTTCAGTTATACCACAAATAATGGAAAATGCAACCATAACGATTAGCAAAATATAGTACCTTAATTTTAAGTATATGGCTTTAGAATATATGGTACTATAAACCTGGCTATGATTTAATTTTCCTTTGAACCCTGTAAAAAAGTATTCCTTGCATTCCTATTTTTTGTTGTTTGTGTCAGCACTTGGTGAGCACAATGTTGCCTTAGTGCCATGTGTCTCAACAGTGTGGAGGATTGGGAAAATTACCTTGGATGTGCTAATTTAGGAATATTGCCTTCCAAAACTAGTCTTTTGAGACTGACTCAGGAAGGTAAATAGATAATAAATGATGGTGGTGAACTATTCAAACTTGTTCTTATAATGCCAGAAGCTCATACCCACAATAGAAAGACACTAAAGCTTTCTCCTTATCTCAACCCGTATAACTTCTATACAAGAATAGGATCCCTGTCCCATCTTCATGTTTTTTTTTAAGGTTTTGTTTTGTAATATTACTATTTTTCTCTTTAATGTGAGTTCTTTTGTTCCACAGTTTATTCTTTTTATCCATTCACTTTCAGACTTTATACGTGTTTCTGTTTTATTCACTTCAAAGTAATAACTCAAAGTAAGGAAGTCAGTATTCTAATGATGTTTAATCTATGTATAACAAAAATACCTTATACTCTACCTAGTTAATGTATTACAATGTTAATTGCAAAATTAAATTCACAAGAGGTGGCTGTGGAATTTGAAATTTGTCAATATTTGCATATATACTATAAAATATGAGTTTATATATAAGTGAGAAGTGTATATATATATGTAGTTTTCATAGTGTGAAATACTCTATATTCTGAGTATAAATGGATTTTTATGTGGGTTATTATTATTTTCACTCTAAAATGGATAGCTTCATTTTAAGATAGGTTGAGAAAGAGATAGATGATAAATTATAGCTAGCTAGCTAGCTAAATGATAGATTGATCACAATTTTAATGCTTCCATATTTTCAACACTGACTTCTCTAATATATTAATTGAAATTTTCTCTCCAGTCCATGTCCTTAAGTGTCAATTTCCCTTAAAATTCTTTACTTCGTATTATATTTCTTTTAGTTACTATTTTTCTGCAACTCAACTTATATCAGGTATGGTGTTTTTTTTTCTACAAACCTATGGCAAATTCCTTAAGTGATCTCTTCCGAACACCTCAGTTATTTACTCTTCTATCATTGATTTTCCCAGGCTTGATACAAGCAGGCATGAACTCAAACCTTCAGAGCATGTTTTATTTCCAATGTTTCTGAATGTTTTTATTGGTTTGTTTTCTTCTTTTTTCTTCTATATATATTCAGAAATAGAATGCAAACTGTACAGTTCTTAGTGTAGTCTGCCCTCAAATAAGATTAGATTGAAACCCATATCTTAAAAATTTGAATCCCATTATAATAATTTCCCCAATCCAAAACTTAACAATATATTTATATCTATAAAATGCAAAGGCATCAGAAACATTCACATAAAGCAAGATACATTTATTTCTAGAGTGACTATAACAAATTCTCTTAAGACTAGAGCCAGATATATTGTGCTTTGATTCTTCCACTAACAAAAGTGAGAGGATGAGAAACCTCTAAATTCTGAAAATCTATTTCGTCCAAATTACATTTGCTGTTTATTTGAGCTGTGTTGATACCCACCAAAGTGATCTATTTTCATTGGAATGAAAATAAGAAACTTACTCAATATAGGCAAAGAAATTTATCTGATTTTTTTTCCTTAGGTTCATAGGCAACGTTGTAATTGCTCTTTGATTCTTTTTTTGATGTTTTTTATAATGTTACTGGAAAATAAAGACAAGTTTTTTATTTGTGATTTTTCTTCAAATATGCTATAGACTCACAGTAATGATATTCTGAATTTTGGACTTCATATTTTAAAGGTTTATTTTTGCTTATACACAGAACTGGGGTGCAGGCCAGAGATGGGGGTTTGTGAGAGGATTCACCAGAGACATAGTGGGGAGCAGAACAGGTATATCTACTGATAAACATTGCTGAGGGGAGAAGTGGGTGCGACAGAAGGGGTCTGCTGCACAATGTGGGTTAGCTTCCTGGATGGAACTCTTGCCACAGTGGCTGGGGATAGCTTGATGTGCTGAGACTTTAACCCCTATGCCACCAGGGAGGCCCTAGTGTTGGACTTCAAATTTCAGATTTGTTTTATATATATATATATGTATCTTCTAATTAATAGCAAGTTCTTTGATTTCTAGCACATTTATGCCTTAAGAATCACTTTGCTATGCTTTATAGTCTTGCTGTGTTGGTGAGAAAGACAAAAATTGATTATAGACACTTCATCCAATTTCATAAGGTAGGCAAATTAATTTGTTTGTCAGTTTCCTTTTTATAAAGTGTTGTACTTCATTATTAAGATATATTTACATTTTGTTGAATTATTCACTGGAGCTGTCTGTAGGAGTGAATTGCTCTTTTATTTTGTCTTCCTTGCCAAACTAGAGATTAGAGTTATCCGTTTTAAAAGTTCCTTGCTGAATCTTCTAAATGTATTTGATTATGGTTTAAAAAGACATTTATGAACCTTTTAAAGACTCCATTTTTTGTACCTTTATTATTCTGTAATGCTTATAATTAGGTGTGTATAATTAAGTCTTTCATTAAAATTGTCTTAATTGCTTTTGTCCCAATAAAAATGACAAACAAATACCCTGAGACTATTTAATACCTTAATTGTTTCTCATGATTTGGTTAGATTACACAGTAAGGACCAAATTCATGAAATATTTTATGCTCCATTTCCTTCAGGGTTTTACACATTTTCTTCAAGTTGGAGATTTCTGGGAAAAACACAAATAATTCTGATTTGCAACAATCCCAAAGAGAATTTACTTCTTCTTTGTTCTATACTTCATTCTGTGCTATGTGTTCACCTTCAGAGGAACACTTCATGGATAATGGAATATGCAATGGCCAAACTAACACATTATGGCAAGCTCTTTTCTTTTAAATTATAGAATGTTGCAGACAAAGACAAGATAAGCTTAGACACAAGCATCAATAGGCATTTCATTTCATATAAACTAGCAAAATTTTAGAGATTAAAAGATCATGTGAAGATGTCACAGTGGATGCATAATGGTCATGGAATTTGGCTTTTGAAAGCTTTGTAGGTTCAAAAACACTTTTCTAAGATGAAGGACAGTACCCTTTATTCTTGAAATTCATCTGTAATTTCTATCACCTAATACAAATTATTCATTATCTTTTCTCTTTTCTCTGTGGTTGACATCCCCCCCAGTCAAAAATGTCTGGTTTTCTGAATTAGTCTTCCTAAAATTTGCAAGGTGACTGGCTAAGCAATTTGATGGACTAAATTACCTTCTTTAGCAATTTTTTTTTTTCCATTTTGATGCTTGTACCAAAATAAGACTGTTTTTGAGAATTTTTTGTTGTTTGGTAGGACACGAAATCTATTTAGCAGAGAGGAATTACTGAATTTAAGTTGTTATCAAATAACCAAATAAAATCTTCCATGGAAGTTCCCCCTCCATCTTTACTTTTTTACCTCTTCATTTTATTTTTTTTATTTCTTACACACCCAAATGTAGTCATTTTCACAAAACCCACTAGAATATAAGCTTGCTTACAGCTCTGTTCACTGCTTTAGATCCATCAGCTCTAATAGTAGCTTATACAGCAGAAACTTCATAATTTTAGATGTTACATTTAACATCCAAACATATATTAATATCTATATTTGCATGTTATATAATAACCCACATTCTTGCCACAACCGAACAACAGGACTCAAACATCCAAATGCCCCCAAGTATTATTTTTCATACAATTCATACTAATATTGAATGTGGTTCTTCTGGCCTTTCATTAATAAATTTCATGTTTTGCATGTATATAAAATTGTGTTACTATATTCAACAAGTATTTCTTCTCCTTAAAATACATTTAACTGCCGACTTTAAAAGTCAAATATTACTCAATAGCAATTTGTATTTACACTCTGATTTAAAGAATAAATTAAAAAAATTTTTCACTTTCATCCTTCTCTAGGTTTCAGGAGACCTTTCTCTTCTGTGCTAAACCTTAGTGTTTCAAATAGTGGGGACAAGTACAGAAGATTTAGGACAAATATCTGAGCTTTACCTTTATTTAATATTGGAAAGTCTATTTTCCTCCCAAGAGTCTCAGTTACATTTAATGTAAAATTGGAAATAACAATCCTTGCTCAAACTATACCATAGAATCAAGAGAATGTGAAAGTTTGAAATTGCTTTATGACACTAGAGACCTATGTATCTATTTTTCTATCATGCCAACTAAAAAAAAAACATTTCTATGAAATATTTGGTAACCAATAGAACTATACTTATAATTAGAACCATTGGGATATTAAATTTAAAGTAATCAAGACTATAATTTTTTATAAATATTTCTACTAAATACTTTATTATCATTTTACAGATTTTATGAAGTGCTTTGGGATATATAAAATATAGAATTTTCTTATAAAAAGTTTAACATCTTATCTAAAAAGATAAGAACAAATGAAATAAAAATAAACTAGATAATATAAGATGAGTTTGAGAATATTCACTTATATATCCAGCATTTTCTAAACCCAAAGAAATGATATATCCCAATAATAAAAGAATTTCGATTCAAGTAATCAGACATAGCATCTAAGTGTATGTAGATTCAATTCCATGAATTAAAAAAAAATTCAAATTGTTACTATGTATATAATAACATAAATAAAAACTTGGAACTTACCTTCCTGAAAATGAAGCAACGACTTTAATTAATAACAACAGAGGGATGACTAGGTTAAATGCCACCTGTTTTATGAGGCTAGGAAATGTTAATGGCAGTTTACAAAAGGTTGTATGTGTATTTTCTGGACTATTTAAAGAGAACTATACATGTTGTCTGAGAATCACAAACAGCTACATGACTATACCAGGGCAAATGATTTTGTTGACCTTAGAAAACTTCCTTTGAAGTTCTTCTCTATTTCAAGTACTTTAATAATGACAAGGGAGAGTGTGAGCCACTGATTATAGACTCAATATGTACCTTCAAAATTCACAGGATGAAAACTTACCCCCTAATTGATCTGTATATGGAGACAGGGCTGTTAACAAAGTAAATAATGTTAAATGAGATCATAAGGATAAGAATCTAACCCAATAACATACATGTCCTTATAAAAACAGAGAAAAAAATCCACTTGAGTCTAGTTAAAATTATAATTGATTATTAATAAATAGAAAATATATGTTTATGAAAAATATAACAAAGAATAAATATAATTCAAAAAATGGTTGAAAACATATTTTTGAAGCATTTCTTATAGGAACAAGAAATAAATTTGGACTGCAATAATTGTGTACTACAAAATAAAATAAAATCTTTTAATTGTGAATTAAGATAAAAAAATCCAAAGAGAGGTAAATGGGCATTTTAAATAAAAATTTAAAGAGAAAGGTAATCGACATGCTAGGTGAAAAAATAAAAATTTATGAAAATAAGCACATGATAACTTCTTAAAATTGTATTAGAAATATTAAAAAATAAAACTGGATTAATAGATTATCATATCAACATTATGTAGAATCTACATATAATATGCTTCAGAATAAAAATAACTGGTTATCAAGGGTATGATAACCAGGGTAAACATATTAAAATACAATATATAAATAAATTATCTTATTTATCTACACATTCAAGCCAAATATTTATTGACACTTTTTTACTTATAGGATGTGTAAACCAGGTTCTATATTTGGCAGACCTTGCCTGATACCACTTCAAGTAATTTAAAGTTGAGTGAAGAAAAATTTTAATTATACATAAATATAAACATATGCAACACACACGCAGAAAGCAGTTAGCAATAACACACCTAGAAGATCTCCCCTTTTAGTTAATTCCACTAAATGTGCACCCAACAAAAAAAGTATTGGCAGATAAGAAAGAAAGGATTTTGTAATCCGACTTCGTTGTTCTTTTATCCTTACCTCAAGATCTCAGAAAGTTTTCCAAGGAGAACCCCTTAAGATTCAGATAGTAGAGAATTTAGCCCTTTTGGATATGATACCTATGCATTAAAAATGCAAGTTTGGCATATTTTGCCATATACTTCCATAAGTACATATGCTTAGACATGTGAACCCAGTGACATGTGACATGTGAACCCAGCAGTCACACTTCTTAACAAGGGAAAATAGTCCTGATTTCTTTTCCTTATCAGTAACAACTGTTACTTTAACTGTTGCATTGACCACTGAGGCCCCTTGATAATAAGAATGGTAGATAATTATCTTTATTAATTGACTGAAACAATTTTAGTTTTCAGAAAGTTTAACAGATAGAGCAGAGTTACACATAGCTCCACCCCCTTCTTTCTTTCATTATTAATATCTTGCATTAGTATGATAGCTTTGATGCATTTGATTTGCCAATATTAATATAAAGTGATTAACTAAATCCCAGAGTTTATAATGGGACATTTTGTTGTGCATTTCCATGGTTTTGACATATGCATAATTTTACATGACCACTGTGACAGTGTCATACATAATAGTTTCACTGCCCTAAAATTCACTTGTGTCAGACATATTTCAACTTTCCCATTCTGATCAGAGATGGTAGTTGATATATTTCAGTAATTTTGGGAAATTCATCTATGCTTTTGTGTTTATCAGTATTTTATTCCTTTTTCTTTCTAAAATTATGTTAAAAACAGTAATAATGACTTACAATACTGTATTATTATATACTCTAGGTTCAAACCTCTACAAATATATGTTATCAGAAGTTCACAAACATAACCCCAGTAATTCTCACTCATATTCTAGGGGAACTCCCTCTGCACTTTACAAACATCTTCTCCCCTACCTCCCCTCTAGTAGATTTAATTTTGTAGTTTGATCATAACAATGTGTTTGCTTTGGTTTTAATCTGTTGCTTTGCTTTTTAAAAATATTCCGCATATGAATGCATCTAGTATTTCTCTTTCTCCTTCAGATTTAATTTAGCTTAATACCCTCTAGTTATATTCCTGTCATTAAACATGACAAGATTTTTTTTCTTTTTTGTATAGCAATGAGTACTATTTCATTATGTAAATATTGAATTGATATTGAAAGGAGTTTACCCATGGTTCAATGTTTCAGGTATCATTAAGGCTGGAAGTATGGCAGTCATGGAATTGAATCACTCACTTTTCCCTTCACAGAATATCCTGTTGTTCAATTATTTTCTGAACAGTTGTTCTGAGAACTAACTGAAATAGCTACTCAGGTAGACTCTGTGTGCTGTACCTTTCTTTAGGACTCACTTTAGCTTTTTTAGCAGAACTGCACTCTTGTGGAGCATCTCCTGGACAATAGACTAGTCTAACAGGTCTATTTCTCTTCAATCTTGACTCTTTTATTGTTAGTTAATCTTCACCCTGGGACATCCATTTGGGTTGGCTAAGACTGTCATATCAACATCATGGTTTGCAGCTCTCTTTGCCCATCCTACCTGCCATCTAGTCCACTCTTTTGCAAGCCTAATTCTACCCACTTACACTGTCTGTGGCAATGCCATATCCACATGTTCAAGTGTATAAATGAGTGAAAGGAATATGTAATTATGTTTATAATCTTTTCTCCTGACTTTGTTGGGTCCTGAAATTTTTTGGTGAGGCTGATTCTGTTTATTATTAGAAGGCTAAAAGTTAATGGGAGGAAAAAGAGCACCTGCAAAGGAGGAAAAGTAGAAATGAGCAGGAAAAGTCTTTGCAACATGATCTGTAAAATTGCCACTAATAATTCATAAAAAGGAAAATAAATCTAGTTATGTTGGAACAATATAACAATATTTTTCTGTCTCAAAATCTCATTTGAATACTTCCATGAAATTTCTTGAGTATACAATTGCAGTATCTTAATGCTTTATAGTTTAGTTTTTTTTTTCTTTTTTCACTAAAAATCTTATCCCACATGCCAAACAAATTGTTTCCTTTTGTTCCATGGGTATGTGTGTAACATACTAGTTTAAAAAACAATGAGTGGCAAATAATGCAACTGTTTTTATTAGCCTGGGGTTTTTGAAGTCTTAATGCAAAATAAACGATTGCAAGTTATATTGTTATAAGTAGATTTCTCAGCATAATTTTTACTTTAATAGTCCCAGTGAAAGAAACACAAGATTCTACAAAACCAAAACAGAATTTTCCTTCATGAAACATTTAAAATAAGCTTTCAATCCCAGATGTTTCTTTGTATTTATTAAAATTCTGAATGGAAACTCTGAACTCATTAGCTTCCACCATTTACACCTTATTTTCTCACTGAGTACTGTAATCAAAATTAAATTTGCTTTGAAATGCTTTAGTAGTGTAGTAATACAAGATATATTTATTCCTCATAGCATTTCTCTTCAGAATTTGCAAATCTGCTAGCATTTGATGCATGTCTATACTGACTAACAATTTATATATAATTTGGTATAAAATATGATAGAATGCCAGTTATCCATTCTTCCTCATTCATTTCTTCCCTTATTCATTTTTTCAATAAGCATAATTTGAGTGTGCATGATGTGTAATCAACAAGTATGTAGAGATATCGTCCCTGAATCAAGGAACAATTAAATACCTCTGCTGTTTCTTTCACTGCTTATAATGATATCAAAATGAATGTACTGCTTTTGTAATTTATATACAATTGTTTGAATTGGATACATACAAAAGCCCTGTCATGTTTAATCATTTTTACCTATCTTCATAGCCCTGTGATATAGATGCAATAACATTGTATTACATATGCAAAATTCAGTTTAGAGTAAGATCCCTTTCTGTGCTCTTTCAAATCTCAGTTTAGTCTGGAGCTTACATTTATGTCATCACAGCTAAAGTTACATCCCTTTTTGGATGAGTTTAAGGTTATGTGAGGTTTTCAGTGGCTTTTGTTTATACTGGTTGGGTCAATGGATGTGGAGTTCTCTAGGGTTTGTAAAGTCAGTTGTTTACTGTTGGTTAAAATTTTCATGTTTAGCCTTAAGAGTAGGAACAATAACTTGTTTCTGACTTTCACAGGACTTCCTAATGGAGGAAAGAAATAGAACTCAATGCTAGGGAAGCTTGATGCATGTAAATTTTATCACAGACCTCCGCCTGTGAATTTTAGATGGGTCGTGAAAGGTTCAAGGCTTTGCTGCCTTATATTTCCATTCAAGTCTAGTGCCCTGTGGTAAATATTAGCATTGAGATTTTCTTGTACATCCATGGGAATAGACCATGTGTCTTTAAGGATAGACAATGGACACATAGTTCTAAATGATACATATTGTTGTAGTTATTTATAGGAAAATTTTAGCTAACTAAGATAAAAAAGATTAATAGATCTGATATGGTACATAAGTATTTGTCTTTTATTTAAGATTTATTTTATTTATTTATGCATACAAGAGCTGTGGTGTAGGCCAGAAGCAGAGGGAAGTGGGGTAGATAAGAGGATTCGCCAGACACAGAAGAGGGAGCAGAAAAGGCAGATTGACTGAAACATACAGCTGATGGGAGCACCAGGAGAGACAGGAGAAGTCTGCTGTGCCATGTGGGTCAGGTCCCTGGCTAGGGATGTAACTCATGCTGCAGTGACTGCAGATAGCTTCATGGTGCTGACACTTAACCTTTTGCATCACTAGTCAGGCCCAAGTACATAAGTATTTCAGCTACAAAAAGAGGATCAATTAATCTTAGATATAAATCAAGTCTACTTTGAGGTTTTTGTTTTTATATAAATGACTGTCCTCAAATCTCTCATACTTGCATGATAATTAAAAGTCATGGATAATTTTGTTTATTTTAAAGATAGGCCATTAAGGTTATATTTATATATCTAAATATTAAAAAAAACACATTAATTATAACACAAAAAATACAAAATTCACATTACAGTTTCCTTGAATTAAACACATCCACGATATCAGCACAAACCAGTACTTGACTCCCATTTTAATCACACTAATTCTTTTCACCTGGGTAACCTTATCTTGATTCTTAAATATTCAGTTTGTCAGTTTTAAATAATTTCAATAAATAAAATTCATTTGTGACTATTACTCAATACTGTGTTCATTGGTATTACTTAATGTAGTGCCACTATATTTTCAGTGAGATATATTATTCTACTGTAAAATGTATACATTTATCCATCCCAAAGGTGAGTTGGCATTTTCCTAGTTTTTTGCTTGAAACAGACACTAATATCATGAATATCTTTGCATATGTCTTTTAGCAGGCATTTTTATTGTGTGTACACCTAATGTGGAATCTCTGTTAGACATCCTAATTTGGTATTTATAAATAACTCTTGAATCAGTCAAATGGGATAAAAGAAACCAAAGTTTTACTATGACTAATGATATTTCTGCACGCATGAGCACACACACACACACGGTTAAGCTAAGCTGTATATTTATGTATTGCAGTCCCTAATTTGTTCATCTCAATTTAAATACATTATTTTACTTATTCAGCTACTAATTCATGTTTCCAATTTCAATTATTATAAAATATGTTGAACACATATATTGAACAAAGAGAGACAATTATTTAGACTTCATTCTTCATTTTTGGAGAGGTTACAAATAAAAAAAATAATAGAATAACATCACAAAACCTTCAGCATTTTTATGTATTACTATAGTTAATGAATAAAAATTGTTACAATATCATCATCTAAAACTCTATTAACATCTTGATATATTTTACTTACTTTCAAATTTTATTGACTTTCAACATTCCAAATACCTTCCGTTATCTTAGTAATTTTATATGAGTTTAAATAAATCTATAATGACACATATCCAACACTATAATATTAGTAGTATACACTATTTTATAAACATCCTCTGGGCTCTGTCTGTTCATCTTTCTCCCCAAACCCTTAACAATCATTCATTTTTTTAACTGTTTTCCCATTTATAAAATGTCATATTGTTGGACTATGCAGTTTATAGGCTTCTTGGGTTGATTTTTTTTACTAAGCAATCTGCTGGAAAATTTTCTTGTGGGTTTTCATGTCTTGATATCTTATTTAAGTGCTGAAAAATATCCAATTATCTAGATGTATCACAGTTGATCCATTTGCCTACTGAAGGTTGTCTTCACTGATTCCAAGTTCTGAAAATTGTGATCAAACCTGCTTGTAAACACCATCCCTTCTAGGGTGTTTAGGTTACTACCAAGGAGTTCCAGTGTTGCAATATATGTTTATTATGTTTAATTTTGTAAGAAACTGTCTTCTAAAGTTTCTGTACCATTTGGTTTTCACCAGCATAACAGTGTTCCATTGAAACACATCCTCTCCAACATTAGGTGTCAGTGTTCTTGATTTTGGCCATTCTAATATGGGTGTTGTGATAATATCATGGTTGTTCTAATTTGCATTTTCCTGATGAGATATTATGCAGAGCATCTTTTCATATGCTTACCTGCCATCTGTGTATCTGTATGTCTTCTTTGTTGTGTTGTCTCTTGAGGTATTTGGTCTATTTTTTAATCAGTTTGCTTCTTTTCTTGATGTCAAGTTTTGTAATTTCTTTGCATATTTTGGGTAATGGTCCTTTATGAGATATGTCTTTTCTCCCAATCTGTGACTTGTCTTTATAGTATTTTTCAAAAAGCAATATTTTTTTAATTTGAATAAAATCTAGTTTCTCAGTTATATCTTACATGGATCATGTCTTTGCTAAAGTCATTGTCAAACAAGGTCATCCAAGTTTTCTCCTACAGTTTTATGTACAGTCGAGTCATTTTGAGTTACATTTTGTAAGGACTGTAATGTCTGTATCTATATTATTTTTGTTACATGTCATGTCCAGCTGTACCAGTACAAGTTTTTGAAACAAAACAAAACAAAACTATCTCTTCCTTTGTATGCCTTTGCTTTCTTATGAAAGGATCAGTTGATTATATTTCTGAGATTTTTTCTTTCTTTCTTTTGGACAGTGTATTTTGTTCCATTGATCTTGTCTATTGTTTTACCAGTTAACAATTCTGGGCCTTGTGACTTCTGTTTTGAAAATTTGTTGATTATTGAGTTTATTTTAAAAAATTGATATAAACTTAATTAAGTCATTTATTTCTTCTATAAATTTGATAAATGATGTCTTTCAAGGAATTGGTTCATATTATTTCTATGTCTTTTATCTCTTGTTAGTGGTTTCCCAGGAGTATATAAAATCATTTATAGTTAATTCAATCCCACTGTCAAATAAAAAAAAACTACTTCATGGGTAGATTAAAAATAACAGCAAAATCTAATTTCTCCCACCTGTCCTTTGTATCATTGCTGTCATTAATTCTACTTGAATACTTATGTAGTAACATATATGAACAAATATATGTATGTGCTTGGTGTGCTTGGGAATATGTTTATATATCTGGGCATATGTATATATATACATATTTATTGTTATTATTAACATATCTGTCAAGGGAATTACAATGAAGAAAAATGTTTTTACTTACCTTTATTCCATTTTCAAAACTTTCATCATTTAATTTTAAGTTTTTGACCTATATTATTTTTCTTCTCTCTATAAAGGTAATTTTAATATTTCCTGCAATCCTGTTCTACTGTCAACAAACTCCCTTAAGTTTTCTGTCTCTAAGAAAGAAGTATATCTTTTTTTTGTTCTTTATAGGTAATATTTTTCCCCCCCTCTGGATTCTTTCAGGATTTTTTAAATTTAGTTTTGATATTCTATAGTTCAAAAATGTCATACCAAGGTATAATTTTGGGGTTTGTGTGTGTGTTTTACATTTATCCTGCTTGGTGTTTTCAGAGCTTCCTTGATCTGTGGCTTAGTGTCTAGGGTTAACTGGGGAAATTCTTAGTCATTATTGTTTCAAATACTTTTGTGTTTCCTTTTCTTCTGCTATTCCTGTTATCTTATACCTTTTGGTAGTTGTCCCACAGTCTTTGATATTCTCCTCTCCTTATTCAGTTTATTTTCTTTGCCTTTCCATTTAAATGGATTCTATTGATATATCTATCTCAGATATTCTTTCCTCAGCCAGGTCCAATCTAAGTCATGAAAGACAGTCTTTATTCTTATGATAGTGTTTTTTTTTTTTTCTCTCTCTTTAGAATTTTATTTTGATTCCTAGAATCCCTGTCTCTCTGTTTACATTACCCAGCAATGTTTGCATGTTTTTACTTTACCAGTTCAAGTCCTTACCATATCACTCAAATTTGTGTTAAATTCATCATCTGATAATTCCAAAATCTCCAATATCTCTGTTCCTGATTACTCCACTATCTTTTCTAATTGTTTTTGCATTTTGGTATGTCTTGTAATTTCTCTCTTGCTGGTCAGACATGATGAAGTGTATAAAAGGACTTGCTGTAAATAGATAGTAATGTAATGGTGAGATATGTTTATGGGATGGGTAGGGAGGAGGACTTTCCACAGTCTTACTAGGTTTCAGTTTTTTGGTGAGAGTCTGTGTCTGGACTATGAACTTAAGAAGTTTGCAAGTTGTTGTTATTGTTGTTGTTTTCTCCCTGCGTAGGTGTGGCAGGTTGGCTAAAGTTGATTATTTCCTTTCTCTCAGATCAGTTACCCTAACCCAACACATAAGTTTTGATTAATTGTTTTTACCTGAAGGCAGACTTTGTTAAGAACAGAGTTTCCAAAATGGTTCTCTTTTCCCTACCCTGAGAAAAACAGAGATTTTTGTCAGATATTTACTCTGGAAATCTGCTTAAGCATCTAGAGATAAATCTCATAATATTATGGGGGGTCCTTTATGACTGGTTTCCCTGGAATCTTTTGTTTTCATATTTGTCCACACTCACCCTCCAGCAATTCATCACTTTTCTGCCTTGGGAGTGGTTCCTGTGGTAGTTTCCACTTTAGTTGCTACTTTGATAAGTCATGAGTCTATATCATGCCTTTGTCTCTCCAATGTTAGAAGCTTTGCCCTCCATTTGCCCCTCTCTTTCAAATGTGAAGTTGTTGATTTTTCAGCCTATTTAGTTTTTAAGTGTAATTAATTAGACAGAACAATGAATCCCTAATTCCATTCATAGAGTCCACAAATTTACTTTGAATAATAGAACCATAATCTTAGGGCAAATTTATTTGGATGCATTCTTAGTGAAGGCACACTATTAAGGTCCTTAGGCTAAGCAAGCAAGACATCTTATGTATTTTCTGCCTATTTCTGGACAAAATATTAAATTAATCGAACATCTATAAATCACTAGATAAGTTAAAGAACTGCACAGCTGTTGGTCTAAAGTGATACTCTGTAGTAGCTTTAAAGAATCTACAACTTGTTATATTGCTAAGAGAAAAATAGTTTGAGAAGTAATGTCTTTATGGATTCAATAAATATAGAACTAATGATAAATAGAAATTTAAATGAAACCACCTGAGAATTTTGGTGAGCAGTAGGAATTAGTCTGCTTGCACACTTAGTACAGAATAGGCATAGTACAAAAGTGGAAACAAGTTTAACAAGGAAATGAGTGAGGGAGAAAACAGAAAATTTCTCACTGTGAGTATAACTTAGCCCAGAAAGTCCTCTTTCATTAAATTTGTGAGAAGTGAGGGCCTCCCCTGGTGGCGCAGTGGGTTAAGCAACGCACTACGAAGCAAATCGCAGCCACTGCAGCACGAGTTCAATCCCTGCTGCCGGCCAGGGAGGG
>JAGFMF010011523.1:1049801-1078317 GCA_019455555.1 Galemys pyrenaicus
GGTTTTTTTTTTTTTTTTTTTTTTGGGGGGGGGCGGTGTTTTTGTCTTCAGTTCAGATAGGGAAACTTTCATGCATTTCTCATAGAGGAGTTCGTGTGTTTGTAAACTCTTTCAGGTTCTGTTTGTCTTGGAAGCCTTGTTTTATTCCTTAGATCTAAAAGAGAGTGTTGCAGGTTATTGTTCTTGGCAGTCAGTTTTTATCTTTAAGTATGTTAAATACATCATTCCATTCTCTCCATTCTTGGAGGGTTTTCTCAGATAAAGCTGATGTAAGTCATTTGTCTATTTTTGCTTTGATTTCCTTTACAATTGAATTTAAAATCCACAAATAAATAAATTTATCCACAAACAATAAATAAAAGATATTTAACACCTCCTTTGAATATGTGATGCTCAAAAAAAAAAAAGAGATATATACATGAAGAGTAATGTTGAGTTCACAGCCTATGTTTTCTTCTAAGTATTTTGTGATTTCAGGTCTTAATTTCAATATTTAATACATTTTGAGTTTTTATTTACATTTTAAGATAGTGGTTTAATTTTATATTTTTGCATGTGGTTGTCCAGTTTTACCAATACCATTTACATGGTTAGTGGTTCCAAAGATACATGTGAAATAAGACATAGAAAGTACCAATCGGTAGATGGAAAAGTATTCTACATCACTAAATATTTGGGAAATATAACACACCCACAGAGAGATGTTATCTCATACCTGTTAGTTTAAATATTATGAAAAATGCAAGAAATAACAAGTAGTGGATAGAATTTGAGGAAAGGAAACTTTGTACACTCTTGGTGGGAAAGAAAATTGCTGTAGTCACTATGGAAAAGATTATGAAGAATCCTCAGAAATTTAAAAATAGAGCTACCACCTGAGATATATTCTCATTCTGGGTATTTAGAGAAATATGAAAACACTAACTTGAAAAGATATGTTTGCTCCATCTCATTGCAAAACTATTTAAGATAGTGAAGATATGGAACAAATGCCCATTAATAGATGTTCTATAAAGAAGAAGGTATGATATACTCACATATGCCAACATGATGGCATTCCAAATCTACAAGCTATCAAACATTGAAATCTTGCCATTTGCAACATTATAAATGTGCTTTGAGTATATGCAAAGTGAAATAATCTTAGGTAAAGACAAATTCTGTATGATTGTGCTCATATAAGGACTATTATGAAACAATAAAATGGAAAAAAAAACAACACAAATAGAAACATACTCAAATAGGTAAAATAGATTGGTGGTTCCAGAGGGAAAGGAGGTTGGTGTGGGCAAATTGTATAAAAGTGTCAGTTTTGTGGTGATGAATGGAAATTAGATGATGTTCATGGTCAAATTACATTGTATACAAATGTTGAATTGCAGTGTTCAAAACCTGACACATGTAATGTTAAAATGTAGGTTTTCTCAGTAATAAATAAAAAAAAATTGATATTTAACACCTCCTTTGGATATGTGATGCTCAGAAAAAAGATATATATATATACACACATATACATATATATATTAGATATGTATTCAATGGATATTTTGTGTCAGAGCACTAAAACAATCCTACAAATCAAAGGAAAAATATGGAAAGAATAAACAAAAGAGAAGAAGTCTTTTTTTTTTTTTTTCAGACAGAAAACTCTAATGAGAATGAGTTAACTCTCATTGGTAATCAAAGATGTACAAAATAAAATCATAAGGAGACTTCATTTTACATGTGTTTTAAATTTATTCAACATTTACTTCACTGAGTATTCATTAAATACAGGGCATTGTACTAAGAACTCCAGGGGCTATAAATTTGGAGAATGCTAAGCAGGTTCCCTGCTATTGTTGAGTTTCTGAAATGGTGGAGGATAAATGATTTCTATGGAGTAGGGGAAAGAAAATAGCATCCCAATTTAAGGAGGCAATGTTAACAATAAAACTTATCATTTTAAAACTAGTGCTACATATATGCATTTATTCCTCTCAATACATGGTAAAAACATTAAGAACAGCAATCCTTCTTTTTTGTCTTAGACAGACAGATTCTATCATTATATCTACCCTATAACAAATTTTGGTTGCATGAATAAAGTATAGAAAACCATTCATTCAGTGTAATAGGAAATTAAATTCAGACAAAGAAATATCTACTTTCTTTGGTAGACAATGAAAATCAATGAATATGGAGTGGCATGATCAAAACCATATTTCAAGAAGATTAATTTGCCTGTCCTGTTCTTGATAGACTAGAGAAAGGAAGAGAATAAGTTATAAGACAATTAATACAGTCCATTGTAAGAAAATA
The DNA here is from genome assembly GCA_019455555.1 of Galemys pyrenaicus. Classification (NCBI taxonomy): domain Eukaryota; kingdom Metazoa; phylum Chordata; class Mammalia; order Eulipotyphla; family Talpidae; genus Galemys; species Galemys pyrenaicus. The sequence goes on from JAGFMF010011523.1 coordinate 1,052,103, forward strand.
AACATCTGAACATGGATAGTAGCAGATGAGTTAAGATCACAGAAATACTCAGAAGGTAAATTGAATATTAAACTAAAAAAATTAACGGATCATCAAGTGGATATTGATGACTAGGAGAAAACAAAAGTGTGTAAAGGATAGAGAATATTAGTCTTATATGAAACTTCTCTATAGTGTGTTAAGTAGATCATTCCAATTGTGTGATAGAAGAAATTAATCTAATAAACCTGTTAAGGAGACAAAACACCAACACAATTGAATTGTGTGCCAATAGATATCTAGGGCATCTCAGAATAAAAAGAGTAAAGAAATGTTGATTGTGTATGAAAATATGCAAATAATTCAGTGTGAAAATTATTTCTAGGAGATGAATATTGTATAGGATTATATTAACAAAAGAGTAAATAGAATTGAAAAATAGGAGTAGCAGATGTTATCTTTTGTTTCCTATTTGTCAGAGTCAGCAAGTACTGCATTCTCAATTTTATGATTAAATTCCTTTTGCCCACTATGCACTAGGCATCAGGTGTTGGAACTCAATCTCAATACTGGATAGGAAAACTCAAATGAAAAGTGCCACTATAGTCTGGAAGCATTGTTACTTAAGTTTTTAAAATTAGAGTCCTGTATTGGGGCCTCCCTGGTGGTGCAGTGAGTTAAGCAACACACTATGAAGTAAACCGCAGCCACTGCAGCACGAGTTCAATCCATGTCTCCAGCCAGGGAGGTGACCCACATGGCACAGCAGACCTCCCCTGCCTTGCCCGCTGCTGCCCTCAGCAGTGTGTTTCAGTCAGTCTGCCTGTTCTGTTTCCGGCTCTGTCCTGTACCCCAGCTCTTGTATACATAAATAAAAATCTTTTAAAAAAATTAGAGTCCTGTATTGTTAAATTCTTCATATACAATTGATCAATAGGGGATAGGAATATTTTAATATATTTTAAAGCCCAAAGAACTGAAAAGATCTTTGTGTTTATTATACATCTGTCTACATGTACATAATCTATGATCTTTTTATAAAGATTTATTTATTTATGCATATAAGAACTGGGGTATAGGCCAGAGATGAAAGGTTGAGAGGATTTACCAGAGACAGAGTGGGGAACAGAACAGGCAGATCTACTGAGATATACTGCTGAAGGGAGCAGTGGATGAAGCAGGAGAGGTCTGCTATGCTATATGGGTCACCTCACTGGCCATGGATTGAATTCATGCTGCGGTGGCTGACAATGCTTTATAATGCAGTGCTTAACCCCTGCGCAACCAGGAAGGCCCCATAATCTTTGATATTTACACTACTGTATATCAATTCATACAGTTATACAGAAATATAGAAATAAGTGCTATCTTGAAATTAGATACATTATTCCTGAACATTCAGAGCTATACTCTTATTCAAGATCAAGAAATTAAATTATAAAATGCTGTTTTAAAATTTCTAACATAGAGAATATTTACTTTATATTCTAAGTAGGAAATAACATTTCCTTTCCAGCTTAGATACAGCTTTTTGAAGGGGCTCATTTTATATTTACTTTTATACTGCAAAAGTGTACTTTCAATTTAAAACTTAACATGCTATGTTGGTGTGTTTTCAGTTTTTCTATGACTAATGAGTAAAAATGAGGTTTATTTATTACTACATTGAAGGGATAGCCAATTGATGATTTGTACTTGCAATAGAAGCTCCAGTTCTTTGGCAGAATATCACTGGGTAGTATTTAGAGCATCATAAAAATTGATTAGTATTTAAAAAATATTTTTTTGTTTTGATTACTTGGGTGTAAAACTATCTCTGTAGCATTCTTTTGTATGTAGAGTCACCACTGAGATGAAAGCTGATTTCTTCATCACCCAGGCTACAATAATTTTTGATTACATCTATTCTTGTTTGTTTTTGAATCACCAAAATTACTTTCCCCTCAAAAGATTGATAAGACAAACCCAAAACTTTCTCTTTTTAAATAGCATCGAACCCATATCATAGAATAAATTTCTCGTCAGTGAATCTTTTTCCAGACACTGCAAAAATAATTGCATTTTTTTTTTCTATTACTTGGCATGGTCATGTAATCAGTTTCTTAAGGGAATTAAGTATTCTTATTAGCATTAAGAAGAGAATAATCTATACATTAACTGTCAGTTTGTACAAAGCAAATTAATTGTAAAAAACAAAAGCTCAACTCTGAACACACAGATAATTCATATATATGCTTTAATGCTTATTAAATTGTGCCAAAATCTCATAATACTTGTGATAACCAATAGTATCATTATTAACTTTTTGTAGTGGATGTCGTTTTCCCTCTTTCTTGCTGTTCAATTAATTATAGTGTTCACCATAATTTTTATTTTTTTAAAAGATTTATTTATTTATGCATACAAGAACTGGGGTACAGGCCAGATGCACCGGAGGTGAGAGGATTTACCAGAGACAGAGTAGGGAACAGAACAGGCAGATCTATCAAAGTACACTGTTGAGGGGAACGTGATCAAGGCAGGAGAGGCCTGCTGCACCATGTAGGTCCCCTCCCTTGCCGGGGTTCCAACTCATGCTTCTGTGCAGCAGATGCTTCATAGTGCGGCGCTCAACCCACTGTGCAACCAGAAAGGCCTGACACCATAATTTTTAATAAGCAATATGATCTGGGTCTTGTTTTTGATGTTACATGGCATAGAAAAAACAATTTTATTTGATCCTGTCCCAAGAAGTTTTGAAGTCATAGTCATTCATGTATGTCAGTCTTGGTCCACAATCCTCATGTTGAATCATAACTGGATTAGATTAAGTTCTAAGCCTCATATCTTTCTACCTTAGGCATAAAAATAACTAACAGTGTAACATTTTGAAAAATATGAAATGTTCCAATTAAAATTAATTAGAAAGATGTATCTTCCATTGATTCTTTTCAGGATGAAATAAACAGAAACCAAAGTACATAAAAATTATTTGTTTATGGTCACAGTGAAACAATTTTGATATTAAAATTGTTACGTAGTTATTTTTGTGTTGAATGGCCAAAGGAAAAGTTAACTGGTGTCATCAGAACCTCTCAGTATTATTTAAAAATCAAAGAAAAAATTTGATCAAAGACAAAAAAGACACCAAGATGAATGAGAAAAAACAAATGTTTGCAAAACATACAGCAGACAAAGGGCTCATTTCAAAGATATTCCAAGAAATCATACAACTCAACAAAAATAAAACATAGCATGATTTTCATGTCCATATATCAAATATTTTATAAAGCATCTTTAAGGCTTTAAAATATTATTTTATTTACTTTTTTATTAGTAAATAAACAAAATCATTTGCAATTTTATTTTCTTCACTGGTATAATCTGAGACATTCCATTTTCAGAATTTCATAATACATTTTAATATGTGATTTTAATACAAGATCATTTAAATTTTCTTGTTTTTTAATCTTCCTAATATATTTATGTACAAATTAATATTTTAATGGTCTTATATTAAGAATATAATACAAAGTTTTATAAAGTGTAGAAAATATATTCTTTGACAGTTATGTTTATAAATTTAAATGTTGCTCTACCTACCCTTTTGTCTTACAATTTTAGCCCATTGTTTCAAGTAACATTCACAACTGCACACACACACTTATATATGTGTATGTATATATACCTATATCTTGCTTATATGTGTACATCTACATACATGAATCCATCCTTTAGTTAGACATATTTATGGACTGTGCACATATACATTTAGTATTATTCCTTATGGTATAAAAATATGTTCTTTCTCTCTTAGCCAAGAGATCAAAAATATATAAACAACAACAGAACAATTCAATTTTTCTTCTACTTGCTAAAGAATAAAGGAGGTGAATCATGATTAGTTTGACATTTTTCTTTCTTTTTTTATAAAAACAACCTTAATAGAAGATCAAAAGCTTATAAGATGATTTCTAAAAGTAGAAGCAGTAACAAAACTGCATTCCCTGGGAGTCCTGGAATTGTAACAAACTCACTCTATGACTTAAGGTGTTTTAAAAAAAAACTGGACTTTAGATCCTTTATTTATATAATCAGAGCACCGGAAAAGAGTGGTAGCATCTAAACTATTTTTAAACTCCCATACTGTAATAAGTATTTTTAAGAATAAAAGACTAGATGACATAGACCAACCCTCTTTTAGAGGACATTGGGAAAAGATTTTGAAAATATTAAAAATACCTATTTGTAAGAGGTAGAAGATTAAATACATTGTGAAAATATATGGTCCAAACTTGGGCAATTAATAGAAATTCAAATTTATTAATTTGACTTGGGGCTTTTTTCACCTTAGACAGATTGCTTATTTTGAAAGCATGCATTAGAGATTGTGCAACAATTTTTATGGACTTGAGGGTTATGTGTACCAAAAATTAAAACTAAGGAGCTATCATGTGAATTCTCATCACTTTGGAATGAAATATAAAAGCTAAGTCCTATGAGTAAAAAGAAGCAGTTTAAATTGACTGGAGTCTAATTGTGAGGCATCAAGATGACCTAGAAAATTTTATCTCCTGGTAAGGAGATTGCTTTGATATTGTCTTTCATATCTGTCAAAGATGAATGGATACTATTTCTACAGGTGGATAGCATCATAGTAGACTTTCATTTTTTTTTATATTTTTTTTTAAATACAGTATCTGTTTCACAATTATTGGATCCAGATATTGGAATTATCAGAAAATTAACACCGAAAAATGCAACTCAATGGGATTAAAAATTAAATACTTTAGAAATAAATTGGAAAATATAAAAATATATAGAAACATTAAAAATGTACTAAACAGAAATTCTAAAAATCGATATAATATCTAAAATTAAAGCAGTATAATTACAACTGAAATTAAAAAAAATCCAAAATTAAGTGAGGCAAGATAATTAGAAATCCTTTATATGTTTCAATATCAAGATAAAGTTCTTAATAACTTATTCTAAAAAGAATAATAAAAATGTAAAATTATTTTCAACTGATAGATATTGGAAAAATAACATATAAAGATATGTGATATGAAGGTAAGGAGAGCATAGAGGTACAATGTGGTTACAAATGCCTATTAATATATTAGAAAATATATAAAATTAAATTTATTTATATCATTTATCTTCTGTACATAAAGAATGATAATGATATATAAATCAACCAAAATTAAAAAAAAACACAACTAATTAGCCTGTAGTTCTGTAAAAGACTGTGTTTGTGAAAATATGATAGGACAAATAATCAATGTTAGGGATTAAGTGGGAAATGTCTTTATATCCATGCACATGTTAACAAAGTATTAAAAGAATAATTGCTAAAACTAATGGCAATATATCTCAAAACTTAAAAGGATGAAAAATTTCTATAACACAGTTTTATATATATATAGTCATTTTTTAAAATATAATTTAAACTAACCATTTTCTACCCAATCATTAATCCATTCTATTTTTGATGTACTTGGAAAAGTTATAAAAAAAGTATAATTTTTGACTTGTTTTAGTATGCACATTAACTAGAATTCTCTTTTTTTCCCTTTCTATATAAATATATATACACACATATTTACATTTTTTTCTATTTAGATAAAACTTCTCTATGACACATCGTATAGACTTCAAGGGAATATTAAGTGAGTTCTGAAAAATATATACTTCCATGTAATTCTACTCCTTACTAAGGTATAGAGCATTATATAATGACCACTTCCAGTCAAACCCTACTTCCTCCTTAAATGATCTCTCTTTTGATTTTCTACCACAATTTAACATTATCTGCTCTATAAATTTATATAAATGTAACCATATGGCATGTATATTTTAAAATAAGACTCCTTTCACTTAGTACAATGATTTTGAGATAATGCATTTGTATTAGTAGTTTATTTTTGATGAAATACTCTTTAATACAATGATAATAAAACTATAAATCACAATACACAGTCAGCAAAACTTCATGAAACAGTATTATGTATCACAGAAAAATTTTACAAAACTCAGGTTTTTTTGTATCGTTAATAGGGCATGAGAGGGGAAAAGTTTAACACCCTTGAACAGCAAGCACAATATCATGATTTACCCCCCCCCAAAAAAAAATCTTTGTCTATTGGCAATGGTGTTCCACATATGTCAGCATGATGCATTGTTTTTAAAACTTTGTCAATAATATCAATAGGACTCTACTTGATTTTGGTCACCCTGAGGAATCCAAATGCACATTACTTTCTCCAGGGCCTCCAGCCCTGAAAAAAGGACATTAAATAAGGACTGAAGAGAAAGGTCAGAGGGGACATTAGGAGAAATTATAATCAAAATGAAAAAAAAGAAGCATGTGTGTTTTCTACATGTATCAAGTTTCACAAAATCATATTATAATCATGTCCTACTCTTTTCAGTTTAGTGATATCTGTCATTATGTTGGTGGCTGGTCAGAAACTCAAAATATTGTTATATCTCCTAGAGACATGCTCTCAGACTTTTATAAGCTCATCCCCCTCTCACGTCTCTTTCACCTCGAGTGCAGAAAATTATACAGTTTTGTAGATGGAAATAAATGTTTCCAAAATTGTAGTGAAATATTAATAGTTATTTCATGATAAATTGACTATCATCAATAAGTTTGAGAAATGTTGCTCAAATAAGTCTAATAGTTTCATGTATTTTCAGATTTCTCAGATTAGTTACTATCTTAAAAGAATGTAACAGAATATTAGTGGAAAATATATTTTAGGGGTTAAACAGAGTGCTCAACGCAGCTCTGTGAAGCATTCGTTGCACAGCTGCGCCAAATTCAATCCCTGGCCAGGAAGGGGACCCACATGGTGCAGCAGACCTCTCCTGCCTTGCCTGCTGCTCCCCTCAGCAGTGCATTTCAGTTGATTTGCCTGTTCTGCTCCCCACTCTGTCTCTGGTGAATCCTCTTACCCGCCCCCTGTGCCTCTGGCCTGTACCCCAGGTCTTGTATGCAAAAATAAATACATCTTTTAAAAAATAAGACACAAAATACTTGAACAGTCGGGAGCTGGTATTTTATGACAACTTAAAGTCTCTAATATAGTGCAAGTAATAGAGAAAGTGAAGCTGGAGAAATAGGCAGAAATCTGATTATGTGGGCCTCTCAGGACATGTTATGGTTTTCATGCTATTGTAGAACAATAGTTGGTATTCGAAACATTTCAGAGAAATAAATGAGTGATAAAGGATTAATCTAGTAATAACATAAAAAATAAATTTAGTTTTGTGGAAGGGGAATAAAGGAGTTTGAAAGAGAGCAGAATGGTAGTTCAGGTAAGGTGAAAGATCATTGATCAAGTGATGTAGACATGAATATGTCCCAGGGACTATGGTAATTGATCTATATGTTTTTAAATATTATATGGTGCCTACTGTGGAGCTGAACCTGTACTAGTCAGAGGAGCTTTATCACTGGACAAGACAGCTAAGGGCTCTGCTGTCTTAGTGCTTTTCTGTTCTACTAACTCCAAAAAGATAAACACAGGTAAACAAATTGAACAAGTAATATATTATAATTTAATATGGTTATAAATGAGTCAAGGAAAAAAGTGAAGAAAAAGCTATTTCTACATGTATTGAAGCAAAAAAAACACAATTACAATATATAGGATTAAAGATAAAATTTATTGAAAATGAAACCTATTTTGCAAAATAGCAAATTAGCAAATTAGATACAGTAGAAGGGATAAGGTGAATGGAAAGATATCTGGAACAAAATACAAAGGGAAAAAGAAATTGAAAAACAAAATGCATGAACAGCTTAGAGAAAATGAGGAAATTTATGGAGAAAAGTTCACAAAACTTGTTAACCTGATTACAAGTTGCACCATAATACTTTCTGGATTAGTGGAAGCACTCCATGTCATCAGTGTGTACAAAAATAAATTGCATCAAAAAATATTCTTATAATTTGTTCTATTTACTGTATACAAGTTACACCTCAAAACAAAGCAAAACATAAAAAAATATACTGAAATATTGAAAAAGATATCTAACTATAGTTTTGCATACGGAAAAGGGATAGGTGAGTAACATATTAAAGATGTGGTAAATGACCATTTCATTTCCATTGATTATTTTATTTAATATTTTTTATAGATTGACTTATTTATGCATAAAAGAGCTGGGATGTATGCCAAAAGTTCAGGGTCGGGAGGTGAGAGGATTCACCAGAGACAGAGTGGGGAGCAGAACAGGCAGACTGACTGAAATACACTGCTGAGGGGACAGCAGGGGAAACAGGAGAGGTGTGCTGAGTGCATATGGGTCAGCTCCCTGGCTGGGCATCTATTTCATAATGCAGTGACTGTGGATAGCTTTATAGTACTGAGACTTAACCCCTTGCACCACCAGTGAGGTGCTTTATTTGACATTTTCTTTTTTTAAAAGATTTATTTCATTATGCATACAAGAACTGGAGTACAGGCCAGAGATGTGGGGGTTGTATGAGGATTCACCAGAGACAGAGTAGGGAACAGAACAGGCAGACTGACTGAAATACACTGCTGAGGGGAGCAACAGGTGAGGCAGGAGACATCTGCTGCACCATATGGGTCCCTGCCCTGGCCAGCGGCAGGGATAGAACTCGTGCTGTAGTGGCTGCGGGTTTTTTTAATAGTGGGTTCCTTACCACCAAGGAGGCCCCTATTTAACATTTTGGGAAAAAAAATAGTGAGGAAAAGAGGAATTATATACAATTGACTTTAATGTGCAAGTCTTCCAGGACACTAGTTGAATAAAATGTTAATAAAGAATGTTTTTTATATAGTCTTCCAGAGGTAAATTTTCAACTATTCCCTGCTATTTTTCTTCATTCTTTATTTTTTAATCTCTCCACAGTTTTCCTGAAGTATGACATTGAAAGAGTGGTATCATCTAGTAAGCAAAGGGCAACATACGGTACTATACTATACCCCATTTTAATGTATAGAATTTTGCACAATTTTCATCACTAAAGTGCATATATAATTTCTAAAGAACTTTTCTGTCACATGTTAAGTTCTTCAGAAGATGTTGCCATAGAATTCTAGATGTGGAAAACCCTACCTATGAAGGGGAGGATGATGAAGAGGAAGCTAATAAGCCACAAAACAAGCCATACATAGTTTTGGCCAACTGAAAATGGGGAAATTCAAATGAATTTCGTTCATCAGAATGTTCTGCAATGGGTCAAAATGACTGATTTTTGTTTATCCCCCTGTCTCACCAGACACTAGAACACAGAGTTCTATGGATGTGAAGCATAATGTCTCAGTGAGCATTGTGAATGACTATAAATGGGGTCATTCCAAAATATATCTCTTAATACCAGGCCCATGCACCTTTCCTTTTGAGGAAATTTTACCACGGAAAGTTCTCATTCTATGAATATAGTGCATGATAGAAGATAGATAAATAGCCTCACAAATGATTATCTATGAGTTGACTTTTAAGTGAGGTCACAATAATGCTCTAACAAAGGAGGCTCTGGATAATGGAGTATGTGAGACTGTAAACGTATACTGTTTATGACCCATATCACACTTATAAGATTGGGTTCCCTGGTCAAGCATGAGTCTATGTGACATTCCATATTGAAGGAACAAGCACTTCTGCAGTTTTACATGTTGTAGTGCTAACTGGTCTCCCATGCAGAGAAGGTCAACTCGTGAATAGAATATGTGACAGTCTATGAGAACTACTTATTCCTACATGGAAGAGCCCCAATAGTATCACATTTAAAATGTGTTTGGTCAGTCTGTTCAGAAAATTGTGTTATATTTGGGACTCAGAATTATTCTTTCTCCTGGCAGGTTATATATTTGGTATCAGCAGTGATGGTTTAGCTTTAATAAGTATTGATTCATGGTGTTGGTCAAAGGGCAGTCTCCATTTTCCTTACTGTGGCAACTTCATTCATGTCTTCATTTTGGCAAGATTCAGTTTCCCAGTGATAGAGTGGCTAATTTAAGTGGACTGAATAATTTTGTCTTTTCTGTGGTGATACTTTCTAGTGGGCATTGAAAAGTCAATACAAAACTTTAAACTTTTTACCCACTCGTGTATATCTATATTTCTACTTCCACTCTGATTTCCAAATTTTCCGGTCTTTAATGGGATTTTCCTTTCCAAAAGCTTTTCATGATCACCCCTAAGTGAGGCTGAAATGCAGTTATTGTTCATTTCAATTAACAACCACATTCTGTAATAACCAGTCACTTGTATCAATAAGCCACATTTTTTTAATGGTCTCCTCATTCAGCTGTTCACAAGAGATTCTTCTGTAAATCTTACTTAGAGATTTGCGCTTAGAATGTTGTCATATAACCTCCACTACTAGCAAGGGTACTCTTTACATATAGTTTTCTACCTGAGCTCATTGGCGCTTGTTATAATGTAAAGATTCTTTTACTGTGGGAGTGAGATGGGGTGTTAAGAATGCAGCCTAGGGGCCTCCCTGATGGCGCAGTGGGTTAGGCAACGCACTATGAAGCAAACCGCGGCCACTGCAGCACGAGTTCGACCCCTGCTGCCGGCCAGGGGGTGACCCACATGGCGCAGCATACCTCTCCTGCTGTGCCCGCTGCTCCCCTCAGCAGTGTACTTCTGTTGATCTGCCTGTTCTGCTCCCTGCTCTCTGTGGTGAATCCTCTCACCCTCCCCCCCACATCTCTGGCCTGTACCCCAGTGCTTGTATGCATAAATAAATAAATCTTTAAAAAAAAAAAAAGAATGCAGCCTATAGTATTAGCCATAGGGCATGTTTAAAATGTGGAATGACTGACCACTAATTCTTAATACCATTAACTTTGTAGAGACAAGCCTATTATAGGGAAATTTAGTACTTTTAGCATTATAAACAGTATTATGTAATTCGTTCAGTTTAGCTCATTTGATTGTACCATTTTGGAACAAGTCTTTTTGCCCTGAAATGACCTGACAAACAGTTAAAATAAAATCACACGTATCTAGTAAAATCCTTCCAAATTTAAAAACATTCTTCCAAGTTAAAAAGTAAGAAAATGATTTTTTGCAGTTATCTAATATGAAAACATGTTAACCTTTTAGACCAGATGCTGCTGAAATGTGCCTTAAAATTTCCCCTTCCTCTTAGTATATAGCAATAATAGATGATTTATCTAGGGAAAAAAAGAAGAAAAAATCAGCAAGACCATACTTCTAAATAAGTAGATCAAAAATAAAGCAGATAGAGCTGATTCCTGAGACCAACTTGACTCCAAGAAAAAAAAAAAAAAAAAGGCAGAAAAAGGGTGGCCAGGAGGTCCTTTACTGTNAAAGCAGAAAGAGCTGATTCCTGAGACCAACTTGACTCCAAGAAAAAAAAAAAAAAAAAGGCAGAAAAAGGGTGGCCAGGAGGTCCTTTACTGTAGCACAATTGAGAATCAAAATGCCCAACAAGTTACAATGACTAAAGTCAGGTTCACTATGTGAAACTGGGCTATAGAGAATGGAGTTTCTGTCCATGTAAAATAACTGACAGAATTCATTACTTAAGTCTTCAATTTTTATTTAGGGTGTCAAAGAAGCAGACAGAGTCTTAAAGATTACTTGTCATCTGTGATATCCCCAACAAAACTGTGGGATTGTGGCCATGAGCATGTCTATTTTCACACAGGGGAATCCTACAACTAACATGGGTAAGCACAGTTACCACAACATCAGCCTTTCTTAGGGTCCTTCTCTAACTGGCTTGCAACTTTCTACTCTTTTACTTTTGTTCAGTTTGAATTGTTTAAATAATCTTGATTTCAGAACTTCTTATAATCTATTCAAAGAAATTTACTATTTCTTAGAGAAATTTTGTTTCTTTTTAAATTTTATAATGTTAAAGTGTCACTTCTGCCACCATTTTGTTTTAAACATATCTTCCATCCATAACTATATGCACTAATAAAATTGGTTATGCAGCATTTGACTAGTCTGTCTACTTGATATATAATTTATTTAATTAATATCACCTTTAAAAAGTATGCTAAAAGTAGTCTGCTTTCTTACCTGTCAATGAGATGCACAACTGATTGAATATGAGAGAAGAAAACATTAAACTAGGCAGATTATCAACATTATCTGGCATAGTATAAGCAGTAAGTGTGATGTTGAATGTAAGATAGCTGATTAGACTGAGACAGAAACTAATCTTTGACTTGAATGGAACTCTCCAAGTGCTGTAGTCATGAAGATCCAGCCTGAAAGTGTTGAGTCACTTTCCTAATTGTTCTGCATATACTGAAAAAAAAGTAACTACTTTCTGTGAAAGGAAACTATATTATTTCCTCATTCAAATACTACCATTTTTTTAAATAGATATTACTTTTTTAGCTTATCATCTTTCTTGTATTTTTAATAAATATGAATTCAAACTGCTGCTTCCTCTGACTTAAAACCTTAGGAAAGATAAAATGAATGCCCAAAGTTTAAATAATTCTTTCTAGTTCAGCAAGAAAATAGCCCCATGATTTTGGGACAAATGAGTAAACACGATTCACTTGGACTCTGGCTACTAAAATGGACACCAATAAAAAGTGTGTATAGCCTTTTAAATATATCATTAAGTGATAACATATATAATACACTATATTATTTCTCATGCATGTGTAGAGAACTAAAAGTATACAGATGTGCATGTGTACACACACACAAATAATGTAAAGCACTTAATATTTTTAGAGGAACCAATAAGCTAGTCCTGTTATTTTCAGAAGTGGAGATAGTCCCTACGAAGCACTTCAACAGATACCATGTTTTGATTTAGATCTAAGAAGATTACATGGATTTTACTGTCACTTATCTGACAAAATTGCAATGTGATCCATTGACAAGTTGCTATTGAAGAGTTGGGTTGCAAAGAGTACTGTAATAAACATTTTTTTCTTAGCAAGAGAAGCACTGGACACATTTTTGTGTCTGTCAACTTACTTCTGGTGTTCTCCTTGTCATTAAGCTCTTTCATACTTTCAAATGGGGCACTGTACCCCAAACTCTTCTACTTAACTCTTCAAATCAGGAGAACTATATTATATGTTATTGCTTAAAAGATGAGTTTCTAAAATGCTGGCTTAATCCTTATAATGCCCTTATAGGTTTGCCTGGTGTTGTGCTACAGAAACATTTTTAAAATAAACAGTAGCTGATGCGAAAACTTAAATCTAGAATTAGAGCGTTTCTTATAAGCAATTAGAAACTTTGAGACTTCTTGCTCTGACTTTCCATATGACAGTAATTGTTGAGGACTGGATAGAAGCTGCCATTCTAGAAAGGTTGATGGTCCATGTTCACAGAGACTCCTCCAGTCTCTTTCAAATTAAGTGGATTTAGACTACTTCTCTAATTTACATGAACTGAATGGCTCCTTTAGGCTTTGAGTTTGTGACCCCTATCTTATAAAGTTCTTTCTCAACTGTCAACTAAGCCCAATTAACATGTTTATTGACAAGACAGTATATCCCACTGGTACATATTAATAAGAAATACTTGAAAGACTTCAAGATTTAAATATTTTAAAAACTTAAAAAAGAGAAAGTGGTTTAAATAAAGCATCTGTATATAGAAATTGATACCTCTGAATAGACTCCTGAAAACTTTAAAAGTTTAAAAAAACTTATTTTTTAAAAAATGTATTATCTCTTTATTGAGATAATGTTATTTTACTAACATTGTAGATGAGGCATAGGTATAAGTTCACATCTCTTTAGATGCATCATATCATTCCACATCCACTATTGAACACCCACAATCCTTCATTGGGGCCTATTCCCCTTTCTTCCAACCTCATATGCCCTTTCTAGTAGCTTTAATTCTGTAGGCATATTTTCCATTGTATACTTCTGCTTGTTTTTGCCTATTTCTTTGTTCATTTATATTCTATATATGAGGGGAATCACCCAGTATTTGTCTTTCTTCTTCTGTCTTATTTGATTAAAATAATCCCCTCTGGTTCCATTCATGTTGTCTTAAATTACAAAATTTCAACTTCAATAGCTGAGAAGTAGTTCATTTTTTGAAGTACACACATACATCTACACTTTTTTTAATTCACTAATCTGTCTTGGGCATGTAGGCTATTGCCATATCTTAACTGAAATTCATAAAAATGCATAGAAAAATAACATGGTGCACATGGTCCTTGATATCAACAGTAGAGGTATATTTGCATAGTCTACACCAGTGACAGGGCAAACAAAAGTGAAAAAAAAAAAAAAAAAGGGTGGAGGGCTATATAGAATTAAAATTCTCCTGCAAAGAAAACTGTCTTTAAAACAAATAGATAATCTACTGAGAGAAAATATTTGTCATGTATATGACAAAGGATTAATGTGCAAAGTGCATAAATAACTCATACAACTCAATGACAACCAAAAAACCTGGTTAAATATGTCAGAGGTTCCTACCAGTCTCTTCTCAAGAAAGACATAAAGTTTGCCAACAACACATAAAAAAGACATCCATCACGTCTTACTCGATAAATGCAAATAAAAAAAATATCATTTCACACATGTCAGAATGATATGTAAGACAAGAATCCAGGTGTTGAAGAGGATGTGGAGAGAAGGAAACCCTTATATACTTTGAAGGGAATGTACATTGTTGGAGCCATTATGGAAATTTCTCAAAAAATAGAAATTTCATTGAATACAATAATTGCCCTTCCTGGTATTTACCCTAAAATTCAAAACACTTTAACTTGATGTATTTGCCTTTGAGAGCTAAACATAATCTAAGTGCTCACTGATTGATAAATGAATAAGGATGTGTCATAAATATACAGTGGAATACTATTCAACCATAAAAAACTGAAATCCTTCCACTTGCAATACATAATTGTATCTAGATGGAATTATGCTTAGTGAAATAAGCCAGACACAAGTAGAAAAACCCTTTATGCTTTCACTCATATGAAGTATAGGGTGAGAATACAAGCAGATAAACTATAAAGATCTACACTAAACTTTTGGTCTCTACGTCCAATTATAGTTTACCTAAAGAGAACGGTGACAAATAAATCATGAAAAAGGGGCAATGGTGTGGTAAAAAATAGATTTGGACTCTTAGAGGTGACCTTAATTTAGTGTACATACATGTTGACCTTGATTGTATTTCTAGTTCATGTAATATTATGCAATGTTACTTTAAAAAAAACAAGAAAAGTACACAATTTTGTTATTGTTGATCACTGATAAAACAAACTTTTATCACTTCAAAACTTTGGTTGGCATTTTTGCCTATTAATACCTTTGAATTACATCCCCTCTAGAACTCTAGGTGGGGAGTACATCTTTAATACCTGATAGTTTTTCCTGTTTTCCTCAAACATCAAGTTTGTTAGCAATCTCTTAGATGGAGGAAAAAATTAAATGAAGACTTTAACAACTTTAGTGGTATGGATGTGTTAATTGGAAAATTCTAATATGGTCCCCACAAATCCTCTTTGTTGGTGTGGACATGTATAGTTTGTTTTCCCTTAGGTGTAAGTAGAACATACCGAAATCACTTAAGATCTTTTAAAAAAGAGGGTCTAGAAGACAAATGCAAGGGAAATCACAGAGACTTAAAGTTGAATCTGATGTTTTTCTGCTAACCTGAAATTAGCAAATCGCCATGTTGTATACAGGAGTATGCAACAGGCAACTTGGAAGTCTTTGAGATCTAAGAGTTTCTCTACCTATCTAACAAGAAAGCAGAAACTTCCATACTATAACTTCAAAGAAATAAAATCATAAAGTAGCAAGTGAATGTGGAGGAAAATGACCCTGGCTACCATATAAGAACACATCTTGGTTTATGTTGGTCTTAGCCTTGCAAAGTTCTGACCAGAAAACCTAGTAACATTGTGTTCAGATGTCATTCATATACAAATTGTGAAATAATAATCATAATCAGGCATTTTTTTAAGTCACTGAGGTGATTTTTCTATGTGGTATAGAAAACAAAATGGAGATTTCTCACTAGAACCTGGGGTGAAAAAAGGACATATTAATATCTCAAATAGTTATCCAAAAGTATTTATGATTATTTCTTATTTAATTATAATTTAATTGAGGGTAGATTTTTTGTTTTGGTTCTTTTTGCTCTCAATATTAGTCTAATACCTGGATGATAGTAGGACATATGTTTTTGGGTACAGTTTATGGATAATATGAACCAGAAAACATTATTAAAGAAAGAAAGATATATTCAGAGATGATTGAGGAAATGGTGGGATTGAATACGAGGCTTTTAACAGTGCATATTTTAACAAATGTATAGGCTTAAGTATAAGAGATGGGGGTAGAAAGTGTAAAAGAACAAGGAAGGTAAATTAACATATTTTAATATGACTATCACCATATAATGAAATATGGATCTACTAAGTGTCATTTATGTTTTGTAAAAACACTTGAGGACATAAGACTTCTATTTCTTAGAAACATTTATGTACAATATGTAAAATAAGTCACTTTAACATTTACTTATATAAAGGGATATACACAGATGAATACACACACACATAAAGTGAATTATCTGAAAGCTAGCAACATTGGCAATCCTACATTTGAAGTAAGGTATGTGTGAACACAAAAGGCAAGGGAGACATTACAATTTAATATTATACAGCAACAAAATCTAATACAATTTGAGACTTCATACAGAGAGCAATTGTATCAGGAAGTAGGAAGGTAATAGTTCCTCTTTACTAAGTTTTGGTCAGAGCTTTGGGAATACATTGCTCATTCAATCCTGGAGAATCTCTGGATTGAAGAAAAAAAAAAAAAACAGAATGAAATTAATCAGATAGATATATATAGGTGATAGAAGAGGTACCTAAGGTTGGTGTGTTAGATAGATTGAGGCATTTTTGGAAAATAAGAAAATAACTTACAGCATCTAATTGACCCAAATCATTGGGAGTAGGTGAATTTTTCTTCAGTTACGTAGAGAGTGTAGTCACAGAGGACACTGAAGAAATTACTAGGGCAATTCTCCCCAAAGGTTACCTTGAGAACAATTTCTTGAAGAATCTGAATGGACTCTAAAAAGCAATTCCACCTTAAAATTTTTCTCTCCAATGATCTTTCCTATCTCTTACCACACTTCATCTTATTATTTAAAATTTTGTACTACTCAGGGCTTTATCCTTTCTTTTTGTTAGAAACTATAAGCTACCTTATACAGAAAACCATCTAAGTTTTACTGTCATTGTCAGTAGCAATATTATTGCTATGCTGTCATTATTAACAACACCAATGGTCTCGTTGATAATGGTTTCAGATTTCAGGGAAGTTAATGAATACATTCAAATGAGTAGATGATTAATTCCTTAATAACAATTATACAGGTAAATGTAAATAGTATTAGTGATGACACATTGCATTATTTCATGTGCTAACCTGTACTTTAGGAAAAATCTGGAGTATACAAATATATGTATATATTTTAAAGATTTATTTACTTATGCATACAAGAACTGGGGTACAGGCCATTGGTGTGGTGGGGGGGGCGTGAGAGAATTCACCAGAGACAGACTGAGAACAGGACAGGCAGACTGACTGAAATACACTGCTGAGGGGAGCAGCAGACAAGGCAGGAGAGGTTTGCTGCACCATGTGGGTCACCTCCCTGGCCAGGAATCAAACTCATGCTGCAGTGGCTGCACATGCAGCACAGTGCTTAACCCCTTGCATCACCAAGGAGGCCCCCACAAATATATTTTAATGTATCAGGATAGATTTCCCTAATTCTTAAGTTTTTCAGAAACCTAAACTGAATGCACTAAACCATTTTTAGAGTTGAATGCACTTTAGCTTTATTTTCATAACTACTGGTCTCTGATAGTTGTATTTCCCTGTAGTTAAATTTCTTGCTTTCTTTAATGTTATTATTTTAAAAAAAATCATCCTTTTGTTAGAATAACCCACACACTGAAGGTCCTTTTTTACTGATTTGTAAAATCCTTAATGATACTTTTATATTTTAGTTATTATTTAGTGATAACTGAAATACATTATAGTTATTTTTCCATGCTGTTTGCATTTAACAGTGGATGCACTTGTTACATTTTGCATCCTTTAATTGTTCTTGATTATATCGCTTCCAAAAGAAGTAAGCCTGATCTGTAAAAATTTGATGTGGTGGGGTTTACTCAGGTATTGTGAGATGAATTTCTTGCATCTCAATTTATTGACAGAGCAGACTGTGTTCATGCCCATGCCCTTCAGGGCCCTTTTCCTTTCTCCCCACTCACCATGCAACTTACTCTTTGAAAAAACAGACTACTCAAATATGGTGTCTCCTTTCTTTGGGTGATTAGAGGTGGTAATTGCTACCATTGTGTCTGTAGGGACTGGTATGAAAAAGTGTATGGAATTTCATCATAATTTTTCAAGAGAAGAAATTTTGCCTGCCACAAGAGGGCTAAATGGTAACCCTCAGTCCACATACTAACCAATTGTGTTTTTGCTCAATAAAAATTTTAAAACTATATATTCTGGGCCTCCCTACTGGTGCAGGAGTTAAAGTCTTAGGACTATCAAGCTATCGCCAGCCATTGCACATTAGTTCAATCCTGGCCAGGGAGCTAACCCAGACAGCACAGCAGCTATCTCCTGTTTATCTTTTGCTCCCCTTAGCAGTGTACTTCAGTCGATCTGCCTGTTATATTCCCCACTGTCTCTGTCTCTGATAAATCCTCTCACTTCCTAAACCTCTAGACTACACCCTACTTCTTACATGCATAAATAAAACTACATATTAAGAAAATCAGGTATATTATTTGCAAAATATTAAGAAAATACTGTATATTCCTTGCAATAATTTATTTTAAAAATGAGTTAATTTTCACTAAAGCTGTTTACTTTAAAACAATTGGAGTACTTTAAAACTATCGCATAGCACATGATTTTGCTGTTTATTTGTAGCAAATTTTTTCCAGTTGTAAAAATTGATAAATTTCAGATGAGTGAGGAAAGCAGTTAGTACTTAATGAATCACCTCTTAGCAAATCCTGCTAATTGATTTAACAGAGATATTTTAACTGATTGGAGGCATACACATGGAGATGTTTTACATTATTTTCATAACTACTAAAAGCTACACTATATCAGATTCCCTTCGCGGTGACTAATGAATTCACTTAAAAATTCACTTTGAATCTGTTTATTTTAGGTAAAATGGGTCTGATATTTATTGCAATTATAATTCAATCTAATATTCATTTTATAAAAATAATTCCTCTTACTCTAATAAAGGTCCAACTCCTTGATCTGAATTGAGATATGGGGTTATTTATTCTCTTAAATCCTTTCCATCTTTCCAAAGCTTCCTTGTCTATTGATGAGAACAGTGAATACAGGCAGATATACCTTATGCCACTACCTTGATTACTAGGTTATTTTTCCATGTCCAGAATAAATGATATTTACTTTGTATATAATAGTATTGTAAAGGCAGGTTTAGTGACATCTTGTATTGGACCTAAAATTGTCATAATTCATGGCTGAGTTTGTGGTTCATTGTGGTGTGTGTGGAATAGACCTTGCTAGTGAATACCTCCTTAGACCTTTGGAGATGTAGTTGTATCATCCTACTTTTTCCCATTAATGATATCACACTCCATTCCTGAGATACTCAGTCCTCACTAATTCCATATTTTGTAACCTCAACCATTTTCTAAGTTTCTGGCTTCAAGATTAGCAGGAAAAAGTAGAATTAATTGCACTTATCTCTTCAAAATCAGCTTTTGTCCTCCCTCTGCTTTTTGTCATAATAGTGTTTTGTTTACAGTGTTGCTTGCTTGTTTGTTTTCTTTTGCCTACATTAGGTGAGATCAAGCCACGTCATAAATAAACATAAATCCAACTACAATGAGACATTGATCTTAATTTGAAAGACAATCACAAATTTCTGAATATTTTCTTATTGTTGTACTCCTTTGGTTTTAGAAGTGAGTGCCAATTGAGTATCATTCCAGTATGCATAGGGAGAATGAAAATACAGCATCCTTTCACAAACATTATACTTTGTCAAGAATCAATAATCCACCTCTTGAAAATTGGGAATCTATTAAATGGCATGGTTATGTAAAGAGATCTAACAAATATGCCAAAATGAGCAATTTTCCCAAGAGGAAATTCACATGCACAGCAAGATGTCTCAAATATGAATGATTTGAAGTACATTCACAAATGTTTAGTTCAAAGCGTTTAATACCCTATAAAATTATAGAGTAATTTAAATTAAAAATATATGATTCCACGGATTTCTAGTTGATACAAGAGCTACTGGATTTTTAAAGTCAATTTTCATTCAGAACATATTTTCATGGAGAGACCGTGAAAAAAAATCAACTGCAGAAGGATATTAGCCATTGATATAAAGGTCAGTTTTTGACTTCCTAGTGATTTTTATAGTACTTTTCTTACTCTGTTAATAGACAAGTCTCCACAAAGAAGCCAATGTAATTATTTTTGACTTAGATCAAACCCTTCAATGGCTGCCATCAGGCGAGAATAAATTTTAAACACACTTTAACTATGCTTGTATGTACCAATATGATCGTAACCAGGTTATGTTTTAGAACTGATTTCTTTCTATTATTTCAGTATTATGCTTTTCACTCTGAATGACACAGCTTTGCTTCTTGTCATTCACACATCAGTTGACTCATATATCTAAATTTTTGCCCTTCCTCTTTTTTAATTCCTGAAGTATTAGTCCCTTAATTTTTTTTTTTCTTTTAGGTGTGTGTGTGTGTGTGTGTGTATGTATAGAAGTACTGGGGTGTAGTCCAGAGGTGGGGATTGAGGGGTGAGAGAATTCACCAGAGACAGAGTTGGGAACAAAATAAGCAAATTTACTGAAATTCAGTGCTAAGGTGCTAAGGGGAGCAGTGGCAAGATAGGATAGGTCTGTTATATTGTAACAGGGTCATCCCCAGGCAAGGGGGAAGTTCCAAAATCCCAGTTCCGCCCTAAGTGGGTGGAGCTGAGCAGGAAAAAAAATTCTGCAGCGAGGAGGACAGCAGGAAGGAAGAAGAAAGCAGGATGGGAAGCAGCAAGGTGACCTGGAGGAGGCACATGGAGCAAAGCAACATATAAAAAAAAAAAAACTGCACTTGTTTTTCAGTCTTAAACTGGTTGGAACAGACGTGGGTAAGAAACCCGTGGTGAGATTAACAATAAAAGCTTTCATCTTAACTTCAATTTTGCTCTTTTCCTCCAAATTTGTCTAACTCTTTCTAACCCTTTTCTATAAGTCTCTACTAAAAAGTGCTTTGGACGTGTGGCAGGCTTTTGAGCCTTGCTTTAGGCCAATCCTATTTAGCTGGACTTTTACCCTCCAAAATATGGGTAACTTTAAATGATTAACTTAGTAACTATGTTCTTTATCCTTTCTGTATTGTGCCCTAATTATATTAAAGTTCCTTTCCATTAAAATTTTTATATGTTTGTCTTAATGCAGCAAATGGCAAAGCCCATGCAAAGAGAGCAGGTTCTGGGGGTGCTCCTCTCCCTGCCCTGTAACAGTACCATATGTGGCTTAGCTCCCTGTTTGAGATCAAACTCAGGCCATAGCAGTGATAGTGCTGAGACTTAATCCCTCAGCTGTCATAGAGGCCTATTCCTTTATTCTTTTATAGTATATGCTTCTTCTAGAAATACTATGAACTAATTTTTACATGTCCACCAAAATACACAAATTCATATATTGAAACCCTAACTTCTTATGTGAATGTATTTGGAAACAGAATCTTTAAAATATAACTGAGTTTAAATTAAATCCTAACGATAGAGCTCTAATTCAATAACTCTGTTAATCTCCTAAGAAGGCAAAGAGAAGAGATGTTTTTATCTTTCTCCAAATGTATTCAGCATGGAAAGACACATGGGGAGATGGCAATCACCTGTAATCTAAGAGCAGAGGATTTACAATGAAACTTACCTACTTGACCTGTTGATTCTGGAAGTCCAGAAACTCACTTCCAATAAGAACAGCATAGCAAAAATGATATGGTGCATTTCCTAAGATTAGGTTTCAAAGAGAATGAGGCTTCTATTTTGCCTGATCGCTTACTTTTTTACTTGCTCACTCTTATGGAAATTAGCTGTCATGTCATCAGCCTATCTTTGAAGAGACTCATATAGATATGGCAAATGTGAGAGGGCAGGTTCTTAACAATAGGGGAAAGAAACTGAATCCCTAAGTAGAGTACCTATGAGCAATTGAATTCTGGCAATAACCATGTGAATTGAGATTGGGTGCTCAAAACATTGAGTTTTCAACAAGACCACAACAAGAATGGATACCTTAACTGCTTCATTATGACCCAACTGAAGGCCCGGTTAAGCCACACCCAAATTCCTGACACACACATTTTTAAATAAAAACAATGTTTTGTTGTTCTAAGTCACTAAGTTTTAAAGAGAACTTCTGTGAATAATTATCAACAATATAATAATGTTAATTTCTTTATTCTTATAGTTATTTATGATTTTGTAAGAAATTGTCCTTGTTTGTAAAAAATGCACAGAAACATTTTGGAGAGTAATGGGCAATTTACTCACCCTGATCAAAAGGTAAAACACTTATTTCTAATACTTTGAAGTTCTATTTTTTTATTTTTTGAAATTTTAAAATAATATAGACTATATTATCCTTATTATTTGATTTCTTTGTACTTGGAAATACTATTATTTTCTTAGGTTTACTTTTGGTTGTCTATCATAAAAACAATGTTTGCTCTCTGGAAGCCTTCTTGTTTTCCATGGATTTAAGCAAGGAGAGTTCAAATATCAAAGTGAATGAAGGGAAATATGGGATTTCAGTAACTACTCCCAATATCTTTTTTTCTATTTATTTCTGGATGAAGTTTTGTTGATGTGCAAGAAACTTAATAGAATGTATACTTTCTATGTTTTCTCCAGAAATATCTTTTCCCACTAGTACAGATAATCAAGAGTTAACTGAACAGAAATTGCTTTGCATTTAGGGAGCAGAAAGAGAAAATCATGACCTGTAAAACAAGCTCTTCCCTAATTTCATTAAAAAATATTATTTGAGTATAGAATGTTGATGTAATGGTTAATCTTTAGATTAAATATTTAAAATTATTATTTTCTGTAAATTTGTTTTAAGTCATAATTTAAATTTCTCCGTGTTTAGGTTTTTACTTAAGCAAACATTTCTCCTTAAATATTCCCATTATATGGCCCATTTTGATCACTATCTTTTAATCATAAAGAAGAAAGTAGAAATGTTAATGTACAGAAAAAAACAAAACATTGGATTTTTATTCTTAAGTTTATAGTAACTATTCTGAATCTTTTTTTTTAACTAGCAAAATATTTTGTGTGGAGTTTCTCTTTTTTTAATTATTTTTAGACAATTTTACTAAGTGGCTGATATTTCATTAGCACTTGCTGAGGCAAGTGTTACTAGGTTCAATTCATGACTCTATGGTCAGCACAAATTCTATATCTATAAATAACAATTAGATAATGTAGGTTATGTGTAGGCAGCATGCATGACTTGTGTCCTCAAGAGAATCAGAAGTTAATTCTGTTTACTTTTTGGTCCTTTCCTCTTTTTCTGCATATTTTGGGGTGCTTTATCTCCTGCTTTTCTCATTTAATGCAGTCACTTCTGCCAGTTTTATTGTGCTTTTGCTTCCTGACTTTCCAATTCTTGCTTTTTTTCTCCCCTATCAAGTGCCATTGTTCTGCAACAATCAATTTGGATCAGATATCTTTTTTTTTTTCAAGATTACATAATATGAAAGATTTTGTAGAACCATATTATTTTAAAAATCAATAAAGAATTTAATAAAGTTAGCACCAGTTCCAAGACCAACTGTTAAGTAAGAGTTGTGTACACTTTGCTATGTTGTATATTATGGGCAATAGTACTACTAGTCCTGCTATCTGAGCTGCATGAAGGTGTGGTCAGGGAAAAGTCTCATGAACTAATGAAAATGTACCTCCAGGCCCTCATCTACAGTGAGATGGAAAACTCCAATCATTTTGCTCTTTTCTAGGAGCCCAAATGATATTAGTTATGAAATTTCATTAGAACCTTAATCTTGAACAATTCATAAATCTTTGGAAGTCTGTGGGGCTTTCTGTAAACATCTTAATTTTAGGAAATTTGGCAGGGTGTTTAATTACCAGAGGAGATCATGTTATTAATCAAATTTGGAATTGCTACCATCACAAATAAATGATTGTAGGCAAATTGAGGATTTAATTACTTCTTTCAGACACAACATTGTGTTTGCTTTTTCTTTTGAAATCTTCCCCCTATGAAAGCAGCACAATAACATCTTGAAGGAAATACTGATAAAACTCATTTAATTTGTTTCCATCCCCTTTAAGATTTTACTCCTATTAAAAAAGAATGACTTGATAAGAAAGCAGTCCAGTATTATGACAGATTCAATCTCCCAAATGACTGACTTTCAGCTTGGCTCTAGTGAAAGATAATTGCTTCAGATGATATTTATTTTGTTTACTCTTATATAGTTTAAACTCCATAGTTGAGTCAAAATGTTAGAAGAATAAAATTGTCAGACAATACTGAGAAATGTTATTAATTTTGTAATGTTGAAAGCTTACTAATGGTTTTTGTTTCTTAGAGCTATTGCTTTGAAGAAGTCAGAAGGGAGACTTTCTAAATGTTGAAAAATAGGCAGGTCTTTCTCAGGTTTGCTATGTAGGAAATAACAAATGCGAGCTTAAGGGTGTCTTATAGATGTTTGTCTGATTATGTCACTTGTGATTTTGAAGAATGACACACCTATATGGAAGCACATATACATGCATATGAATCTATAATAGCAAAATATGAATTAATAGAATCCAAACAAACCAACTACAGAGAATTACATGTAGAATATCTCCTAGCTCATTTGACTTTGTACAGTACTGGTCATGGTCTATTATGGTCCAGTTGATGAGATATTATTGTAAAGTTAGCTTCTCAGTCAAAATGCTGTTGCCTTTAGTGTTGAATCTAGTGAATATCCCTAATTTTAGCTATCATTAAAAGATACAGAAATACCACAAAGTTGTTATGAAAATATTTTAGGATTAAATTTACTTGTCAGTAATAAGGAATTCCAGCTGACAAAGGAATGTCAATAGTGGTAAAAAAACATTATCTTGAATATATATAAATGACACATAATCAAGCAGTCTCTATTTCACTTATTACATGTTTCAAATACCTTTTAGATCAAAGGGATCTATTGTCACTAGATCCTTGGTATTGATAGAAGATAGACTTAGGTCATGAAAATCTAAGAACTTATTCATATTTACCAGATTATTTTACTATAAATATTCATTTTTAATTAATTAATTTTAACTGAGGTAATGTTGGAGTATCCCCATCAGGTATTTCCACCATTGTGAATACACCATTAACTTGTCCATACTTGACCACCAAAGACCATTATGCCTCCCCTCTCTCTGTTCTTTCCCTTCCCTCACCCCTTCCCACTTGGTGTTTCAGTTCTGTAGTCAGCTATCAAGGGTAAGTTTCTAGCTTGTCTTTATCAGACAATTAATTTAGTTGCTTTATATTCCATATATTTGTGCTATTACCTGGTATTTATCTTTCTCTTGACTTATTTCACTCAACATAATTCTTTCAAAGACCTCTCTGGTGGCATAGGGGTTAAGCATCACTGCTTTCACCTCTATGGCTAGCCTGAGTTCAATCCTTAGAAAGGGAGCTAACCCATATATGGTGCATCTGACCTCTCCCATCTTGCCCGCTGCTCCCTTTAGCAGTGTATTTCAGTAAATCAGCCTGTTCTCCTCACTCTGTCTCTGCTGAATCCTCTCACTCCCACATTTCTGTCCTATACCCCAGTTCTTCTACACACACACACACAAACACTTTTCTTTCAAGCTCCATTCATATTGCAGCAAATGGCATGAGTTTAACTTTTTTTTTCATTTCTGAGTAGTATTCCATTGTGTATATGTACCACATCCTCTTGATTCACACTCTGTTCTGGCATACAGGTCAACATTCACTGTAATTTTTTCCCTGAGATTTTCTAATGGCAGTGGGCCTTTCAAATTATATTTGCATTTGTCCATCATTCATTGTCCCCTTTGTGCTTCTTTGCATATCTTTTTTTTTTTAAAGATTTATTTATTTATGCATACAAGCACTGGGGTACAGGCCAGAGGTGTGGGGGGTGAGAGGATTCACCACAGACAGAGCG
>JAGFMF010011523.1:1090078-1174755 GCA_019455555.1 Galemys pyrenaicus
TGATTGTAAAGTTGCAGAAATTTGTCCATCTCTTCTAGGTTGTTGAACTTGTTTGCATATAGCTTTTCATAGTATTCTCTAAATATTCTTTTGATTTCTTCTGTGTCTGTTGTGATTTGTCCTCTTTCATTTGTTATCCTGTTTATTTGTGTATTCTCCCATTTTTTCTTTGTTAGCCTAGTTAGGGGTTTGTCTATTTTGTTTATTTTTTCAAAGAACTAACTTTTGGTTTCATTGATCTTTTGGATCGTTTTCTTAACTTCTAGTTCATTTATTTCTGCTTTGATTTTTATGATTTCCTTTCTTCTACTGGCTTTTGGGTTTTCCTGTTGTTTTTTTTTCCAGTTCTTTCAGGTGTGAGGTTAGGTTGTTTCTTTGTGTTCTTTCTTGTTTCTTAATGTGTGCCTGTATTGCTATGTATTTTCCTCTTATAACTGCTTTTGTTGTATTCCAGATATTCTGTAGAGTTTTATCCTCATTATCATTCATCTCAAGAAATTTTTTAATTTATTTTTTGATCTCTTCCTTGGTCCAGTAGTCTTCCAATAGTGCTGGTTTCGATCTCCATGTGTTGGAGGGGTTCCTTGTTTCCTTTTTGTGGTGAATTTCTAGCTTGATGGCTTCGTGGTCAGAGAAGATAGTTGGTATGATTTCGATCTTAGAATATCTGCAAATGTTCGTCTTGTGTCCCAGTATGTGGTCAATCCTGGAGAATGATCCATGTGCACTTGAGAAGAATGTATACTCAGTTTTTTTGGGGTATAATGTTTTATATATGTCTGTTAAGACCATGAGGTCTAGATCCTTGTTTAATGCTCTGATATCTTTGCTTATTTTTTGTCTCGTTGGTCTGTCCTTTAGTGAGAGTGGTGTGTTGAAGTCTCCTACTACGTATGTATTTTCTTTTATGTCAGTTTTCAAAGATGTTATTAGTTGTCGAATATATTTTGGTGCTCCTTCATTGGGGGAGTATATGTTGATGAGTGTTATCTCTTCTTGATTTAATGTTCCCTTAATCATGATGTAATGCCCATCTGTGTCTCTTTTAACCTTTTTGAGTTTGAAATCTATGTTATCTGATATGATATAGCTGTTCCTGCCTTCTTTTTAGTTCATTTGATTGTAGGACTGTTGTCCAGCCTTTTATTTTTAGTCTGTGTTTATCTTCTGCAGTTAAATGTGTTTCCTGTAGACAGCAAAAGGTTGGGTTTTATTTTTTAATCCAGCCAGCTACTCTGTGTCTTTTTATTGGGGAGTTTAGTCCATTCCTGTTTACAGTAAAAATTGATACCCTGGCATTCATCTTTGCCATTTTGTTTGCCTCTTTGTAGTTCTATTCTTTACCTTATTTATTTATTTATTTGTTTGTTTGTTTGTTTGTTTGTTTATTTGCTATTCTTCCTTCCCTTGGTTTTGGTTCTGAGGTTTCTTGTATTATTTTTTTGGAGTGGAGGTTTTGTAGAAGTGAATTTCTGTAGACTTTGTCTGAGAAGGTTCTTACTTTCCCCTCATAGAGGAAGGAGAGCTTTGCAGGGTCGGTATTCTTGGTTGGATTTTGTTGGCTTGGAGTTTGTTACATATGTCCCTCCATTCCCTTCTTGCCTTCAGTGTTTCCTCAGAGTAATCTGATGTCAGCCTGATTGGTTTTCTTTATATGTTATCTGTTTCTTTGTTCTTGTCAGTTTCATTATTTTTTCTTTGTCCTGGGCCCTTGCAAGGGTTATTATTATGTGTCTTGCTGTTGGCTTCTTTTCATTGTGGTAATTTGGCATTCTTCTAGCTTCTTGTATGTCTATTTTCATGTTTGGGAAGTTCTTGCAAGAATTTCTTTGAACAGGTTCTCAGAGCCTGCTTCTCTCTCTACATTTTCTGGTATGCCTGTGACTCTTATATTACCCCTCTTCAATGTATCATATAGCACTTGAAGTGTTTCTTAATTCTTTTTCATTTTCACTTCTCCTTCCTTATCTTTCTTGGTTCTTTTTATGTCCATATCCTCCAGTGTACTGACTTGCTTTCCAGTTCTTCTGTTCTGTTTTTCTGGTAGTTTTTGAGCTCCTCCAGTTCTCTCTGATTTGTTTCATTTGTTTTTCTTTCCCTTTCTTCCATTTCTTTTATTTTCTTTTGTTGGGACTCAATCTCATTCCTCATTTCCTTGATTGTGATTTTATCCCTTTCTGCATTGTCTCTTAACTCTGATTATTCTCATCATGGTCTTTAGAATTTCTTTGTCTGATAGATGTGCATATTCCTCTGTGTCTATAATATCAGGTTCTGGATGTTGATGTTCTTTCTGTGGTGTATTGTTTTTAGGTGAAACTGCTTGGTCATTAGTATTTTTCTTTCTTCCCATTGTTAACCTTCGGGTTAGAGTCTGTTATGTCCTGGTCCTGCTGGTGCTGGTGGGCATGATTTCTGATTTCTTTTCCTGGGGTTTTAGGTATTTCTGCTTGATAACTGTTCCTCTGCAGCTGGGTACAGGTTCCAGTAGTATTCGCTTTCCGTCGGGCTGATGTTTCCTGTATGTAAGCTGACAGTTCGTTTTCTGTCTTTTCTTTTTCCTTTTTTGGCATTCACTGATATGTGTATCTGGACATGATGAGTCCTTCTTCTTCACTCTGCTGCCATCTTCCCAGAATCCTCCTATAATTATTTTCTATGCTTAATTGACCTCGAACTCTTTAACTTCAGCTTGGTTGCTTCTCCAAACTCTAAATTTTCTGCCATACAACATATTTGATATCTCATAAGCATCTCAAATTTAATATGGCAAAATCAGAATATTTGACTGTTTGAAATCACCAAAATGATTCTTATCTAATCTTTCTTTTATCAGGGCTTAACTAGAAATTAAGAAATCCTTTTGATATTTCTATATTTATCATCTTGTATGTGTAAAATATCAGAAAGTCCTGTTGACTATTTGTTAATTTATCTTTAACCTATGCATACTTTATATTGTCACAAACTATTCAAGCTAACATCATCTGTCATCGTAATCATCCCAATATATGAGCTTCCAATCTTCTTATCTTGTTATTTAAGGAGACCAGAATATATCACCCTAAAATATGTCTCTTTGACATAAAAAAAGCTTAAGCTGAAAGTAGTTAAAAAAATAGCAAATCCAGAAAAAAACTCCCCATTTTCTGAAGGTTGATAATGAGGAGACGTGAGGAAATAAGTTTATTTTGTTTTCATACTTGATTGGATATGATTCTAAACCCTCAATGGTAGTGGTGATATAATTTTAATATCCAATACTGAGTAACCTAACTGGCCTTACCCCTGTAATTAATATTGAATAGTTGGTATTAAAAGGGGGCAAGCAGTATAATTTTTGTTGAAGTTTGTGATTTGGCATTTTTTAACTTGGCAGTTCTTTTTTTCACCTGACTATTCTACAAGCTTTCTAGATACATGAATTATCATTTCCTTGAGTAAATTACTATAAATTAATAATTAATTATTTTAAAATAAATAAATACTGACATTGAAATTAACAAAATATATTGTTTGTTAACTATAATAAAAGTCACAAATACAGTGAGACAAAGAGAGTATTGGAGATTCAGAGGGAGGATTTGAACCTGGGGAAAAGTCTAATAGTTGTTACTCTGAAAAAAGTTTTTCAACAAACATAAGTTTGATTTTAGTTTATATAGGTATAGCCAATCATTGACATAAAAACATAGAACTACTCTTGACAGCTGGCTTCAGGTTCTAAGTCATTTCCCTCTAAGACTGTGTTGATGGTGTGGTGCTATATATGCACAGAGGAAGGTAATATAGAGATATAACTTTCCTTTTTTAAAAGTGCTCTTCCAAGAAGCTAGAACTGAATACCCATTGATCAAAATGTCTTTATCCAGCTTATTGGTCATGTGTGGGGTTGGAAAAGACTAACTATACCCACAGGCAGTAGAATTTGCATAGCTGTTTCACACACTTCAAGGCTGTGCAGATGGTTTTGCTCTCTTGTATGCTAGAGCAAATCATTCCCAGACATTGTCAGTGTGTTCACAGTATTGAAAATAATCACTTTTTTATCATAGTAATGATGTATGTTTCTTTGCTCTAACATTGATTTGTGCATTCATAATATAACATCAATATAGTAGCATGAACATAATTTTTATCAAGTGTAGTATATATATAGCATCTATTACTAATAATCTATATTTGTAGTTAAACTAATTTTACTATCCATTTAGTGGAGGAGATGGTAAAGAGAAAAATATAAATTTAAGGAATGGTTTGTAAAATATAGAAGCTATTGACTAAGAAATAATCAGGCTTTGATATAATAAAAAATGTTTATTTGATAATAGGGTTACTGATCAGGGTTTACAGACAAGGGGCTGTCCTAAAGCATGTTTTATCTGAGTCAAGGCATAGGGAAATTTTGAAGGATCAAGCAGGAAAGTGCTCTGAATATAGACCATTTATTGTGAAACTTTTCACTTGGTTCTTAAGCCCTTTGTGTGTCTATGATTGATAGACAAGTCATCAGATAGAGGCTAAGGTGAGGAATATATTATGACAATTAGCAGATGTCGCCATATGTCTTTCATAGTTATCATTTACTGAGTCAGGTTATCTCAGAAAGTCATCCCAAAG
Source organism: Galemys pyrenaicus (assembly GCA_019455555.1). Lineage (NCBI taxonomy): Eukaryota > Metazoa > Chordata > Mammalia > Eulipotyphla > Talpidae > Galemys > Galemys pyrenaicus. Next base: position 1,094,699 of record JAGFMF010011523.1, read on the forward strand.
GCTCAACATAGCAGTTAGAGACAAGATGGAGTCTGTTTAATTCAAAGAATCTTCTATAGCATCAAGTATACATTTGGAAAGAATAATAAAAGACAGGTATTTTGGTGAGTGAGGATAGTAAGAATGTGCTTGAAAATAGTTAGGAAAGTAGTATTGCTACAAACACCCACACCAGGATAGCTGTCAGACCCTCTAAGAAAAAGTATTCACCAGAGAGTTTCAGCTAAAATAGGTATGGTTTTATTGAAAACACACACAACAAGGGAATCACTGTGAGAAAAGGAGTTTAGCCTGGCTGCCTGAAGAGAGCTAGGAGGAGGCTTTTATAGGGAAGACCCATGAGGGTAAAGGGGGGTTTGGGGAGCACCATCATGACATGCTCTGGAATGGGCTATTCAGGAGCATACACAGGTGTGTATGTACACAGGACAGACACTCCTTCCTAAGTTCATGTTTCATCAGCATTTACAAACATCAGATGGGGGCTCTCAGTCTTCCCCTCCAGAAAATTGTAAGACTCTGTGAATCAGAATCTAATGCCTTTTTTTCCAGCAAGATGCCTTGTTCAGCCTGGTGGGCTAATTTATTTGAATAGGATGTTAGGCAGGACCAGTCAGTCCTCAATTTAATTAATGTGTCCAAATAGGACAAGGCTACAGCCTGTAATTCAAATCTGTTCAAACGGGATATTGGGCAACTCTCATCCTACCCAATCACAATTTCTTTTATCTAGGATGTTTCAATATCAGAAGAAAAGAGTTGGGGTTTGTGAAAAATAAGGGTACAGTAGGGAAAACCAATACAAAGATAAATGAAAGAACTGTTCTCTGCTGATAATGATGTTTAACCCTATTTAGACATTCCAGTGAGATTTGGCCTGAGCTTCACAACTGTCTGAACAAGGAGAAGACTATGTATCTGTTCTGCTTCATGCATAAGGATTGAGGTGGTTTAAGTACACAGAAGTGTCTTTCCAAGAAAGCTGTTGGTGTTCGGTATTGTTTCTTCTCAACATTAGGATTCTCACGGTTAATTGGTTAGGGTGGTGGTCTGCAAGAGCAGGCCCTTGATTTCTGTCTTTGCTTCAGTCTCAGAAATGCTCTTAAAATTGTACAATATTCACCCAGCTTATTTTTTAGAGTGAAAAATTAATGTGGATGCCATTAGAGTAAAATATACTTAGAAATGCATTTCAGTTTGAATATAAAACTGGTAATTAGAGAACTTTGCATATAAAAAAGAAAACTCTTCACCTGAAATAACCCACTGCCTGCTGTTCATTTGCATATCCTTACTTTAATAGTTAGATTCAGTCAGAATATGCTAATAGCTGCACCCATTTCATATCTTAATACAGGAAACCCAATAGCTCGCTGATAGGCATACATGTGCCTTACAGAGAATCTCTAAAATTACTTGGCAGAGGAAAAATACTTCTTGCAGCTTTGCACAAGTTCTCAGGAAGTCTTTTCAGGATCTCCACTGAGTGGTCCATCAGCAGAGTTTTAAACTGCAGAAATGGCATCTTTCTACCACAGGCAATATGTAATCTGAATTTTAATCACTTCCTTTTCTTACCATGTCTAATCCTTCTCTATTTATTCTCAAGCAACCAATCAATTTAGCTCTACCTTATAAAGAAATCTGTTACATAACTTCTGTTCTGATATGGGAGAGAAATTCTTTGGCAGCTAATGAAATGTTCTTGGTTCAAATGAGGAAGTAGAAATTTAAAAACTAGTTACATAACCTCATATGACCCTTTGCTATGACACTGAATCTTTATTTAATCTTGTGCTTCAGAGTGACTAAACATTACCCAGGGTATTGTTCATAATGAAGGTCTCCAGCACCCACGCCTGGAAATGTAAGTGCAGTGACCTATGTTTCAGTGACAGGTGTTTCAGTGATTTTAAAAATCAGATTGGTGAATCTGATACCACTCTGAGAGATTCTGCTTTAGATTGTTTAACAATAAATGCATGACTTATACATGTATGTCAATAGTAGATAGGACTCAGCCTATAAATACAGCATATCTATAGATACGGTAAATGAATATAATAAATATTCTCAAATATTCCAGTGACTGCCTTCTCTGAAGTTCCAAAACAGATATAGCCACCCTGAGAACATATATAAACTCTAATTGTAAATTGGAACATTAAATCGCAACTACAGAGTGTTAGCAAAAGCTGCCAAATGTGTAACACCTGCAAGGTTATTTAGGGTAGTATGTTAAGAAACATTGTATGGAACTTATCGCTAGGCCAGAGGGAATAATGCCAATCAGTGAAGATCAGCTTTATATACTACTTGAGGATAATTATCCCAAACTGTGAAATATTAGTGGATGCAATCACATTATAAAGTAATTCATTCATGATCAACCCCAAGTCTGTTTTGTATCTCATGTTTTATTTGCTTATTCATGTCTGCATCTGCAGTTCCTCTACCTAGAAAGCACTCAATCAATGTTTGTAGTCGAATAGAAGCATGTTCCTAAATATATGTTTGGGAACTAAAATATTTGCCTGATTTACTGAGACCCAAGTAGCATCTTGCTTACTTTGCTTCCTTATTTTGCATGTCATAACTATTGGTATTAGAAGCCAGTTTTGATGGATCTGGTGGCGGCGTTTCAAACTGAAGATCCCTGCTTAGTGAGATAGTTTTAACACCTCGTTTCTTGAACGATATTTTGGAAAACTTCCCAGTTCTACCTCCAAAACAGGTGGGACTGGGAAAAGATGTGTCTGTCAACAGGGCTCTATTACTACTTCAGTTTCTGTCAAGTAGTCCACTGGCACATTTACTTTCCTTCTTAGATATTCAAATCAAAGCATGCGGCTGTTGACTGATGAACTGCTTGCTGTCAGTGCAAGCGGCACTCCAGAAAGAACACACATATCTCAGCTGCCTACACTGTGAAGAAGCTCATTGCAACTATTCTGTGTAAGACGAATAATTACTGGGGATCATTTGAAAGGACCAAATTTACTGTAAGTGAAAGAGAATGAGCATCCTATTGTGTTAGAATTCATAATTTTAAGTCAAGCTCACTTTTTTGAAGGCTGTTTTTCTGCTGTCTGGTTGAAGTTGGTTTGTTGACTGACACATAATGACCAGCTTGCCAAATACACAGAGATCACCATTAGACTGAGAAATTTGATTCAGATGATTACATGGAAATCTCCCCTACCCCTCTGGGTTATTCTCAGACTGGCTAAATAATCAAATTAACGTCAGTCAAATTAACTGAAGAAAAAAACAGATTTAATTGCATATATATATATGGGGAGTCCACATATATAAGAAGAATCTGAGGACAGAAAGGTATAAAATGGGTTGCACAAGGGGTTGAGCACAGCACTATGGGGCTTCCACAGCCACTTTTGTGCTTGTTCGATCCCTGGCCAGGGAGGAGATCCACATGGCACAGCAGACATCTCCTGCCTCGCCTGCTGCTCCCCTCAGCAATGCACTTGGTCAATCTGCCTGTTCTGCTCCTCTGTCTCTGGAGGATCCTCTCACCCCTCCCCCCACCCCCGTGCCTCTGGCCTGCCCCAAATCTGTATGCATGATTATAATATATATATATATATAAAGAAGCATGTAAAATGAAGTTTATATGACATCTGCGCTATAGAATGGCTGAGGCTTCAAGGGAAGGGAATTGAGCAACATCCCAAGGTTCTCTCTACACAAATGGAGGGTAATTCACCTGACAAAAGGAGAAGAGCAGATGCTGTGTAATTAGATGTTGGCCTGTCAGGTAGATAGGTTATTCTAATAAAAAAGTTACTACTGCTAACAAGCCAAATTTTGGGTAAGGCCTCAAATTTGCATTCCTTTAGATAGATAAGGGAATGGTAAAAATTTCTCTTGAAACTGCAGGGCCTGCCTCAATTGATTTCACTTAAAAGTAGCACATCTTTGGGAGGCCTGTTCTGACCCCACTGTTTTAGTCATTATTGTTTATAAATGAAATAAAGATATGTTTCACATAGATAGATATACTGAAAAATAACTAGAAGTAGACCTGCCAGTATTTTTTAGTTTTAGTTAAGAAGGTATATTTATTCACTTTTTTATGTACTCTCTTTGCTCCCCATTTCCTATTCATTATCAATTCATTTTATTGTATGCATTGTGTGAAGGTGAGTCTGATATTCTAAGGAATTATAACTGTGAGCTTCTCACTTATATTGCTTTTTTGAAAGACAGCATTTAGTCTGTAATACAAGATTTATTTTTGACAAAGCTGATTTGGAAACATTTTTTCTCAGCATCAAATCACTTTCTGAATATCTACTGACAACTTAAAAAATATGAAAAAAGTAGAAGCAATATAAATGCACGTTTCCAAGGTGATTTATAAAATTCTTTACTTTGTTACTATGAAATTATTTTGTTCATTTTAATTTGAAGTATATATTATCTAAAGTAACTGTATAATGTTGATTTGATAAGGCATGTATATATAAAAGTTTTAACAACTTCTAGACAAATGGCTAAATCTTGCAAAATTACTATTCTGTTTTAATTCAAGTTAATTTAAAGAATCATCCTGGAATATTCCAACATAATAAGTTGGAATGAAGTGAAAGAGAAAATATATTTTTTAAAAGAACATTTCTATTTAAGTTGATATTAAGAAGCAATATCATTTCACTAGTCAACACTTTTATAAAACTAAGATACAAAGGAAGCTTGTTATCTATAAGGAGGTAGATGCTCCTGAATTAGTTCATGTATGTCACTGAGAATTTTGTCTGTAGGTGAAATAATATTCATCATATTAGGTATAAGGCAGGAATATTAAAACGAACCCCTACATGATTTAGTGGATTCATAAAACAAAAAAAAAATGAGCTGGAAAAGATAGAATTCACTCTCTTAATTAAGAGTTCTTGTTGATGAGATTTTTTCCTCTATAAAATATGTCAGTGTTCTTGGTTTTTAATGTTTTATAAATATAATATTTTTTAAATTAGGAGTTAAATGTAAAAAGTTTAGGAAAATCTATATTTGTTTAGTAAAATATAAAATATTATAACTAATCAACTTAGAAACTTCTGCAAACAAATTCTAATGTGGTCAGTGTTGCTAAAGCCAGCTTAGTATTCCTTATTCAATAATTTGTAAACTAGTTGTAGGAAAGAATGAGAAAATTAAAAATACATATTCGGGCATGCCCTGGTGGCACAGTGGGTTAAGCAATGCACTATGAAGCAAACCACAACTACTGCAGAACAAGTTCAATCCCTGCCTCAGGCCAGGGAGGGAACCCACATGGTGAGCACACCTCTCCTCCTCACCTGCTGCTCCCCTAGTTACAGGGAAGGGTGAGGAGCACCCCAGAACCCCCAAAACTGTCATCTCTGAATGGATTCTGCCATCTGCATCATTAAGGCAAAGTATAAGACCTTTAATGGAAAGGAACTTTAATACAATTAGGATACAACACAGAAAGGACAAAGAAGATAGTTACTAAGTTAAGTATTTAAAGTTACCCATCTCCTCTACGGTAAAAGTTTAGCCAAATAGGATTGGCCCAAAGTAAGGCCCAAAAGTATGCCACACGTTTAAAGGACCTTTTAGTAGAGACCCATAGAAAAGGGTCAGAAAGAGTTAGACAAATTTGGGAGAAAAATAGCAAAATCAAAATTAAGATGAAAGCTGCCATTGTTAACTTGCCTTGTTAACTTGTAATGAAAGGATTTCACTACCTACAGAAATATTAGAAAATTGTGTTGTGGAGTTGAACAAAATGAAAAAAAAAATGGAACAATATGCTTAACTTAAGTATCAGAATATTATAATGCAATAATTCAACTAAAATTTCTGTTTATCTTTCTTACCCTCTTTGGTTCTCTTTTGTTTTGTCTATAACTATTTCTTAAGTTCTTCTAATCTTGAACTTATGACTTCACCCACATCTGTTCTAACCAGTCCAAGACCAAAAAGCAAGCACAGTTTTTTCACATGTCCCTCTGCTCCTCGTGCCTCCTCCAGGTCTCCTTGCTGCTCTCCATCCTGCTTCCTTCTTCCTCCCTTCCTTCTGTACTCCTGTCCTCTCTCTTCTCTTTCTAGCATCTTCTTAATCCCTGCTCAGCTCCACCCACTTAGGGCAGAACTGGGATTCTGGAACTTCCCCCTTTCCTGGGGACCACCCTGTCACACTCTCAGCAGTGTATTTCAATCAAATTTGAATGTTCTGTTCCCCACTCTGTCTCTAGTGGATCCTCTCACCCCCCACACTTCTGGCCTATACCCCAGTTCTTGTATGAATAAAAAAAACATCTAAAAAATAAAATTACATATTCATATAACTTCTTACTTGGTACAGGAATTGATATAGGATAGTGCTGTGTTCATATACAGCATATTACTAAGCACTAATACACAACCCTAGCACGAGGTAAGGCTGCTTAGCAAGTATCCCAGTGAAGACTGGGAACTCTAAATAGTGGTCTTGTGGAAGTAATGAACTTTTTGCAGTGGTTATGATGAGAATAAAGAGAAAAAACAAAGATATCCTAGAGCTAGGCTAGAGTGCAAATATCTAAGAAAAACAAATATAAAATAAAACCTCTAAGTGATGATAAAGAAAAGGAAATAGACAGGAGTACATTTAGCTAAACTTTTCCTCTATTTTAAGGCTTCTCTTAGGTATGGCATGAAGTCATTTGTGAAAACATCAATAAGTAGAGTCTAAGAATTGAGAAAACAAAGATTTTTTTTTTTCTTTTTACCTGCACAAAATAGTTCAAAAATGAGAGAGTGACTTCTTTCACAAAACATTTGTCAGGAAAGAGCCTGGGGATGTTGCCAAATTTGCTTTAAGAATTCCTATCATCAGTCTGAAAAAGCACCGATTATCTGCAATTGCTGTCATTTTTATCCTCTGAAAGCCACAACCTGTTTTACATGTTCTTTCCTTCCATCCAATATCAGAATTAAAAAACAAAAGCACAATTAAAAGGAGCATCCTGTTTCATTCTTCCAACCCATGGTTTTCTAGCAGACTATTTCCTTAAGCTTCCAAATATAATAAAATCCATGTAATAACATTGCAAATAAAGTTAAATATTCACTTTAATATTTTATATAGACAATTTTGCTCATTATTTTTTACATATATATTTTTCATTTCAAAGTGTTAAAATTATTTTTTCTCAGAATGTCATTTCATGGTAATGAGAATTCCTGTTTTGAAAATCTAAAAGTAGGAGTATGAAAAATGGAGGTTATAAAAAGAGAACCTCATAGTTTTTCTCTTCGCTATTCCTTTTAGTTAGATGTCAGAAACATTTACTGTAGCAAGTAAGGCAATTCTTAAAGACAGAAATCAAGATTGGAAGAACTTAAGAAATAGTTATAGACAAAACAAAAGAGAACCAAAGAGGGTAAGAAAGATAAACAGAAATTTTAGTTGAATTATTGCATTATAATATTCTGATACTTAGGCATATTGTTCCTTTTTTTTTTCATTTTGTTCAACTCCACAAAACAATTTTCTAATATTTCTGTAGGTAGTGAAATCCTTTCATTACAAGTATCTTTAGCAGCATATGCTCGAGAGAAGAAATAAAATCAATAAGAAAATAAAAATTCTCAAATATATAGAGCTGGAAGAAATAAAACCAATTACCTGTTCAACCCTGAATTACAAAGAATTGAAACCTAGAATATGTATCTTCTCTAAGAATAGATAATATATTTAAAATAGAACATATTATACGACTATATTATACATATCTATATAGATCATTCTATAACTGATGTATTACATTTTTCCATTCTAGCACTTATTCTAATGTGCCTATCTTAGTTCTTATCTAAAGTTATATAGTATACATACTACATATCCCAAAATAGGGGGGAAGAAAGAGGGAAAAAACATGAACAGTATGGAATTTGGATGTAGAGGAGCATAGAAAATGGAAGAAGGAATGAAGGATGGAAGAAAGATTGAAGAAAGAAACGAGGGAAGGAGAGATTGAGGGGAGAAAAACTGAAAGAAATTAAAGGAAAAACTTTTTAAAAATCCTTTAGGTGCTCTAAGGAAATGTGAGCTATTATCTATTATATTTGCATACTATGAAGGTTATTTTGGGATCTCATGTTCAATAAAAATGTTTACTACAGAAAAGTATTGGGGGAAATGATTCACTTTGGACAACTTTTGCCCTGACTATCTTTTTAAGTAAGTTTATATAGCATCTATCTGGTTTGTTCATCCTCACCCTTATATGAGTTGGATGACAAGGGAACCAATGCAAAAAAGAAACTCATGCCATTGTTGTGATGTAAGTAATAAAGTCCTTTGTCTCTGACCCAGAAATATGATGTCTTTTCCCACTGTTCATGACACTGTGCCAGAATAACTTGTTAGCTTTAAAGTATAATGGAATCTCAAACGCATCACAGTTTCTCATCAAAGTCTACTTTTTTTTTTTATAGGAAAGATTCATTGAGGATCTTTGGATGCAGTGGAAATATTCAGTAAGTTGTCATTGTCCTTTCTAATGACAATAATCAATAGTTAATTTATTCAGTGTGGGCAAGAAAACTTCATTTCTTCACCTGGTAAGTGATATAATACATGGTGAACTCTTGCACAAAAATAAAGCGTATTTGTGATGAACACATCACTTTACCAAGATGATGGGGGAAATTTTTACTTTGATGTTATAGGACATAAACTCAGACTCCAGTTTGGTTAATCTGTATCTTTTTAACAGCACTACAACTGTCCAAGAATCCAGCACCTAGTTGATACTAATTGGTAACTAGTTATTGAATTGACTCACACCAGTAGATGTTTTTTTACAGTTGACTTCAGATGTTAGAGTGTTATTTGTTAAGTACACAGTGAGTCGATAAATCTAGAAATGCTGTTTTTGTGATGCCACAAAAATTAGAGATAATATGCTCGAAAGATAACATACTGTACAGCTGGGTCAATCTACCAGGCCAAAATAGAATGTCAAAATGTCAGTTGTGATAATTAAAAGATACATTATGATTAAATGGACCTCCATCTGGAGGGCTGGCAGAAGGATTATGCCTTGAGAAATTATGTCTTGAGAGATATAACTCACAGGGCTGATGGCACTTGTTAATGTGTAACTCCTAAACACATTCAATTGGCTACATTACAAAATTCAGATTGATAGTCACTTACCAAATTGATATTCTGCTGAGATACTGCTATAATAGGCATAACTTAACTGATTATTAACAAAAATAGCTGAAGACCTTTCACATAACACTAAAAATTAAGAGACTTTACAACTTAGGATATGTGTTTTTAATTAAATATCTAGCTTACTCAAATCAAATTCTCCTTTTACTTCCTCAGTTGGAATCAGTGACATATTTGTATCAAAAAGCAAAGTATATGTTCAAGTCTAAATTATTTCAAATAATACCAGTGGATTTTTCATAGAAAATATTCATATTTCGGGCCTCCCTGGTGGCGCAGTGGGTTAAGCAGCGCACTATGAAGCAAACCGCAGCCATTGCAGCATGAGTTCAATCCCTGCCGCCAGCCAGGGAGGGGACCCACATGGCGCAGCAGACCTCTCCTGCTGTGCCCACTGCTCCCCTCAGCAGTGTACTTCCGTTGATCTGCCTGCTCTGCTCCCTGCTCTCTGTGATGAATCCTCTCACCCCCCCCCACACCTCTGGCCTGTACCCCCGTGCTTGTATGCATAAATAAATAAATCTTAAAAAAAAAGAAAATATTCATATTTCTTGTATTAAAATATTGATGTGAACTTTATGTGTTCTTACCTCTTTTGATCACTTACCATAATTTTAGTAAAATCTGTATTTGAGTTTGTAATGATTAAAAAATATAATGTACAATTTCAGTCAATCTATGCATTTACTATGCACATACCAATTCCAAAGTAGAGGTGATACAAAATTAAAAAAAAAATTGTGACTGCTGACATTAAAATGCTTACAGACAAGTTGAGAATACATGATATATATGTTTGAATGGGAGCAATTAAATATATTAAGAGTAAGAGATATTAAAAGGCATATGTTATTTCAATTCATAATATTCACTATAACTAAATTTGGTAATAGTTCATTGAAAAGTAAATGATAACTGAAAAGATATCCAAAATATAAATCTTAAACTCATTCGGGGATCTATGACTTTCCTCTCTGAACACTAATATGACATAAAAGTTTCTTGATTGAAGCCTTAATTTGAAATATAACATTAACATGCAAAGTAATTGTACCAAATAATGGCATGTCCATAGAATTTTAGAAGCCACTGTGGCTCATAAAAAGGAAATACTTATTTATATTAATCACTCCTCTCCTAACTATAAAATAATGCTAAGAGAAGTCAGTATAATGTGGACCATGTTAATTTCACAGAAAAGTAGAAGTTATTTATATAATCTGTTTCGTTTCTTTCTTTTCTGAGTACTGGTTTATATATTTTATGAAATTCTACTGAACAAGTTATATAACATCTTGCTAAAATTAAAATATAAACTCCAGCCTACTACATCTAATTATAAGAATGTAAAATGACTTTTCCTTCAGTTTTATTAAGATAAATTAACAAATTCAATTTTAAGATATTTAAAATCTATGTGGTGATAATTTCATGGACATATACCTGTGGAAAGATCCTCCTATTTAGCTAATTAACATCTACTTATTTATATGCAAGTTATTTATATGTAGTAAGAACAGTTTTTTTCTCTTGTCAAATTTCAAGTACACAACGGATTATTATAAAATACCGTCATCACCATGTTACACTTTAAATTCTTATACTTTACTCACCTTATAAATAACTACATCTTTTTACCAATCTCTCCCTTATTCCCCAGTATCCTCATACCCTAGTTCCTCACAATCGCTTTCCTACTCTAAACTTTGACTTGTTTTTCAGATTTCAATGTAAATTACTTGGTTCATTATTTGTCTTTTTCTATATGGCATAATTGTTCAACACTATAGGGTTTCTTTCTTTCTCATGGGTGATATATATATTTTGTTGTGTGTGCATCTCATCTTTGTTCATTCATTTGTTAATGGACACTTAGGTTCTTTCTATACCCTTTAAAGCTGCTATAGGCATGAAATATTTTTGAAATTCTGTCTTCCTATTGTTTGACTATGTCCAGAAGTGGTGGGTAAGATCTTGGTAAAATGGCTATTTTTATTATGCTGAGGAACTTCCATGCTGTTTTCAATGTGACTGTAACAATTTGCATTCCCACCAACGGTAACATCTCCTTTGCTCCATGTCTTGACATCACTTTCCTCTTACCATTTTGATGACAGCCAGTCCAACAAGTGGCAGATGATATCTCACTGAATTCTTAACTTGCATAATCACATTTAAAAGAAGCTAATATTTGTGACTAATTTTATTTCTAGAGATTTATATTTTGTTTTCTTTTTATCTCCTAAGTTAGAGATCGGGATGTGATTTTTTACAGATTGTGATATATTGCTGTTTTCTATTTTTTTCTCTTCTATTTAGCATACTGTATTTCATTTCAGAATGTGGAATCTCCACTGACAGATGAATATTACATAAAGTACATGAAAGGACTCGCATATTTTTAAATAGTTTCTAAGCATTCTTTTCCCACTGCTTTCCATGGGTATATGGATCTCTTCAGCAGATCCATTTATTTCTGAAGCATCTTTCCCCTATCTTTTATTTTAAATTTTCACCTTGTTATTTTGAATTTAGCTCTCTTTTCTTTGCTGATTTTCTGAAGCTTGTCAGAAATGTTGGCAATATGGAAATGTGGTCTGACAGAGGGGTGTTGCGATCTCCTGCTACTCAAAGAGATATAAAATAGATAGGGCCATGAAGCAAAATGTTCTTCTGGATACTGGCAATTGTAGTGCAACTTTTATTGAAGTTAAAACAGTTTAGCCTCTAAATACAGACTATTTTGTGGTTCATGCAGCTGTTCCAGCAGATTGTCTTCTTCAGTAAAGTATGAAAAGGATAAGAAGTGGGAATTTGTAAGTGAAATCTGAATGTAATTATTTCTTAATTAAGAAAATGTTGTTCAGTAATACCAAAGTACAATTCAATGCAAGAAAATTGAATCAGATGGCTAAAGAGATTTAAGAGGAAAAACTAGTAATACAATATGAAACAAAATGCAGAAAGCACATAACAGCGAGGACAAAGAACAATGTGAGATTTAAGGAGAGACCTGACAGAAGATAAGTTATATCAGGTGCAAAACTCATCATTTTGTTTTATTGCTTTTCTGACACTAATTATAAATGACAGTTCACATGTCATCTAAGTACAGTGTGTTCATAGAGACTGTGAGAAAGTTTTGTATCCCCTAATGACTCAGCTGTTAATTTTAGCAAGACTATATTATAAATAATGGTGCTAGCGTTAATCAGGTATTTAAAACATTTTACAAATATTTGCTAATTAATCTGTGCACTGTTGATAAATAATGCTTTGATTTACTAAGACACAGAAAGAAACTACTTGTGTTTTAATAAATCTCCAAAGGTTATAAATTTTAGTCAGTACTAAACTTTCCCTTTTCATTTTTCACATCTTCATTCATATGAACACATATACTTGAACTTCAAAAAATGTTGCCCACAGTAAATAATAGATGATCACTTTATCACAGAAGAATTACTTTATAAAATACAGTACTTGAGCTTCCATGTACTTATCACCTAACGTTCCAATCTAAATTAGATTGCTTCTTACTTATGTAATTAATTAGCACTCTCTTAAGTCCCTCCCTAAAATTTATATCAAATAATAACTTTGTTTTTATTTGAGATCATTTGCTTATATATGTCTCCTCTATTAGAAAATACAAGCCATGAAAAACACTTTTTAAGAAAATAATAGTTGTGCTAAAATATTTCAATATTTATTAAAAATATGGTGTTACTTGAGATGTACACTGGTTTACTCTTTCTACAAAGTAAAATTTTTGTGTGTTCTGATGCAGATAATTTGCTTTTATTAATGCATTTATAGTCTTAAGTGTTTAATTAATGTGTGTATATATATTTCAGAATTAATAAGAATAAAAATAACAAAATGAGTTAAATATTTTAAAATTTTCCTCCATCTCCCAATTTTAAATCTAATCATTTGAACCAAACTATATCAGTAATTTGTCTCCTATTCATTTAAATTTAAAGGAGGCATTGAATTGATGTAAAGATGAGAGGTCTTAAAAGAGTAATGATAGTTATCTTTGATTATGCACATCTTAAATGCCATTAAAGCATCATAATGGCAAACACAAAAAGCAGATATTAATAGTACACCAATAGTAAGAGAGGTAAAGAGTTAATGTTATAAAAATGTTTGTTTTGCTAGCGAGTGTTCATCTAGCATGACAGTATTTGAAGTTCCCTTTTTATTATTACAAATTATCTTAGTGGAATTAATAGTTCCATATCTACCTACAGCAGATGACCAAAAGACACAAAAGAGAGAACTGGCATCTCAAAGTCAGACCAGTTGGGAGATAAATGATGGTCAGTATTGGTTAAGAATCTATGTAGCAGTTCATTCTAGCTCTAATTCATAGTAGCCAGGATAAATAAAATCTGAGATAAGATGTATGCAATGTCAGTGATGCTAATGACATATAATCTTTAAGTTCCTAAATATCTGTATCAATATTTTTTTAAAAAAGGGAATAGCTTTTAAGGAGGATCCTTGACCCGAGAGCTACCTAGGGATATATTTTGTTTTATTACAATGAATGTATTTTTTGATATATTAAAAAAATGTGAAGCATGCTTCCAAAATTTCCATTTTTTGTTATTCATCTGTTTAATAAAGTTACTAGGTAAAACACAATCCCTAACCTTAGGAGACTTACAGTCTAGTAGCAAAGCAGACATAAATAAAAACCATAAAATGGAAAAGCGCTATAATGGATGCATATGTCAATGATTCAAGAGTAAATCTAATACATTGGATGGCAGAAGTAATTTATTGATTATAGGATCAATATAAGTCAACAATTTGATTGCTGCCAAAAATCAAACATAAACTTTGCCTGGACTTGTGTTTGTTTAGTGCTCAAAATGAAGAAGAAAATCATTGTAAAAAATAATTTAAAAATTTACCCCCATCTGGACTGTTTCTCACTTTTGGCTATCATATTTTAGAACATTTTAAAACTAACTCTAAGTAGGACCATTCTAGAAATGGTGTCTCAGAATATAAAAATTTACATTGTTAAGATATAAAATTTGTTAATGAGAATTGTGTTTAATAAAGAAAAATAAGTGCAAAGATTGCATGTGAGTAATAGTGAAATTTTGAGGAGTTGCTACATTTAAAAAAAGTCTATGCATTGCCCAAACGTAGGGCCCAGATACATGGCAATGTTGCATAGAGGGAATTTTTGTTATAAGATAGGATGCATTTTAATACTTATTCAGAAATTGAAGGGTTTTCTCCAAAACTCTCTTTTCCTGACTGCCCCAACTTAGAGGTGGCAAATGACCATTCAGAGTTGTTACAATATGAATTGATGCGTTGAGTCATTGGGTGAACTGGATGACCTCATATTGTTTCTGTAGCTTATCTTTCTTTGTCTCTATGCTTCTCTCTCTGTCTCTCTGTCTCTATCTCTGTCTCTGTCTGTCTCTCTCTCTCTCTCTCACTTGCTCTCTTGCTCTCTCTCACACTCACACAGAAACACATACCCACACCCAGTCACATAACATATACATATCAAATACACATTCTTTTAATCTCTCTCAAAATTTCAACATTCACATGTACACTCAGAATGGTACACATGTATTTTCCATATAAATGGAAAAGACAGATATATCTGAAGTCTTTGGAAAAATCTTTGAAATCAGATGAGGAGGGGAAAGAATTAGTACTAGAGCATATCAACAAAGACACAATATTCACTGATTATGTATGACAGTAAGTGTGTAGAGGAGATTATTGTAATGACCACCTTAATCTCTTAAACTGGAACTATTTTAAGCAGGGGAAATATAAGTACTTCTAAATCAGTAGCTTATGTTAGCATATAATCTGTTTTACTACGGGTTTGTCCTCATTTTTCACCTGTTTCTTACACACAGACTGTTGCCAAGATGGCCAGTGCCAGATTTTGCACTCTGCTATGTGTGAACATATTTTTCATTTGTTTGCAATGTTAGTTGTTTTTGAGACCTTACAATAGAGGTTTGTTCATTTCCCAACTTTTTCTAAGAAACCCATGTCCTTCTGTTTTCTAACCTGTCACTTGTAAGTACTCAGCAACTTAATTTTTAGGCTGTTGATATTATTTGCACCCCACTTCCTTGTTGTGGACTTTCCTGGAACTGATTTCCTAACTTTATATAGTTGCTTTGGAGTCAGAGCAGAATCTTGTGAATCTTGAACTATTTTTGAAAGATGCTCTTCACTTTAAAATCCCTGGTGTTGGATGTACCACAAACTAAGATACACTTACATTATTATTTTTATTTTTTATTTTTTTAAAAGACTATTTATGCATACAAGCACTGGGGTACAGGCCAGAGGTGTGTGTGTGTGGGGGGTGAGAGGATTCACCACAGAGAGCGGGAGCAGAACAGGCAGATCGGTGGAAGTACACTGCTGAGGGGAGCAGTGGGCACAGCAGGAGAGGCTGTGCCATATGAGTCCCCTCCCTGGCTGGCAGCAGGGATCAAACTCGTGCTGCAGTGGCTGCGATTTGCTTCATAGTGTGTTGCTTAACCCACTGCGCCACCAGGGAGGCACACATTATTATTTTTAAAAGAATCAATTTGTCCCTAGAGTTGATGAGGACTGATAATATATCAGGTCAAAACGAATTATTTAAGAAACTTCTTTTGATATAAATTTGTGAACTGAATATTTAGTATCTCCATTTTAAAGATATAATGATGAAGTCGCCAAGTAAAATTTCAGTCCAGATTCACAATTTTTCACTATTCAAGGTAGGAATTGTACCTAAGTTATAAATTATAGAATAAACTGTTACACAAATTAAAATAGAAACAGTTGATACTGAAATGTAGGGCTTAGATTTCTATCATAGACAAAATGTCTTCAAACGTGAAGCTAAATAATAATTTTATTCTTCTGCATGATTATCTGACATTTATGTAATATGCATTAGTAAGCATCTCAGCAGCTACCTATTGCAATTAAAAAGGAAAGTAATGCCAAATTATTGTAAAATAGGTTCTTCATGCTCTACAGAAGAATTGTACTGCATGGTCAATAGATGTTTAACCCTTAACTATATAGTCACTTTACTAATTTCAAAGTCTATAATTTCAAAAATGACAATTTAAATTATTTTTTCTTTGGTATATGGATCTCCAAGTTTATTTTGTGTCTTCTTTCTAATTATACTCTTTTTACCAAAGTATACTATTATTAGGACATTATTAATGCAAAAATCCATAAAAATAGAGTAAGTTTCAAATACAAATTTAGGAAACATCTTACATTTCCTTTCAGAGATTGATTTTTGTAGATAAAGCATATAAAGTATCAGAAAATTTCTGTGCTCTAAATTTCACAGCGTTCCTAGTTACTCTGTTCATTAAATACTCTGGTAAATATTTGTATATTACATTTTAAAATATATTAACTAAATCTTATAAATTGTTAAGTTAAAGGATTCCCAAAACTCTTTCTAATATCAAAGAACCATTTTAGCATATTCCATTAATTGTTTTCAATTAAGTCAGGTTAATTGTTTTTATCTAAATATATGATTGTTGCTTTCATGTCAGGCTCTTAGAAATTTTTAATGGATTCAAAGTATGTTTGTATCAGTACAGTGATTTCCATGATTGTATCTCCAATTTGACCAACTGGTTAAACAATAGAATTGGGAAATACACTCAAATTAATGTGCCTCTGAAATTGTATAAACCCCTGTTTGCATTTAACATTTATTTCTTATACATTCAGTTTATCTTTTCCTAATGGCAGTTTCAGACATGAAAAGCTTCTTAAATAGACTTGTAAATAAAGCTCAAACAAATGGTTATTTGTAGTCTTTCTCCTCATTGATATACACTTACATATTTAAAACTGTAAAGTGCAGAATGTGAAAACAATAACATGCAGAGTTGCAAAAGGGGGGAAATGTGTCTCACTGGTTTCTTTGAAAATAGACAGAAGTCATGGGGAAAAAAGTAATAGGGATTGCCCAGGAAGTAGATGTGTTTATAATAAAACTGAAAATAGCTAAGATATTTCTAATGCAAAAATGGATAAGTTATGTATAATAGAGCTCAATGAGTTAAAAGCAAATCAAAACATCAGTGTTTCCAACCAGGGGTATAAATGAGAAAATTCTGAAAGTTACTAAAAAACGAATATGCTTAGGTCCCATTGCAAACCTTTGACTAAGCATCTTCTGAAACCTATGAGGAAAAAAAGGTATTCTATAGTAAAAGACTATTTAAATTATAACTTAGGAGAAGTTAAGTTTTATGTAGGCACTGACCTTGAACAAAAATCTATTGTGTTCTTTGAAATCACACAAGAAACTGTACTGCCTTGAAAACACAGTAAAATGATATTCTAGAATATTATCCCATCATCTTAAAAGACAAAATAGCTAAAAAGGCAAACTTCATCAATAATTCTTTGTTTATAAACACTCCCTTTGACTCACCTTTAAGTGCATCTTACTTTATTAAATTCTTAGACCCATAGAGATAGATAATGAATTGAGAAGAATATATTCTAACCAAGAACAGTAATAAAATTGTTGCTAATATTTATTCTGTGTAGGTGTCCCAAGTACTCTTTTGAACACATTGTATGAATTAACTTGTTAGGTCCTTTATAAATGTAAAATGGTATTATCAATTCATTTCACGATGCTCATAATCATTCCCCAAAGCTGAAAGTTATTATATATGTATCTATATTGACTTTTTAAAGTTATTTTTTCAATTGACATAATGCTGTTTTACATTGTTAAGTTACTATATATTGTTCACATGACTAGAACAAACCCAGAAAATTTTATCAGTTTAGCTAAAGTCATATGATGTGAAAGTCATCCTTTTACTATGTTCTTGAAGTTGTGATACACAACTTCTCTCATTAATCCTTTATCTTGACATATCTGTATATCCTTCCTGCCACCTTGACTGTGCTAGAACACTAATGATTTGTCTTGTCTATTCTTTTATACCTACATGGAAACATACTTGTTTTGAGTTTCTAGCCCTCAGAGGCAAAACTTCTTTGCCTTCCAAAGGAGCATGGCTAATTAAAAATGCCACTATTCTCAAGAAAACATAGATGTAACTCTCCATAAAGAAATATTGTTTCTCTGAACAGAAACAACTGGGTTTTGTTAGAATGGCTAGTAAAGCATGCTTAGCAACAGACAATTTCTTCAGAGAGCTGTCCATTCATTTCTTTGACTGGTAAGAACATAGTAGTTTCCACTTCTAAGTGAATGATCTTATCTCCTAAGGCCGGGAGTAGAAATGCTGTTTACAGATGTATGGTTAATAAGCCAGCGGGAATGACAAGGCCCTGCATATTAGGACAGGTTTCTCAATGATCTCAGTTCAAGCAAGGCTCTTTCTGTCTTCATTTCTTTCGTTATAACAGAAACTCAAGATATTCAGCCACTGATTTATTTTGCTGTTGCTCCCACTGATTTATTTTGCTATTGCTCCCAACATGAGTTTTATATTTTCAAAATTTTCAAGATAACAAATGTATTATTTTTTGTTATAAGATACCTAAAATAATAAATGTATTTGCTTGACAGTAATGATGGCCATTTTTTTCTCTTACTTCTTCACTTTGTTATAATTTGTGTTATTATTAGGTCACTTTTAACCTTTTCTTGGTCATAGGTCCTTATAAAATTCTCTTTCATAAAGATAAAATCAAATTTTATAGAACTGTATCTGTTCACTGAAAAGAAAAATTCAACATCTCACTGACAGTGTCCATATTATTTGAAAAGAAATTAAAATTAGTCAAAATCCCCATGATCTTGAAAATAACTGGAATAATTAAAATTTCTCAATTTTTGCAATCATAACAAGTATATCTTGACATTATAGCATATACAGACAAAGCTTTTGCTTTATGAGACAACTTATGTGATAATCAGTTCTTACTGTGATGGGGATGGATGATATTAGGAAAGTAAGTTGCACTCAAAAATAATTTCCTAGTTTGTTGAAACTATCTGTAAGATTTATGATTTTTAAAGCAGTACAGTTCTCCTTTTATTGTATGCCATTAAAAGAACCTTAGTCACAATGAAGAAGAGATTTGTGTAATGAATCCTTGTTTAAAGTAAAACTTTTTCTTTGTTCTTTTTATAGTACTCTAATTTTAAGAATTAAAAAAATATCACTTCACTGTGGAGAGGTCTTATAAATCCTCCATTTCCATTCTTTGTCAGTTCTTAAGAAAAATCTAGACAAAGAGCATACTATTTTAGTAATAATTTCTATGTATTGGGTCAAGGAGTAACTTTTAGCTATATTTATCATCTATTTCCTAGGTAATTTTGTTTCACTAGAAATATCCTATTAGAAATATATTTGAATAAATGATTTTAAAAATTTACATTTTAATTTATATGGTGATAGGAGCAAAGTTCAACTTTCTTTAGTTTTCTTTTTAATAGAGTACTCCTCTTTGCCTTTGTTTTTTTATACTATGACTATAAGTAATTTTAAGGTCAAATATTTTATCTTATTTTGAAAAGATAAGGTATGGTTAAAAAAGACACAAAAGTTAGTGAATTTGTGGAAAGTAAGCTTAATGTCATATCTCTAATAAGCCTAGGCTGAGGATTCTAAATTTGAGGCTCCTTATCTGTGGTTACTTCATTCAATGCGGCCATGCAAGGACAAACTGTGACTATTGAAGTCACCTTAGTAATCTCCATGCCAGTCAGCTAGAACTGGGAAAGAGCAAGAAGTAAATATGGGAGGTTCTTAGAGATCAGGTTGAAAGGAGGGAACTTCATTACCACTTACGTTCAGTAATGTATCTCTTTTTTGCTGAGGTCTTCCTGATTTTAATACTTTTTAAAATCTCCACAACTGTCAACAAAGATGGTTAATGACCCTATTTCCACTCCCATCCCACTCTGGTGAATTTTGTCACCTAAGGCAAGAAATCTCAGACACACTTGCTCAATTGGTAAAAGAAGGAGGACGATTATAGACTTAATGGACTGCTGGTTGTCATCCACAAAGTCTCCATTTTATTAACATTTAATCCAAACCCTCTGGCTCAGTCTATGCATTAGAGAAGGCTGTAAATAAATGTTGGTGAAATGTAATTAATTAAACAGGTATTTTGCTTTTTCTTTAGAATTAAAAAAATGGAAAAAAAAAACCTAAATGATATATGTTTTTTGTATAAACTCTGGTTAAAGTTTTTGTTGAAGAAATATATTTCTCTTTATGATTCAAAATTATTAATGCAGTCAGCTTTCTGTGCTCATTCTTCTAAGTTATAATTAGTCAGCTAGTCTTGTTTTTAACTAAGTAAAAAAAAAACATATTCCCCTTAAATGGACTATTACAAATGATGTCTAATCACTGTTTTTCCTTTTGTGACCTTGGAAACTCACCTGTGTTTTGCTTACAGTATAAGACTTTAATTGGTAGGATGCTGAAGTAGAAAGAGCAAGGGTGCTGGATTTAGGTGACTTTGATGTTATCCTTTAGCAGCTGAATGGTTTAAAGCATATCATTTAAACTGCCTGAATCCAATTTCATTAGCTCTCATATTAGAATATTAATATATGTACTATCTATATCTCCATCTAATTTTATCTATGTGAAGATAAAATTAGACAATGTAAACAGTGCACTTATAGATGATAAAATGTCAGAGAGTGCTAGCTCTCCTTAACTGTGATGTCTGCTTATTGGACTGTGTACAGCACCATATTTGCTCATCAGAACTGTAAGGGAATCAGCCTTTAGAATTCTCTGTTCATTAGCATTCCCTCATCATTGCAAGTAAAAATAACTAATGAATCATTGTGTGTTGGAGAGTGTATTATTTACTAAGAAGACTATTATAGAATGAAGGGAATAATTTTTTTTCCCCATTCTTGAAAAAGTATTACTTTTCTGCATATTGACAGGGAAAGTTAGGTTGACACATTTTATGATTTGCCTCTAGATATAATACATTGTTAAAAATCTGTAGGATGGTGATCAATTGAGAAAAATTTCAAAGTGATAAATTTGTCCATGTAATATAGAATTACCTGTCCATAAAAAAAGTGTAAAAAAAAGTGTTAAGATAAATATACATATGGATTTATAATTGATGGTGTTAATTTAAACTGAGGAATAGATTTTAGTCAAGACATAAAGCATTTTTATGTCTCAGTCCTTTTACATCTGAATTGATCAAAGAAACACTTTAAGAATTCCCTTTCCTTTGTGATGATATGGAGAAAATTGAAGAAGCAGAAGGCAAGTAAAAAAGGCAGGAGCAGTGTTTTTTTGTTTTGTTTTGGTTTTTGTTTTTTTTGAACTATGCATCTTGAGAAACTCAGGGAGCCTGAGCTGCTAGGCAGAGAGTGAAAGGAGGCAAGGAGGAGCTGTGACTAAAACTCTGTGCCTTCCAATTCATCAAGTATGAACTATTGCTCTTTGATTTTTTTTTTAAGATTTGTTTATTTATGCATACGAGCACTGGGTACAGGCCAGAGGTGTGAGAGGATTCACCACAGAGAGCGGGGAGCAGAACAGGCAGCTCAACAGAAGTACACTGGTGAGGGGAGCAGTGGGCACAGCAGGAGAAGTCTGCCACGCCATGTGGGTCCCCTCCCTGGCCAGCAGCAGGGATCGAACTCGTGCTGAAGTGACTGCGGTTTGCTTCATAGTGTGTTGCTTAACCCACTGTGCCACCAGAGAGGCCCTTGCTCTTTGATTCATGCATCCTGAGGAAAAAATGATTCCTACTTCTTTAGGAGATTTTAAGCCATTGTTTTTCAAAATATATTTTTGGGTATTATAGACATGCTCTTTAGGTTGCAGAAACTAGACCAAGTACCAAGATAGTGTCTTGGAGAATAAATAAGGATCTATTAAACTGAATATTAGAGGGTAGATAAATTCCCAAGGCCACACATTTGTCAGATGGTAAACTCAGGATTTGAATCAGTTTAATAAATGTTCTTAACAGCAATACTACATTTCCTTTTAAATTCATGTGAAATTGCATGTGAAATGATTTTTTTAACAGCAATACTACATTTCCTTTTAAATTCATGTGAAATTCCTAATGTGAAATGATCTTTTTCTTTTATTTTCTTAGACCTAAAATGTAGTATTATTTTTTAGTTTAGTGGGATTATAACTGAACAAATTTTGTTATTTTTGATCTATGTTTTAATTGATTATTTTGAGGTAACATAGGCTTAATGATAGTTCATGTGAGCCTCTTTCACTCTATTCTTACATGCAATATGACAACAGTACGATCTGTTAGGATGGTCTTAAGGTATAGATAATATACCATATAAAAGTTGAGGTTATGATAGTTTTATAAATGCTCCCTTCCATTTCCATTTCCTATTCACAGATACATTTGCTATATATATGTGTGTGTGTTTGTATGCATTATACATATATATACACACTCACAAACCTTAACTCATATATAATGCATAGTATGCATTACATTGTATATAATACAGCATGTCTGTATAAAAGTTATTTAAAACTATTGTTTGCTCTCAAAATCATCATTAGTATTCAAACTAAAGTAATCCCAACTATCTCCTAATGGATTAAATTTTCATAGCCAATGGATGAAAGGCATAAACTGTGTTCTGTAGTTTGATACTGTTTTGAAGTGTTAACATTTCCTTTTGTCTCTGAATTATTCTTATGAATAGACCCCTTTTCCATTTAGGAAGATGACAGAATGTCATCTCACTACACAGTATGGTTGTTGCACAGAGATGCAGAGAAAAATAGAAGGTATTGTTGAATTTTGACCTACATAGGGAGATCTAAATTAAGGGAAGTTTTTTATGCCATAAAAGAAATCAGATTCTATAATGCAAAAGCAGAAAAAATAATCAGAAAGACTTAGATGCTCATTAAGATCTCCAAGGAGAAATACTAGATATGTATTTATCACCCATAATGAGGTCAAACCCAAAGAAAGAGTAAAATCTTCAATAAAACTTTGGATTCATGGCAAAAGAATATGAGTCCTGTTTGTAGATGGAGAACAGCTGACTTTCCATAGGAAGCTGAGAAAATTATCGTGTTTATTGAATTCCCTCACATCTTACTAAGATTCAATGCATTTTACTGTAGACCCATATTTATATGAGAGTCCACCAAATTCTCCCATGTGCTCCAAAATAGTCACAGAGGAAAAGGGAGAATATCCATAGATTTGAAGAGTCCATAGTGAAGATGAAAAGGATACTGAGTGATGTGCTTGTTTCCTTGACCAGCTATCAATGAGGGTTCTTGGAGGAATTCAGAGACTAAATGCCAATATCTATGACCCAGTGGGGAAAGAGTAATAGTGAGGAGCAGGGAGCTCAGACAGATTTGAATGCAGATTCTATAATGCAAAAGCAGAAAAAATAATCAGATTCTTGATATGGATTCTGGAGATGGACAGAGTATAAAATTAACCTGAATCATAGAAAGAAATCTAACTTGACTATGTGTATGCTTTTTTTAAAGATTTATTTATTTATGCATACAAGAGCTAGGGTACAGGCCAGAGGTGTGGGGGGTGAGAGGATGCACCAGAAACAGAGTGGGGAGCAGAACAGGCAGATTGACTGAATCACACAGCTGAAGGGAGCATCGGGCAATACAGGAGAGGTCTGCTGTGCCATGTGGGTCCTCTCCATGGCTGGCGGCAGGGATCGAACTCATGTTGCAGTGGCTGTGAATTGCTTCATAGTGAGGTGCTTAACCCATGTGCCCCTGGGGAAGCCCAACTATGCTTATACTTAACTATACATACATTATTATCATTAAACAGAAAAGAAGTTTGAGTAATTAATTCAGGAAAATTATGAAAATAAAAATGAGATATATTTACATCTCATAAGATTTTTGGATTGTGCAATTTATATCTTTTATGGTATCACATATTTTCCCTATCTTTATAAACTCTCCTCAAGAGCATGTATTAACAGAGAACACCATCAAGCCAGACTACCTGATTTTAAATCCAGGTTTGCCAATTTATGAGCTATGTGACCTAAAACAGAGTTACTTGACCTGCCTAGGCTTAGTTTATGCATCTTTGAAATGTGATACTTAGATTTCCTAAATTGTGAGTGTATTATGAACACTTTCTTAATATGGAAGTGATTGAAAGGGAAGAATACTTCAAAAGATTTATAAAAGTCTTCACAAATTTCCTTTCATATTTGTCACAAATCCTCAGATTGAGTCTTATATTCATTCTCCTTCATGCATTCATATAATTATTTAACCCCACAAACAATTTGAATACATTTATTGAGAACCTACTACTTTTAGGAAGTAGATCTGTAGTGAACAAAAATGAATTTCATAGTTTTATGAAGCTTATATTTGACGTGTAGGGCTAAACAATGATGTAAAATATATACTACTTCAGGTAGCAAACAACAGTGTGACATGTTGCCTAACATAAACCACTTCAACATTTTAAAAGTTGAAAAATGATAGATTTTCAATCCTGTCACAAGTAATACAGTCAGTGGAAGCCAGGATAAGGTGGGATTTCTTCTCTGAACAGTCATTAGTGTCTCAAGCTCTTTCACTGATAGGCTATTAATATACTCAGTAATAGGAGATAGAATGGGCATTTGGAAAACAAAATGTGTAGAACCTAGGCCCTTTTGAGTCTAGGAGTCTGTCCTATATCCCTTTGATTTTATTTTATTGATCAGTACTCATTGAATTACTAATTGTTCTAAAGGCTGATTTTCATAATGATCTTTCTAGAACAAACATGAAATTGGTGGACCTCTAAAACTGTGTCAACAACATGGTGACACTTGCTATAAGGAAAAGAAGATAACATATGGCATGTTATAAAGAGTAATGGGGCAAGTGCATATATAATATTCTTAATATGGTCTTTAAAGAAGGCCTGTACAGAATAAGAAGAGCAAGTGGACTGTTTATAACTGACAGAAGTGCAACCATAGTGACTTCAGTAGAAGGAAGGTAAGAGTTGTGTTCTAATAAGAATGCAAAGGCTATATTTTGAGACCGAGAGTTCAAGTCAAAAAAAGGAATCATTCCTATATCCCTTTTGTCTGATATCTTACCAAAATATTCTGCAGAGAATCAGTAAATATTTTAGTCCTTTTGGGCCACATATTGAGTCTTTCTTAACTACTCAATTCTGTCATTGTAGTGTGAAAGTAGCTATAGATAAATACCAAAATGAATGGACATGGCTGTGGTCCAATAAAACTTAATTTAGCAGAACAAGCAGAGGGTCAAATTTGGCCAGCAGGCTATAGTATTCTCCTCCTACTCCACAGCAACATCTGCCCGGTGCCCTGAATTATAATATAATTTTCTATCTATCTTTTCCTCATCATAGTTTTCAAACAACTAAGTAAATTCATTTATGCCCAACTGTTCTAAAAATACCTATATAAGAAAATTCTACATACTTCATAGTTTTACATGAATAATCAATTAGGCCATGAAGCAAATCATTTTATTATTACTTTAACATTTATATCCTACTGATTTCCTACTGGTCTATTATTCTTCAGAAGATATTTGCTGTGCTATTGAAATGCAGACTTTCTCTAAAAGTTTGAAACATAAAGGCTGATCAGTTTAATAATACTTCAATATTTATGTAAAGTATATTTTAAGAAGTATTTCATCAGAAAACTTAGGGGAAACAAGTTAATAGAGACTGTGTAAGGAGAGTTGAAAATGTCAATGAATTTTTAATTTCATCTGTCTCTGTTGTAAACTTTTAAAATTTTAGTGCCTTAGATTCTTAAATACTGTTATCTTCTCCTTTGAATATTGTTAAATAAGAGACCAATTTTAATCATGACCGAGAGAACCTCAAAATCAGCCTCCATTACACTTAGCTCAAGGTGTTTCTTATAGCTACTTTTCAAAACTCTCTTTCAATTTGACCTCAGAGCTATGGAAATACTAATGCAGTAACTTTGTGTTGAAAACAGTGTAATAGAAAAATGAACTTGCTAAATTAATGCTTGATTACTGCACTGCTTATGGCCTGATTATTAGGCAGTGCAATTTAATTCTACTATATTGCAGAAAAACATCAAAAACACTTGTTCAATGTTATTTTTTTTTCCTTAACTGATATGGGATAAACACATTGATAATAACTTTGGATGTTTTAATAACCACATAACAATGGTAAACAAAATTAAAGTATGATGTCAATTCAATTTTATTTCAAAGAATCACTTTTTATTTAAAAAATGCTCAAATAAATGAGCCAATAATGTCATAAAGAAAAGATAACTGCTACTAAATATATGTATGTATGTGTATATATATCTACATATACATAAATGTCTAGATTTCTCACTTCAATTACCAGGATTCATACCCCAAAGTATGAATAGTGTATTTCTTATATTTTAAACTGATTTTATTTTTTATATAATTATGAGTTAATCTTGTGTCTATCAATTATCTATGTATTGTCTATATATCTTACACAGCTTACATATAAATCACATACTCTGTTGCTCTACCGTACTCTAGGATATATAGAAGATTGTGTCACTACTTTAGGTTCTAGGAACTAGCCTTATATCTCTTCCAAAATCTTTCATTGTATGTTTGTTGTATCTGTATGTACAAATAAGCATTGTATAGATAAACAGGTACCATATATAACGTGCATAACTGGCCTAGGCAAAATATGTTGATATTTTTATTGATGTCATTAAACCTCCCCCTGTTTATTTCATAACTAGTGATTTTAAACCAGTGATTTTATGTCTGTAAAAACTGGAATTTTAAAGAAATAAAAAACATTGTGGTCATGTATTTCTATAATTTAAACATGATAACATAATCTAAATATGAACAAATTCTTTCATCATAATTGTAACAAATGATTTAGGTATATATCAGAGTATGGTAGGACTATGGGATTTAATTACTCCTAGTTTAGTTTCTAGCCGAATGAATTTGAGCAGATCTTAATTCCCTCCTCTATTTGGATTTTAACATATGATCCATTTGTATTCTTGTACTTAAGAATGTGATGTATGTGGCCCATTTGAGGACTTCTCTTTTTTAACACCTTGGAGTTCCTCTTTCTCTGGTTCAGGAACAGTCATGTTTTAGTTGCTATTGCCTACACATGAGTGAACAAGGCTATTTTTTTCTGTCATTAATGGGCAAATGCAAACACTTCAGTTTCAGTGAACACATAATTTTGGAACCACTTGAAGACAAAGCGTTGATCTTGGTTATTTTCTGAATATATTCCAAGGAGAATTTCTGGTTTGACAAATCAAGAATCATCTTAAAAATTTACAGAAAGAGAATTACAGTTTAGAAAAAAAAATCCAGTTAATAATAATGAAGCACTTTTGTTGAAATTATGCATCTCAATTGCACAGATTATCTTCTTAAGAAATATGACTCTAAGTAGAAAAGTGATTTGGAAGAATTAGATAACAAAAAATATGTTAAGGATCCAATTTTTTTCTAAGACTGTATTAATAATATTGTATCAATAACATACATTCATATCTATGTCTGAGTTCATGCTCATGGAAGGAAAATATAAGTGATCAGAAAACTTGTGTCATGTTTTAATTGGCAGACTTTTTGTGGTATGTAAAATGGTGGTATATTTTACGATTTATCTTTGATTGCATTAAATGCAATTGAACTATATTATAAATAAAGGTGATATACATAAAGTACCTAGGCTTAGTTATAAATATTAACAGTGTTTCGTTTTAGCTTCACTCATAAACAAAAATAAGCTAAATAAAATGATTTGGTGGCCAAAGGATGTGTTGGGAGTAGTCGACTTTGATTTTGTTTTTTTTTTTTTAAAGATTTATTTATTTATGCATACAAGCACTGGGGTACAGGCCAGAGGTGTGGGGGGTGAGAGGGATCACCAGAGACAGAGCAGGGAGCAGAACAGGAAGATCAACTGAAGTACACTGCTGAGGGGAGCAGCGGGCACAACAGGAGAGGTCTGCCGCACCACGTGGGTCCCCTCCCTGGCCGGCAGCAGGGATCGAACTCGTGCTGCAGTGGCTGTGTTCTGCTTCATAGTGCGTTGCTCAATCCACCCCACCACCAGGGAGGCCCTCGACTTTGATTTTGTATTTAATTTATATGTGACTGAAAAATTATGTCTGGACCAAAATCTAAAAAAATAAAATTGGCTACATCACCAACCCGACGATAAAAAGATGAGATATTGATGGTAATTGCTAAATGTAATTCCTCATAAATATAAACTATATCTTGTATTTGTTAACATATATTTACTTTTAAAACATACAGAATAATTTTAGAATATCAGAGATTGGAAAATTACAAATAATATCAGCATTCTAATATATTGACATATTTGCCTACCAAAGACATATTAGCATGTGTTATGTATCTTGTGCTGGAGACTGAGCAACAAACAGATAAAAATATCTTCATACGAAGCCTGTATTCTGAAAGTATCAACAAATGAATAAATGTAGAATATATTTTATAAAATACTCTGGTGAGAAATGAAAAAGGGCCAGGGTATAAAGGGTGCTTTTAAGGAGTCACTGCTTAATGGAGGGGGATCAGGGATTTTTTCAAATAAAGGGACAATGGAGCAGGGACCTGATGTAAGAGGTAGAAGATACTTAATTCCAAGTACAGAAGTATCCCAATCAGGTGGGATATCATGTGTAAAGGTTCTTTAATTTAGGAAATTCGTTGTTGTAATATGTCTTGAAAAGTCAGTCCAGTGACACATTCTGGGATTAATTTAGATGTAGATTAAAATGATACAAATCATTCATCAGAAGATGAATATGAGGTGCATTTTACTGCTCCCATCAAGTTGGTGACTCCTAAGGGGAATAGTTAACAGAAGAGCAAAGGAGAAGAGGGTGTCTTCTATTTTTTATTGTCAGTAGTGCCAAACTGGAATGAGGACTCTAATTCCTTGTGGGCTAGAGAGTGCATTTTTTGAAATTTCTACCAGACTTCAGAGTCACCAAGAATGGACTGAGTGACAGAGTGACAAGAGCAGAGAGAAAACCAGAAAACCTAAGACTAAACATCAAGGATGGAGTTACCATCTTGATAACAAAATGAGAATTTAGTTTTAAACTGAGTATGAAATATTTTATTAACATAATATCCTAAGAAGCATTAAAGATAAAAAATGTATAAGAAATGCAGAATAATAAGTGAATAGAGACTTGTAACTTTAAGATATTGAAAATAAAATATCAGAAATGCTGATATTTTGAAATAATGAACAAAAATATTTTGGCTTTGCATGTCTGAAATTGCTTTGCATTTTAAAAAATCAAGACTGTTCAATTTATTTTATATATTTTTTAAAGATTTATTTATTTATGCACACAAAAACTGGAATATAGGCCAGAGGTGTGGGGTGGGTGGGTGATAGGATTCACCAGAGACATAGTGGGGAACATAACAGGCAGATAGACTGAAACATAACAGGCAGATAGACTGCTGCAAGAGGAGTAGCAGGCAAGAGAGTAGAGGTCTGCCACGCCATGTGGGTCACCTCCCTGGCCTGGGATCTATCAAACTGGTGCTGCAGTAGCTGTGGATAGCTTGAGAGTGCTATGACTTAACCCCTTATATACCATGGAAACTCAAAACTGTTCAATTTCTAATTGCGTTCTTTCCCTTGACTTTATCACCTGCTATCCAAATGATAATTTCTAATAGTTCAAAAATAGTGAGAAATAATATGAGTGGATAAAGGTGTATCTATGTATATGTAATACATAAATACATACATGCCTATGTATGATATATATAATATAAAAATTCATAAAAATTTACATTGGTATAATGTAAAGAGATTGCCAAACTAGTTCTGGTAGCTTTCTAATTTGTCTTCTGTTTCTGTATATAAATATATAGTAGATCACAGACAGGTCTATTTGCTTCGATATTGCTTAAGGCTACTTTTGTGATGTAATCACAGAGTTGAACAGTGACAATAAAGACATTATGATGTGCAAAGCTTAACATATTTCCTATTTTTTTACAGAAAATGCCTACTCCTAACTTGTTTTAATAATTGTAAGAACTTTGTTATTAATTCATAACAATTAAATAGTGTATAATGATCACAGCATACAGAATATGAGAGCTTTCTGAAGCTGTGAAAACAAATGTAGGAATTTCACATTAGAATGTTCAAGGAACCGCACTAGGAAAATATATCATAGTTAATAGAAAACAAAAATACATTAAGAATCTTTTCAACCAAAACTTATTTTTCAACCAACATATTAACGACTTCATAGTATTTAGCAAACTCATCCCATTTCTAAATCTAGAAAAAAAATATTAAAAGAAGTGGTGCTTCCTACTAAAACTAATTTTTAATTAAAACCAGTACTTTTGATAGTTACAGATCTTGACCCAGCTATTCATTGTTTAATTCACGTTTATCAGAGTGAACCTGCTCTGCTGCTGACTTTTTTATAGAATGACAAACTTTGAGAAATCTGATTCAGGAAAAGAAAATAGTGTAACAGTATCATTTAAACTGTAAAACCTTATGTATCAAGTAACATAATTTCCTCCATACCACAATATGCATCTCACCCTTACCTTATTGCCAATCTTCTCCATAAATTCCTTCCATCCTTCTCTTTCTTTTTAAACTGTACTCCCTTTATTTTTGGATTTTCACTTCCTCCCTTTCCTGTTTTTCCCCCTTTCTCTTCTTCTACCTTTATTTTTTCTTTCCAATATTAGCTCTTTCTTCTTTGCTCATCTAGGAAGTTATGGAACAGGGGCACCTAGGCTGAAGAAACAAAAAGTAACTGAGAGCCTCCCTGGTGACCTGGCAGTTAAGGCTCAGCGCTGCCACAGCTATGGCCTACTAATATGGCTTGAGTTCCATCCCTGGCCAGGAAACTGACCCACATGGCACAGCAGACCTCTCCTGTCACACTCTCTTCTCACCTCAGAAGTATAATTTCAGTAGATCTGCCTGTTCTGCTCACCACTCTGTCTCTGATGATTCCTCTAACTGCCAGCACCTCTGGCCTACACCACAGTTCTTCTATGCAAAAAATAAATAAAATAATTTTTTTTTTAGTATTTATTTTTTATATACAAAAACTGGGGTACAGGCCAGAGATGTGGTGGGGGATGAGAGGATTCACCAGAGACAGAGTGGGGATCAGAAAAGGCAGATTGACTGATGTACACTGCTGAGGGGAGCAGCAGGCAAGACAGAAGTCTGCATCCCCATGTGGGTCTCCTCCCTGTCCAGGGATCAAACTTGGGCTGCTGTGCTGTGGATGCTTCACAGTGCGGTACTCAACGCGCTGCGCCACCAGGGAGGCCCCAATAACAAAATAGAATCTTAAAAAGAGCAAAATAAATAATTTGAGTTAAAAAAAGGAAAATATAACTGAGAAACACGCTTTAGACATTAGTCCTTGTGATAATGACTGTGATTGTGACTTAAATTCTAATTGATCACAGTCGTTTTTGGGATATTGAGATTTATCCCCCAGCACCAAAGTAGAAAAAATATACAAAGTATTTATTTAAGGAAATGGAAAATGATTTATCTTGAAATATCACCATAGTGCGGCTGGCTACCTCTTTACTCTCATCTACCTTCAAATCAGAGCCTCAACCATTAAATTCAGTCTTACGCTAACTTTCCCTTGATTCATAAACTCCATAGCCATAGCTTTCATATTTAACTGCACTACTTAATACTAATGTTGATATTTATATTTTAAGGTGTGTATTTTAATTTGCAACTGTGAATTTATATTCCATTTCATATTCATGCAATATGTAAGCTCCCATAAGGTAGATGGAGTGTGCTTCTGCTAGTGCTTTTATTCCTAGCACCAAGTTTAATGACCTAAATGATTTGTTTGGTTAAAAAATATAAGTATTTTTAGTCATATGAAATGAATATTAAATCATGCATGACTGAATATGTGATATGATAACTAAGCTGTAAAAACACAAATGGTGAAATCTGCAGATTGCTTCAGAAACACACAGGTTGGGGTTGAGAGTGGGAGGTGTTGACCAGAGTCACTGAATGAAAAAGATGATGGGAAAAGATTCCTGTTTCTAATCCTCCTTGTACTTGGACTGGCACCTATTCTTTTATCACTTTCTGGAAAATGTTCAAATCTTATAAATTATCTCCCTATCCTTGACTTACAAATTGAGTATTGCTTGGGATCATAAATCTTGTTTGTTTTGGCTTTTTAAAGAAATATGAGCTTTTAGTCTTTTAGTCTATTATTCAAATAAACTTAAGCAAAGGCCACAGCAATCATCTTGGTAGTTCCATTTAGGTAGTTTTTCAAGTTGGATCACTCAGGTCAAATACAAATGTTTTTCAGTCATGCAGGGTTTTTTTTTTTCCTTCCTCAATTTAATTTCCTCATCATTCCATTTCACATTGCCTATGTAAATTAAGCTGTCGTGCTGTAAACCACAGTTCCCCCTTGTCTATCTCCTCAGTAACAGCTTCAAAGTACTAAAAAGCTAAAATAGCTACAAAAGAACAATTAATTTGTGCAAAATCACAGAGGCACTGTAGGTATTAAAAACACTACAATAACGCTTTTATCAGCGAGCTAAACTGCACAGCATTAAGCTAAAAACTAATAGGGCTGAACATGCAGCACAATGATGAGGATGATAAAGGAATCTCAAGGACACGCAGAGAACTGGGAGAATGTGATTTAGAAGTGATGCAGTTAATTCAAATAAATATCTACATAAGTACATATGAAAAATGTTGATTTGTAGAAAAGGCAGGGTTAGACCAGTTAGTAAATTTACATCTATTTCTGGAAAATTTTACATTTTTATGGAAATTACTGTTGAAGATTCTGATAAGGCACCCTGAGATTTCTCAATATAGACTTGTTGATTGGCTATTGGCTGATAATTTAATATTTAAAAACCTAAATCTCTGAACTGTAAGAAAAATGATAGCACATTATATCTAACACTGCCTAAAAGAATTACATTAAAGCATAATTAGGGGTGCCAACGCCTCCTGTGTTGAAATAACGATGGAAACAATTACTTTAATCATCAATTGTTTATTTAATGGATCCTCTTAGCCCAGAACTGTGTTAGGTGCTATGGGCTGGAAAAGAAGTTAAGCTATTGCTGTAATTTCTAAGTAAACACATTAAGTGTTTCCAGAACTAGATAGAGAAGAATGAATTTCTAATTGTGAAGTAAATACAGTGGATGCGCTAGGTCTTACAGGGAGGGAAGATTTTATATTACAGAAACAATAGGAAAATGTGCTGTTTTCCACAGATATATCTAGATTTAAACTCCAGACCCTCCATTAACATACTGTGAAATTTTCTGCTAGCAATTCCTTCTTATTGAATTGAAATTTTCTCAACTGGAAAGTGGGAAGAATAAAATGGATGTCACAAAGCTATTACACAGAAGAAATAAGAAAAAAAGTTTTTAGTGTCTAGCAGAAAGTACACTTTCAAGGATTACATGTTTAATTTATCTTTAATAAAAATACCTACATAATAGCAGGTATATGCCTGCTGTGCTTACTATAGTTCATTGGATTAAAAATAATAATATTAGAAGTTTTTTTTTTCCATTTTTTATGGAATGATATCTAATCTACAAATGTGAACATTGAGATTCAGTAGCAGACATCTGAAATTCCCTCTGAGTGCGTACAAAGGACCCCATAAAGAACCAACAAATATCGCAATGCTTTTTGGACTATTAGGTCTAGACTCCACCAAAACATAAGAGAATATTAAAAGTCTGTTATTCAACCACTCCTTATCCAAGTCACATTTCAAAAAAATGTGATTAATTTATTACCTAGATTTGCATAATTTCATTATAATGTGGCCACATGTCATATATATATTCATCTGTGTATAATGTAATGCATAACTTAAATAGTATTTTCCCAACTTTATTTAGACTGAGTTGTGTAAAACATGGTGGGCAACTGTGAATCATGATTTCCCTACTAGTTGTTCTTCTATGTTAGAAAAGCATATATTAACATATTTCAAGACATTAATACCAGAGCTTGTAGAAAACCTGCATTTTAGTATTTGTGACATCTGTATTATTCTAATTCAATGCATGTTAAGAGAAATTTCAATGGCTCTTTTAATTAACAATCTAGTGTGTAAGCAATTAGCAAATATTTCTAAATAAATGGAAAAATGTAATGTAGCCCTGGGCCTCATTTCATACATTATTGTAGATATAGAACTTAAGTTTTTCCATCTAGTATTTTACAATAAATATTTTCAACAATGTCAAATAATTTTTTTCAAAAAGTATAGATGAAAATAAAACACCTTATTAAAATTTAAAAAACAAATACAAATTTATATGTGTTCATTCCTATATTTTCCTTTAATTTTTAACTGAGTCATTTGAAAACATTTGCAAAACTCAGATTTCATTCCTGAATATGTTAACATTTAAATTATATACTGCTTTATAACCAGGCTTGGGAAATTTATCAATGCTATAATAATACTTTAAAGAAACCTTGCAAAATATCCTTTATAACTGGTTTTAAACTCTAGAAAATTTTGTTTCTGTAGCCAAACTGATAGTGTCATAGAATAATTATTTGTACTTTTAAAATGCACAATGCTGACAGCATATATCAGAAGCCAAATTTCAGTTACTTGAACTCATTATGATATTTACTAAAATGTCAGTATAAAAAGATCAGTGAGCCTTGAACTGATCAACTGATTTTATAATTCTACGGAGACGTATCAGGGTATATTTTACCAGTATGATTAAAAAGACTAATGTGCTACACACTTATCTTGTACATCTTTGTAGAAAGTATTAACTGTGAAATTCATACACTGAGTCATCAGAAAATCTCTTTTCTCAATGCAAACTTCAATAATTAACAATACCATAATAAATATATTTTTATCATGTTAATGTGAATATAATTTGAGCATAGGAGAGAATGCTAAAAAATGCAAATAATGGGCCTCCCTGGTGGTGCAAGGGGTTGAACATCACACTGTGTGGCTTCTGCAGTCACTACAGTGCAAGTTTGATCCTGGCCAGGGAATAATGGGTACACACATGGTGCAGCAGACCTCTCCTGCCTCACCCACTGCTCCCCCCAGCAGTGTATTTCAGTGGATCTGCCTGTTTTGCTCCCCACTCTATCTCTGGTGGATCCTCAAACCCCCGCACCTCTGGCCGTGTACCCAGCTCTTCTATGCATAAATAAATATAATCTTTTAAAAATAATTCAAGTGATATTGAAAGTATTCCTACAAGTGTATAAACATACCTAATAGATTTATTTTGTGGATAGCATGAGTCTTGGTGGTAGAGGAGAATGAAATAATACTTTAGATATA
Organism: Galemys pyrenaicus; assembly: GCA_019455555.1. Lineage (NCBI taxonomy): Eukaryota > Metazoa > Chordata > Mammalia > Eulipotyphla > Talpidae > Galemys > Galemys pyrenaicus. The sequence continues at coordinate 1,130,347 of JAGFMF010011523.1, forward strand.
ATAGTTTACATTTTATCAACTAAGTATATAAGATACATATGTTATACTACAAAATTAAAGATAAATCAAAAAGAGTTTTTTAGGCTAGCAGAATATTTGACATTACATTTTTTTCTAATGCATGTTTTCTGTCCATTATTATTATCTTCCTTGTCCACTGCACAAATCTGGATAATGGAGAAAATATAAAAATATATTAGATATGTTACCTTCTAGAGGTTCAAATCCTCATAGAAAGACAAAAATAGGCAACATGGGTGAAATTGAAAATAATTAGGCTAAGTAAAATAAGTCAGAAGGAAATATATAAATATTGGATGGTTTCACTTATATTTGGAAAAAGGCAAAACTTGCAAATTGACCATAGATCTGAGCACACAGCAGGAGATGATTGGGAGAGAGGTCAGGACAGTGGAGGGACGAACAAAGGGATGCTAATGATGGATTATAGGTGCTATGGTAGTGGGAGAACTACTGGCACTACACCTGAGGGAAAAATCAAATACCATTCAAAAATTAACGACGTAAGAAAATAAATAAATAAATAAAATAAAAAGTAGGAAAAAAGAGACAAACACACAAATCAATATACATTAAATGGCTAGGACAGAATCTATAATGCTGCTGGGAATAAATGTCTTCAGTTGTTACTTGCCTTATCATATGAAAACAAAGGGGATGCATATTAATATCAAAAGCACAATTCAGGAGGGGCCAAATATATGCTAATTTCCCTAACAATATTCATTTTCAGATTTTAATGTACACTTTTTTAGCACTGTAAAATCTGTTACAGATGCACTAATGATAATTTATCAAAGACAGATATCTAAATATTAGGGGTGATACAGTAATTTGGGTTTATTAAACTTTATTATATTTAGGTAATTTTGAAAAATGGGTAATATAAGAATATAATATTATATACTATGAAATATATAATGTACAATTAGTGTGGGTTATATATGTAGATATATATATATCCATTTGCCTCAAGTAGAAACCCACCCTTTTCAAGATTGAAATTAATACTGTATTCTATCTTCTCTGAAAACTCAGAAATTCAATGTTCAGTGGAAAACAAAGAGGTGATGCCGTGGATTCTATGACTGGGCAAAGGGTGGGTTATTAAACTCTTCAGTTTGTTAGATGAATTTTCAAAATAGTTGTTACACTGATAACTGTAACTATGTATTAGTTGCATTCTTTATTTTCGGTGGCTCTTCTACAATAGTTCGATGATATTAATTTGGCATGGGCTGATTTAAAATGACACAATGAGGTGTTTTTTTATTTTTTCCTTTTTGTTCTTTTCAGCTCCAGGTTTTGGCTTGAAGCATTACAAAGGGTGAAGGGAAATTACTTGCTTCTAATAATTGTAGGAACAAAATATCAAAGAGCAAGGGAAGCAAACACAATGGAGAAACTATAGGAAATAATGAACAAAACGTGGGATAAAATTAACTTTAACGAAGCTATAAAGCTTTTCACTAAAAAATAAAATGATAGATCTGGAGGAGCTTTTGTCTCCTTTTTTTCCAAGGATATCCCATATGTCTGCTGGTCCATTATCAATCTCCCTTTAGATGAAGTAACCAAAGGAGAAGGTAAAGGAGAGCTGCAGGATAATTATTAGCACTGAACCAAGTGGGAAGGAAGTAAATAGAGCAACATAACATGCCTTTTTGTCAAAGGTAAAATGGGTTTGGCATGAGAGGAAAAAAGGGGGTGGCTACAAATCTTGGTCAGGGCAGAGTTACTTATTCTGGTTGCTGGGAAATCCAGGAGGAAAAATCTAATCTTCTTTGTGTCTTTTTTTTTTTTTTATGATTTATTTATTTATGCATACAAGAGCTGGGGTACAGGCCAGAGTTGCGAGAGGTGAGATGATTCACCAGAGACAGAGTGGGTAGCAGAACAGGCAGATCGACTGAAATACACTGCTGAGGGGAGCAGCGGGAGAGGCAGGAGAGGTCTGCTGCGCCATGTGGGTCCCCTCCCTGGCCAGCGGCAGGGATAGAACTCATGCTGCAGTTGTTGCAGTTTGCTTCATAGTGTGTTGCTTAACCCGCTGCACCACCAGGGAGGCTCCTGAGTGTCTTTTTCATGAAGGTAATTAAGTTTTTGAGTTCACGTTATTCATTTGCCTATTGGTGAGGAAACCAGGGTGTTTTCTTAGACACTTTGGAGTTATGAGTAATATTTCAGAAAGCTTATGGACATATTACATAGAGTGAAGATACTGGTGATATTCACACTCTTCTGGGTCTTAGCTTGAAGTGATAATTTCTTAGAATTTAATTGCAACCATGATTTAAATCCAGATACCAGGTTAGGAAAATATATGTGGATAAAGTGACAATTAGACTTTAGAAAGAGACAAAGAAGTAGAAAGCTCAAAGAGAGAGAGCGAGAGAGAGAGAGAAAAAAGAATGTTGTGTAGCAATAAAACAAACCTTCTTTCTTATTTTAGAAAAGAATTAACTAATACCACTGAAGTGTTCCCATTCGTATTACCCCTTTTTTGAGTGTGTTATTGTTTACTTCCTTGCATACACACACGTGTTCATTCAAATGTAGGCATCATATCAGCTTCTCTGTTAGCAAAGCAATACTGAGAAAAGGACTACATTTTCTGAACATTTTTTTTTTATCTTCTCAAAACTTGGTAACATGATATGATGGTACTTATCATATTTAATAATTGATCATGGTGCTTGGCATATCCAGGATTCAGAATATTTTGGTTTCCTTTCTTCCAAATTACTGAAAATTACTCTCTGAATACATATTTGTTGAAAACCTAATAGAGAGCTAGATAACAGGGAATGTAGATTTTTTAAAAAAATGTATGGAATTTCTAGTACATATATAATCATTTTAACAAAAGAAACAATACACAATTAAACACTAAGTTTATGGTTGCTATGGACAGAGAGAAGTATAATGCACACACTATTAAAACAGCATGGCAAAATGTAATTAAATAGCATAATTATTGTAAAATAAGGTCAAATAAAATGGGTATTGATACCTATATTGGTCAGGATATACTTCATGGGCATGGCTAATCTTAAACCTAAAGGATAACTTAAACAAAGTTTTGGGAAGAATAAGTGAGTTTTATGTGTAAGAGTTAGATCAGAGGTCTGCAAGTAACAAAAGTTAATAAACAAGGTACATAGACTATGTGGCATACAGTATCGCACCCATGACCAATAGTAATTACAGGGCCTCCCTGGTGACATAAGGGGTTGAGAATCACAATGTGGAGCTTCCTCAGCCGCTGTAGCACAAGTTTGATCCCTGGCCAGGGAGGTCACCTGCATGGTGCAGTGGACCCCTCCGCCCACTCTTGCTGCTCCCCTCAGCAGTTATTTCAGTCAATCTGCCTATTCTGCTCCCCACTTTGTCTCTGGTGAATCCTCTCACCACCCCCAACTGTCTCTGGCCTGTACCCCACCTCTTGTATGCATAAATAAATAAAATCTCTAAAAAATAGTAGTTATAGATAAAATAATCAAAATCTTGATGTACAAAGATGTTCTATCTCTATTTACTTAACATTGTTGTTTTTATTTTTATACATTTTTATTTCTACTAGCCTATGCAACAGGCTTCTCTAAATATTCATCTTCTTGCCTTACTCTACATAATCCTCCAATTTGGGGGTCCCATGTTAAAGAGAATGGCATTATCAAACTGTAGCTTTAGAAAGACTAACCTAGAGAAAGGGGGTTCCTAATTCTGATTTTTTATATTTTATTTATTTTCCAGTATATTTCATAAATTTAAAATTTAGAGAGTAGTATCACTAGCCTCAATTATTCAGCTTTTACAGACATCGTTATTTTGAATATTTTCCTTCAATTATTCTAATTACCTTTTTCTGGCAATATAGGGCTCAAGTATTCACTTGGTATGATCTTATTTTTGACATGTATATTACAACCTGTACCTCCAACAAAACATATCTTTAAAATAAAACAATGTCAACAAAGTTATTGTAGTAAACACAGTTAATATTTACTCTGTTTGTTTCAGTTCAAATGCATTTATTTTATTTGTAAAAACTGTATAGTACTTGATATTTGAATCAAGATGTAAATGAGTTTGTGCTTGCTGGATACAATTCATTTCAACTTTACTGAGATATCACTAACAAAATCTATGAGATATTTAAAGTATACAGCCTGATGAATTTATATTTGTATGCATTGTGATTTGATTTCCCCAAATGAGTAAATTTAACATATACATAATTTTCATATTTATTTATTTATTAAAGATTTATTTATTTATGCATAAAAGCACTGGGTTACAGGCCAGAGGTGTGGGGAGGTGAGAGGCTTCACCACAGATAGCGGGGAGTAGAACAGGCAGATCAACAGAAGTACACTGCTGAGGGGAGTAGCGGGCACAGCAGGAGAGGTCTGCCACACCATGTGGGTCCCCCTCCCTGGCCGGCAGCAGGGATCGAACTCATGCTGCAGTAACTAAGGTTTGCTTCATAGTGTGTTGCTTAACACACCGCACCACCAGGGAGGCCCCCATTTTTCATATTTATTGTCATCTCTTTTTGGCAAGAACATTTAAGTTCTATTCTCAGCAAATTTTAATTATATAGTATTGCCAACTATAGTAACCATATTATGTATTTGATCCTCAGAATGTACTCATCGTAAAAGTGAAAAAAGTGCATTAACTTTTACTACCCTCCTCCAATAATCCCCAACAAACAAGACCCCTTCACTCTTATATGCTCTATTTCTTTGAGTTTAACTTTTTCTTTAGATTTTATGTAAAAGTAGTACCATGAAGTATTTGCCTATTTAGTTTGACATATCTTTTAGCATAATACCTTGCCGTTTCAACCATATTGTTGCAACTAACAGGATTTCCTTATTTTTTTAAAAATTATGTTATTTATATATTTTTGACATCTATTGTGGTCCCCATGGATTTTCCACCATTTCACCAGTGCACCATCACCTCAGTCCCCTGTGCTTTTTCTGCCCTCATCCCATTCCATCTTCCCTCCCCTCCCCATGAAGTGTCCCTGATTTGTGTTTTTTTATTATTGTTGTTATTATTATTATTGTTATTATTCTTTTCCATGGTCGCTTATTTGGTTCCCTAATATTCCTTCTAGGGGTGAGGCCATCTGGTATTTTTCTTTTCTGATTTATCTTGCTGAACCTAATCCCTCTAGCTCCATCCATGTTTCCATAAATGACTCTAGTTTATCTTTTTTGTTTGCTGAATAGTATTCCATTGTGTGTATACCACATCTTCTTGATCCAGTCATCTGTTTTTGGGCATTTAGGTTGTTTCCAGGTCTTACCTATTGTAAAGAGTGCTGCTATAAACATAGGGGTGCAGGTATTCTTTTGAATCTGTGTATTTGTGTCTTTTGGGTGTATTCCTAGGAGTATGATTGCTGGATCATATGACAGTTTCATTTTTTGTAGTTCGAAGCTCCAAAAAAGAAATGAAAATGACCAACAGGCACATGAAAAAATGCTCAACATCTCTGGTAATCAGAGAAATGCAAATCAAAACCACTATGAGATACCACCTCACACCAGTGAGAATGTCACATAGCATAAAATGTAGCAACAAAAAATGCTGGTGAGGATGTGGAGAAAAAGGAACTCTCTTACACTGTTGGTGGGAATGTAAGCTGGTCCAACTATTATGGAAAGCCAGATTTCCTTTTTTTTAAGACTAATTAATAACTAAATGATATTTCAATATACAATCACATTTTTTTCATCCACTGATAGCCATTTTGGTTGTTTTCATACTTTGCCTAGTATGAGTTCTGCTGCAGTTAACATAGGAATACAGAATTATATTTCTGAGATAAAGTTTTTGCTTCCTTTGGATATATACCCCGAAGTGGGATTGTTGGATTATGTGAAAGTTGCATTTTCAGTTTTTTGAGAAAATTCCCTGCTGTTTTCCAGAATGACTGCATTTATTTACGTTCCTACCAACAGCGCACAGTTTCCCTTTGTTTCCTATTTTTATTAATTGTTATCTCCTATCTTTTGATGCCAGCCAGTCTAACAAATGTCAGGTGATACTTGACTACGGTTTCATTTGCATTTTCCTGATGTTTAGGGATATTGGGTACATTTGTGTGTACCTATTGTCCATTTAGTTATCTTCTTTAGGCACACCTGATCTTGTTTGATGTATTTTGTGTCTCTTTATTTAATAGATCCCCCATCCCTAACTTTTATGATATTCATTGGTTGAAAAAACTGGACATTTTGTCCTGCACCATTGGCTGATTTCAACTAGGTGGTATTTTCTAACATGTATTTTCTGTATTTCTTATAAACTTGCAGTTATATATAAGAACTTACTATTATTATTCATTTGTGGACAAAAGTACTCTATTAACATTGTTGTGTTTGTGTTTGTAGAATTTGAGCAAATCAGGTGATACCCGTGCCTGATATTCTAACATTTAATCATGTTAAGTTTGATCACTGAGTTCTGTGTTGTCTTCCTGATTCACCCTTTGTTCTCTCTCAGTTTTTCTACAGCTAATTTTACTAACTAGTAAAGCACTGTGACTAAGCTAATTATCTCATTAGTAGTTGCAAATAATGATGCTTTTCTAATTCTAATACAGCTTCTGCAATGATTGCCTTAGGTCCTTCATTTAAGAACTCTAACTCATCAACTATAGTTACTCTGAAATTAAGTAGTGCAGGAAAAGCAGTACAGTGCTTGATTATGTCCATACATTTATCAGTTTCAGAATAGCTATTTGCATGAGTTTCAAAATGTTATAGTTGTCATTCTGTTTGATATTGTCTCAGTAGTGACCAGTAACTGCTTCCTCAAGTTAATGCCTATATTTTTGGGGGGGACATAAATAGTGCTAATTTGCATGCAGTCTAGCAAAAACAAAAGGCCCCAACTCACCCCTATTTTCCCTAACCCAGATTTCGAATTTCCCATTTCTCCAAAGAACTCTTATTTTTTGAGTGGGAAATCATATTAGGGATCACAATTTAAAGGCTCCAGCTGCTTATTGTTATTGATTTATCATGATTCTGGAATTTGTAAGAGGACAGAATTAGGAAATAATTTTAGAAACATAAAGTCGTGTATTTATATTTTTAATCCACGTGTAATTAATTTCTATTTTGTATTGAACTTTTGTTTACAAAAAATCTTTCGATGAGTTATTTGCTTTAACTTATGGTTATATATTTAATCTTTCAAAATGTGAAAATTAAGAAAGATACAGTTTAAGGTTTTTCACTATTCTTCTAGTGTAATTCCCAGTAAATAGAGTCATTTGAAATAACTTTTATCTGTGTTGTTATAGCACCAAGCTATTTTTATATTTAGTGAGGATGGACATGTTGGTTTATAGTACTGATAGTAATTCAAAGGTATAGATACAAACTTCTACAAAAGTATGGTATCATACCATGCCTACACTAAAGCGCCAATAGTCTTCTACCATAGTTTATTAGAATCATTGTACCCAATGATGAATGAATGAATAAATGAATGAATGAAATATTTATTCACTTTGTACCCAAACTCTCACTCCCCCCTCCTAGAAGCCTCCATATGTAGTTTGCTTAAGTTTGATATTGTCTCTACCTTTGCTTTCTTTATTTTTCACATATAAGTGATACCATCCCATGTTTTTCTTTCTACTTCTGGCTATTTTGTTTAGTACAAATCCCTTCCTTTTCAAAATGGAAGTATTTCATCTTGTTTGTTTATTTTTAATAGGTGTTTAGTATTCCATTGCCACACAGTTCAATATCCAGAAACAATTGTCTTTCTTAAAAATTACTTAATTTATTATTTTCCTTTATTTATATATATTTGACATCAGTTGTAATCCCCATGTATTACCCATCACCATATCACCAGTGCACCATCACCTCAGTCCCTCGTGCTCCCATCTTCCCTCAATCCTCCCCCTCCCCTCCCCACCAGGTGTCCCCAGTCTGTCCTTGNCTCCTCATTTTTGGTTTCTGTGTCTTTATTGCTGTTATTGTTATTATTATTATTGTTCTTATTCCTTTCCTTGATCCTTATTTGGTTCCCTTATATTCCTCCTAGGGGAGAAACCAGAACAATTGTCTTGACAGGCTTGTGTAATGGTCTTCTGAAAGCTCAGTGATGGCTTGGTGTGTGTGAATTCTTAAATCTTTTTCTGGAAACTCACCTGTCCTTGGATATGAGATTGTTTCTATAGTTAGTCTCATATCCATAATCTACGAAAAAACTCACACAGCACAGCAAAATAACCATAAAAATGGGCAAAAGATCTCAGTAGTCACTTGTTAAAAAAAAAAAGACATATCTATGACCAATAAGCACATGAAAAAATTGCTTATCCTCATTTATTATCAAGGAAGTGCAAATCAAACCCACAGGGTATCTCTTCACACATGGAAGAATGGTCTATATAAAGTGAAGATCAGAAATAGCAAGTGTTGATAAGAGTATGGAACTAAATGAACACTTGAACATTTTTGGTTAAAATGTAGATTGGTCCAGCCAGCCCCTATGAAAAAAAAAAAAATCATGGTATTTTTCTCAAATCATTAAAAATGGTCTTTCATGTAATCTACCCAAAGAAAACAAAATACAAACTAGAATGTATATATATATACTCATGTGTTCATTATAATACTATTTACAATTTTATTTCAAAGTTACGCTTGTTAGTTTAAATTAACTTTTGAATTTAACTTATAATGGTAAATTGGATTCTTTTAAAATCATCATCCTCGTGAGCACAGACTTTTCCCATGTGGTATTAGAAGTTTATTCCATATATGAATTTTTCTTTGTGGTTCTCCTTTCTTCACATCACCATCTATAGATCCATAGAAATGTCTTATTTATAGTCACAGCATCCCATACAACATTACCTCAGACAAAATAACACATTTTACAAAAAAAAAAAAGACAGCAATGCAATAGAATTTGCCAATCTTGCCACATAGTTCAATATACAGAAACAACTGTCTTGACAGGCTAGTGGAATGGTCTTCTGCAAGCTCAGTGAGGGCATCAGTGGAGACACTGAGTGTGGCTGTATCAGTGTCAAGCATTTGATACATTGCCCCTACTGCCTGGATCCAGTGTTCTTTTTCTTTTCACTTCACCACCTTCTGTAAATCTGTGGACATGTTATAAGTGATTTGGGAAACCCATTTGTATTCTGAGGTACTTGAGCGTATTGTGTCACAGATTTTATTGAAATGTTTCCTCTATTTGTATTATTTGCATATTAATGGCTTTTCATGGCAAGCAGTTAATGAGCTTAAAGAAAATTTATAAATATAATCAAAGACCATTTCCTCACCACTTCTCTTTAAAACTGTATTGCAACAATGCTCATTCAAATCTGGTTTTCTGTTCACCATGTGATCATATCTTTCTTCTTATACTTCTTTCAGAGAGTACTTCTGAAGAATTTTACTTTAGAATCAGCAAAACTTGGTGTTAGATATCTGGTCTTATGATTTTTATATTAGGATTTGGAGTAATGCACTTAATTCTGAGAAACTTCAGTTATTTTTTCTGTAAAAAGATACTATTCATACCTTAGAGAGTAAGGGATACGTTAATGCCAGTCACAATGCTAAGATGTGGACATTTCCTTTATGCCCTATTGTGATTTAATCTCCTATTTATTCACATTTCATTTGGCTAATGGTATCAATTAAGAAGCAGTTTCTGTGCATTGAGAATAATTTCTTCAACAAAAAAAATTGTCTAGTGTCTAAATTATCGAGGAAAGCACTTGGTATATTTATTTTCAATAAAATGTTTATGACATATATGTTGTTCAATATCAATTCTATCAAGAAAATTCTGGTGAAAGCCTTCAGAAAACTTAGGTTCATTGGCTGAAGATTGGTTTCATTAAAACCATTGATCTCTCATTTTTCCGATGTATGTATGTTTATTTCTCATATCATACCTATATAGTTTATAAATAGATTCAGACAAAAAAAGCAGAGTGTGTTTATGTATGTGAAATATGTTTGTAGCAGATTTGTATAGTACTTTACTTTAAAATATAAATTCTTAGAAATTGTGGTTCAAGTTGTATTTCGGTATCTCTCCTAACACATTGTGAGAGATCAATAAATATTAAACCAACACATAGTGCTTCCACAAAACCAGACATGAATTCATAAAGTGACAATCCAAGCACCAGGCAAAATATCTCATTTGGAACTAACCATATAAAGAGGCAATAGGGAACAGATTAAAGGGCACAGCTGTCTCGTTCCACAAGTTTAGTTGGAAAATAGCCCAGAGAATATGGGAATATGTGACTGTACATCTTTCCTATAGACTCATCTCTTCCAGGCTCCACAGGATTTTATGACAGTATCTTTTCTCTTCACTGCAGATCTGTAATGCTCACACATTGACAGCAGTTTAGTTCTCCGACTTATTGAACTAAAATTTTAGTGCAACACTTGTTCCCCCAATGACTAATGAAGAGTCAGAAAAACATACCACAATCAATTCAGTTCCACACCACCTTAGGTTGATTATATTTGGGATGTTAGTAGAGAAGTTAAAGAGAAAGAAAGATATACTCTATGGTTTCTTTAAACAGTGTTTTATAGATTCTTTTACCTAGCAATGCTATATTGTTAAATCTTAAATGGTTAAGGCATAGCTTACATCCTCTCACTGATGAGACATCAGAAGGCAAAATGGGTGTTTTATAATCATTATTGTATATTTGCTGTGTTTTTGTAATACTGGTTTATTTTACTTTTTGTAATTTAGAAATGTAAAAACATTATTCTTAAAATAAAAAGGATTAGTGCCTCATTCCAGCAGTCCAGCTCCTGTTGAAAGCCAGGTAACCCAGAGGATGGAATGCCTTTGGCGAGAGAAGGCGGTTCAGGGGATACAAAACTCAAATTGGGGTGTGGTATGAGTCCTAAGGAAAGTCTCAGCAGGTCTTTATTTATACATTAGGAGAAAGGGGTGGGATTACATCAACACCTGCATTCATCAGGAAGTTGACAATGACTACATTATTTTCTTTCAAGAACAGCTTGGGGTCCTGCAACTATTATCAACTGAGGAATGCAGAACTTACCTTTAACAAAAGCATAATTGCAAAACCTTTCACAAAGGCCCAGCCATGAAGGTCATGCTTAGGTTCCTGAGGTTTGTAGCCCATAGTAAAATGTTTGAATCTAAAAATTTTCCTAATATCTAATTTTAGAATTTGTAGAATAACCACATTCCAATTGTATCTATTTTCTACCTGGTTTTATGATATTAATTTTCAGGTATTTGTATAATATTAGCCAATTAGTAGTACATCATCAAAATTCATGGCAACCAAATACTTTATTTAGTAAAACAGCCAATTATACAACCACCCCCTTGGATGCTATTCCAGCAAGCACATTTTTAGTAACTTACAAAACTTTATTATAAAATCAGCCAAAACTAAAAGGAGTCCGATGAGGGCCAGCTACGGAGTCTCTGATTTTTCAGGAAAGTTCCCCTATGATGGGCTTTTGCCTCACAGCATAGGTAGGTGGCTCCCTATTGCATACTAGTATTGCAGATTAGTATTGCTTTTCTAATACATAGGTGGAAAACCTGACTCTCAGAAGCATTGCACAGTTTGCATAAGCTTATTAGCCAGCAAGTGTAAGAAGCCAGGCTACAACTTGGACATCTATAGACACTACTATGTCACATTTAAAAAAAAAAAATTCCATCAATTTAATCACTCACTAGTGAAATGTATATTGAGTGCCTACAATGTGTCACAAAGAGCTATTCTGTTAAAAAACAAAAAATGATAGAAAAGGTCATTGCACTCCTGGGTCCTATACTCTAATGAAATAAACTTATTTATGTAAAAAATACATAAATAAACAAAGTAGTCACAAGACCTGTTATATAAAATCAAAATAATATTCAGGGTGAGTTTATTGGAAGCTAAAAAAGACTCTAGGTGGAGGGGTTACTGATTAGGCAAAATGAATGCAAAAGATGGCTAAATTTAAGTTTCAGATAATCAGTATATATTTTATTTGTATACTTTTGTCCTTTGAAATACTTGTATCATACACTAAAAATATATTTTTAAATGAAGTTAAGATTGAACTCAACATCCTTTATTTTACTTGGAAACCCTATTTAGGTTGTAGCATTTGAAATTAGATCTGCATGAAATGAAAAATCTACAAAGCATTATTTAGCATCTATTCCATGCAAACACAGATCACATTTTTATGGATAAAAATAAATCAGGAATGTTTTCAATCTCAAAAAAGATGTTAAGGAGAAGATACTGAAAAGTCTATAATAAGCAATACAATAACATTTCATAAAATAGGAACGTTGATAAAATGATACAAATTTCCATTTGGGAAATTTTTCCCTACACTTAAACCAGAACACTAAATGATATGCTAACCCTTGCATCCCAATTTAAGGAATACTTTGTCAGTCATTGTTTATTCTTCCTGGTCACTAAACACTGATTCTGGTAAGAACCTAGGGAAAAAAAAAGAATAAGACAAATTAGTGTTATTAATTTCCTACTCTGAATGTAAACGTTCACAATGAAAAATTATATTATGTTATTAGAATGTTAGTTTCACCTAGTTTTACAAGTTAATTAATGTTAGTGCAGAGTGTAGAATATTATGAGAAGTGTCTCAAAATACATAAAATATATTAGTAACAATGTTCACTGTAATATGCAACAACTATTTTTGAACTGAATAGCAAAATTTACTCTCTAAACTTTGTTGATATAATCTTGCCACAACCACTGAAAAACAATCAAAACAAGACACATTTTTGTCCTTTAAAAGTGAGTCTGTAACATTGCACTTTATCTACAAATCTATATTTGTGCCTTCCCTAGAGGCAAGAACAGCTCATCTTCGTGATCCTGGTGCATATTTATGCTTCATTGTTTTGTACCCAATTAAAATGTGTTATAGATTTCACAGGGAGGTGATTTGATTTATGCTTATATTTGTGAAAAAAATGTCTTTAATCTTCCCATAATATCTAATTGGAAGAAGTTTCTCAGATTAAGTAGCCTAAAAGGAGGAGTTTGAAAGGATAGAACTACCATTACTGAGGTTTTGAAAGGAATGAAATGCAGTTAGGTCATATGGAAGAAAATATTGCCAAATTTCAGTAACATTATACATGAAATCACAAAAATGGATTTCATGCTGCCAGCACTTTGAAAATACAATATGTATTCACCAGTCTTCAAAAAGTTTTACCCACTGAAATTTTTGACATTATGATAAAACATATAATTGATGACTGCACTTACCAGACAAAGTAAACTAGTGTGGGTCCCTCTGAATATGGTACACAGTTTAGTGTATTCCTTGTGCATTCTCTGAGTCAAATAAAATATTTAAACTATATACTGACCTGAAGATGTCAGGTCAATATGTCTCTTTTTGTAACAATTGATAATTAGTTTATAAATATGGAGGTAAGGAAATAATTTTATTAAAAAGTGATAAAGACTTTGAAGATACATTTGACAAGAAAATAATCATAAATTTCCCTTAAGCAAGAAAGGTGTTTTAGGGGCCTCCCCTGGTGGCGCAGTGGGTTAAGCAACGCACTACGAAGCAAATCGCAGCCACTGCAGCACGAGTTCGATCCCTGCTGCCGGCCAGGGGGGGGACCCACATGGTGCAGCAGACCTCTCCTGCTGTGCCCGCTGCTCCCCTCAGCAGTGTACTTCTGTTGAGCTGCCTGTTCTGCTCCCCGCTCTCTGTGGTGAACCTCTCACCCCCCTACACCTCTGGCCTGTACCCCAGTGCTTGTATGCATAAATAAATAAATCTTAAAAAAAAAAAAAAAGAAAGGTGTTTTAAACAATGAACTGACTGACTGCAGCCATTTCAGTCTAGATACTCAAATTTGACACATCATTCACACAAAAAAGTATTTAAGTTTTAGGGGATTCAACTAAATCTTTATTTAGAAATAAATTAGTAAAGCAAAAGATGAGGCAGCATTCTCCCATATTATTATATTTATAAAATATTAACTTTATCAAGCTTCATGAACTCTCTATTTAATATATCCTCAAATCTGCCATATTGGTGTTTATTCATTGAAAAATAGATTCTTTTAGTTTTGTCTTTTGATGATAGTAAAGTAAGGAATTCTAAAGTCACATGTTTAAAGACAGAAAAACCATTCACAAAGCTATAAATGATGTTTTTCTTTGGGAGGCATGATTCTATTTGGATAATTTGTGACCATAAAAGCACAAAATTTAGCACATGCTTTTTAGATTTCCTCCTTCATCCGCATAAACTGTACTAAATTAAGAGCTCTAAATCTTCAGTACACTGACTAAACATAGATAGGTGCTGTTGATTTTCACATGCATGTGAAATTTTGTGAAATTTTTGTATATGTGAATATTTCTCTCTCTTTGTCTCTGTCTCTACACACACACACACACACACACATTTATGTTATATTCTTCAAGTTACTTCTTTCCTATCATCCTGGGAAAGGACTTCCAATAATCATCAAATGTATCCATTACAATGTCTTTACTTACTGGATTCATTAAAAGGGTTTTGCATCTTCTGTCTCTTTGGTTCTAGATATTAGACATATTGGATATTTTATTGTGAGTTGACAAAACCTTATACACATTGTTATACCAGAATGGGGTGCATTACCCGAGAAAGCCGGTCACACCACTGTAAGAACAAAAGGAAATTTTATTACAAGCTCGAGCTTGGACCCAACCACACACCAGGAACATCTGGGTGGTAGGTAAGTCCCTGAGCATGTTGGAGGGTAAGACTTTATACTGGTCACAAGTGCGGGCTTAGGTGTAGCTCTGGTCATTGTCCAATTGGCTGAACCATGCAACTTTCCATATTAGGTGAGGTTGGTTCATTGTCATGGTGAGTAGCTGGTGGTCATGTCTTCATGGATGATTGACTGGTTGCCATCAGCTGATAGCCATGTTGCCATGGGTGATTGGCTAGCTGCCATGATCCGAGGTCAATCCCTGGTGGCCTGAAGTGGGGTCATGCCGCAGACCCAGTCCTTGGAGAAACAAAGACTCAAGCCTTAAGGTGGTGGTGGTTGATTTGAGATGGAGGTTGTCATGCCTTTCACACATGAAAGTACTGGAGGGGATATTGGGATTTGTTTATCTTCCCCATACTACTCTGCCCTTCATATTGAGCAAAAGAAATATTATAATTGTCCTGTTTTAATGTCATTTGGCATTCCAGGGTATAATTTTATTATTGTCATGTAATAGTTCATGGCTAATATAAATGTACACATTAAAACTTGTTTTTTTTTTAAGATTTATTTATGCATACAAGAGCTGGGGTACAGGTCAGAGTCATGGAGGTGAGAGGATTCACTAGAGACACAGTGAGGAATGGAACAGGCAGATCAACTGAAACACACAGTGGGCAAGGCAGGAGAGGTCTGCTGTGCCATTTGGATCCACTCCCTGGCAGGCAGCAGGGATCAAATTTGTGCTGCAGTTTGCTTCATAGTGCCTTGTTTAACCCACTGCACCACCAGGGAGGCCCATTAAAACTTCTTAAAATTACAGTTAATGGAAGAAAAAATAGACTAAAATGACTAAATCTAGGGAAGTATGCTAACTTGTTTGCTATATTTATTTTTGGCCTTTAATATTATCCTAAACAATTTGCTTCTGGTTTAACTACGATGTCTAGTTCTCAGTTAAGTTTATATTTCAGAGATTACAAATTGATATTTAACAATTCTATTTAAATGTATTATAATATAAAGTAGTTAATTGTTTCCTTAGAAAAGTGCATTTTAGCATCTTGAAATGCCTTATGTACAATATGAGTGAAAACAAGACTTCCATGTTCTACCTTCAGAGCAAAATTTATGTCTCCTCCAAAACCTTGAGTAAATGATTAGACTTTATTAGACTTTAATAATTAGACTTTATTAATAATGATAATTATTTTAAATAATGCATACAGTTTTCTTAAAAACATTAAAAGTGATTTGAGTTCACATCAAGGAGACAATTTACCTGACTTCAAACTCATATTCTATATTTGTTAGCTTGGCAAGTTTGAAAGAGATCCCCAACTTCTTCAATTTCAGCTCCTATTTTTTAAAAGAAATGTTCCTTCATTGATATGTTTAGAGTGACATGATATAATAATTGGAGAGTACTTAAATTGTTATAGACTTGGAATAATTATTAGTTATTATCATCATAGTTACTGGTATGGTTGATGTTATCATTTTTAGAAAGCTTCAGGTAAGAGTTTTCCTTACATCAAGGCAAAACTTTATATGTTATAAATTCCTCCTTAATCTCTTTCAAATATGTTATCTCTAGTAATTGGTTTCCATTGATAAAGTCACAGAGGTGATGGCAAACAAAAAAATGTGATCTTGTTTTCCAGTTTTTTGGGAAACAACAAATTATAAAGTAGTTTAAAAATAGAGAATAAAATAAATCAATAGGTGACTATGTCTTGAACAGACAGCCTAAGAACCACTATGGATTGCAGACAGAGGCCGTAAGGAGCAGTAATACTTAATCTATACAAAATTCTTCAGTCATATGTCTGTGTGTCTAAGTTCTTAATGATTAAATGCTTAATCTTAATGTTATGTTTTATTTATACATAAAGATTTGTTTGACATGAAAACATTTATATTTTAAACACATTTATAATAATTTGATTTATTAAATGATAGAAAACTAGATGAACTAATCTCACCTTTCTGATTTCAAATCATCAAGTAGAATGTTATGAAGGTTATTTTTAATTTTAGGAAAATTTCTAATTCTTCTTAAGTGGTGCTACTCTAGATCCCCAAATTTGAGGAGGCAAAAGTTTAGGCTCTTACGGTAAACAGAGTATTTGAACATTAAATTTTATATATAAACTGGAGACATCATCTCTTGATGAAATTCAAACAACATTTCAACTTGGAGATTTTGTTATTCCTTGTATTTAAACAGTGCCAACTGCAGTATACAAAGGACTTAAAGACATAAAAGTGGGAAATTATAATGCATACTCTAAATATGAAATAATAATTAATCATTTACAGACAAATATATAGAAGCAGGCCTATTTTTCTAAGACTCTTGCTAGAAATATGCATGCTTGCTTTCATACCTCTAGATGATTGATAAACATGTATTCCCTATTTGAATAATGATAGAAAAAGCATCATTTCACATGATGAAATGTGCTACATCTTTTTTTTTTTTTTTTTGTCTTTTCCTGATGCTCATTATCCTGGAAAAGTTTCCTTGATTACATAAGATTCATGACAACTTTAAAAGGTAGAATACTTTAAATTATTATATTAGAGTATATGAGCATGTTGATGATAAATTTAGGAAAAAATAGACAAACAATAATAATAAAAAAAAACAAACTGAACAAGTAAGAGTGGAGAAATTAGGAAACTAACATGGATTTTGTTCCCTCTTCTCCTGTAGCCAAATTAGATAGAGATGTGCAGTGATGCTTTGTAAAAGAAACGATTCACTGGGAGTTATTTATTCTCACCACTCATTGAGCTACACAATTGTCTTGCTTTCTTTGGGAGTTGTCGCTCTAAAGGTAGCTGGGTAAGCACAAAGAAACAGTGAACAGGCTGAAAAACAATAATTTCTTTAATGAGGTCCAAGGGAAAAAAATCTTTGCAAATAGACACTCAAGCAATTTAGAATATTGCAAGTGTCTACCTTCTCTCGTTAATGGGAAAATTGCAAATTTTAGGAGATTGAATAATATGTTCTTAATCCAAGAAGTGTTGATTCCTCTAATTTTTAACAATGCTACATATTGAATTATAAATTAGTCATATGAATTAACACAATTTCACAAATTCATATAGGCTTTCTCATTCTGAAGAAATTGCTTTGGTAGCTGTTTTTCCACAATAATGTTAACTTTCTCAATTTTTTGTTTATGACAGTCTTTGGAGATTGTTTTAGTTTTTTACCATAATTTAGCAAATGTTTAGATACTGTCAGCTCTACATATTTAAAAGATAATTTTTACTTTATGAAATAGCTAATAATTCTAAACAAGTTTTATAACTATTCCAAATCAAAAAATTATCTCCAAAGTTATAAGAATGGCTTACTTGTGTGAATCAGACATTCTTTCTCCTGTTAATTGTCATTTATCTTAGAAAATCTTCAGAGTAGTGACATTATTATAGAAATAAAAATGATCAGACACATAAAAATATTAATATTTAGACTATCCTTTTATTTTTTCCCAATGGTACATTTTAAACTAGCTATATCTTTAACCTAGCTATATCTTTATTAACCTAGCTATATCTTTATTTATTTTATATTCCATATAATTTGAAAAAACTAAAATTATTTAGGCTATTACAATAGTATACTGTTTATTACATCAGAATTTCTACTGATTCTAACTTTGAAACATGTACAGATCTTCCTATTAAAAAAGAAAGAGGGAAAAAGATGTATAGGTTGTCACAGCTTTATTTATAACACTGAAAAATGAAAATAATCAAAATACCCAGAAATAGAGGATGGATAATTATACAGTCATTAAAATGCTTATGAAACAGATACATGCTGCAAGAAATTGTTATAATAATTATAAAAATCAGGATATGAACTGAATGCACAATGTAAGTACACTAATTATGCAAAATAGAAAGACAATAACAGCTATTTCTGTAATGACAAAGGGAGGAGATTTTGATGACTTCAGATTTTAATTTATAAACTTGTTATTATATATTTTAACAAGTAAGTCTTCCTTGTATAGCCAGGGGGAGGATACTACAGTTTCAGTCCCCTAAATTTTTAAAAGGAAATAAGTCAGTCAGGGCAAGATACTGATTCCATGAATTCAGAATCTTGTTCTGGCAAACAAGTTGTGTTTTTGTGTTGTGGACTCAGAACTATAACTTAGAAGACAGATTCTTTCTGTCAAAGCCTCTAGAAATATTGTAGAGATTTAAAACAAACTTTGACCCCTTTAGTGCATCTCTATCCAACTTCTCCCTTCTGACATAAGTCTATCATTTTGACTGTTACACAGATAACTCACTGTTCACTATCTCTCTTTTTGACAAAACTCAAATACTATATTAAATTTATTTAAAATTAAATAAAAATATTTAAAATATACAAGTTATTTAAAATTCCATCTATATTAAAGCCATTTACAGAAAAGTCAGTATTTTTATGTGAACTAACTATTCCTCCTTAAGTAGCAATAAATGATAAGCTTAAACACCTGGGATGTGTTCATTCAGTTAATGAGAATCTTCTGACCCCAAAAATCATTTATTGGATTTGGACAATTTCTTGCTGTCCCTAAGATTTATCCCTACCTCATTTCTTCTGTGATATTAAAATTTGTTTCTGGAAACTAAGAGAAGGAAAGTCAGGACACTTAAGCAATATGGGTCTTTTCACACAGAATCATTCTAATGCATACATGTTTTCTTATTTCAAAGCGTTTTCAACCAGGTATTCAAGAAAATCCCATACATCTCTCTTAGGGGACTGGGGTTGGAAAATTCTGTCTTGTATCACTGAGTTGACTACATGCACCACCCATATTTTTAAAGGTTGCTCTTTAATGTACCTCTTACATGAATACTCTAATGTCTATTAAAATATAAGATGGTGACTACCTTTAGTATTCCTGTCCTATAGAGTCAGGTGATTGTTCCATTTCTTTTTGGTGGTTATCTCCCCAAAATCGGGGGGAATCATCCTTACCTGCATATGGTAATAATGCTATTTAACAGGAAACTCAATTACACATGAAAAATTTACAAAAAGAGTCCATATTCTGGGACATAATATAAGTCTAATATATTTAATATTCATTATACAAATTATGCTCTCTAACCATAATTCATAATTCATAATTATATTCATAATTATATCTGGAAAATCTCCAAATATATGGAAACTGAACAGTATACCACTAAAGGACAACAATTAAAATGAAAATTAGAAAGTATTTTGTACTTAGTGGAAGCAGTAACTCATATTAAAATATGTGGAAAATTGCTAAAGCAGGAGTTTAAGGGAAACTTATAAAAATAAAGGTCTACATAATAAAAGAGAAAAGGTCTCAGATCAATGGCTTCAGAGATTGACAGCCTTCTAGAATTAGACTTGGAACTTTCAGCCCACTCCCCTTACCTCTAGGGAGAGGAGAATAACTAGAGGTTTAATTGATGACCAATGAACAATGATTTAATCAATCATGCCTATGTAATGAAGTCTCATTAAAAACCAGAATGTGGTTTGAAGAACTTCAAAGCTGATGAGAAGAATCGAGAATCTGAGAGAACAGTATACTCAAAAAGCATGGAAGTTCTTCCCCTGAATCTGTACTATAATTTTCCCCCCCCATTTGGCTGTTTCTAATTCCAACCTCTTATATTAAACAAACAATCTAATATGTTAAATGTTTCTCTGGATTCTGTGAGCTTCTCTAGCAAATTAATCACTCGAAAAAGAGGTTGTTGGAACTTTGAAATATATGGTGACAACCCAGATTTGAAATTGACTTCTACAGATGCCTCCCTGGGGCATAAGGGGTTCAGCCACAGCACTGAAGCTATCCAGAGCCACTGCAGCACAAGTTTGATCCCTGGTCAGGGAGGTAACCAACATGTCTCAGCAGACCTCTCCTGTCTCACCACTGCTCCCCTCAGCAGTGTAGGTCTGCTTGTTTCACTTCCCACTCTGTCTCTGTTGACTCCTCTCATGCCCACCTCTGGTATGCATAAATAAATAAATATTTTTTGAAAATTGGCTTCTACAGTGTAGGTGCTGTGGCAATCTTGTAGAACTAAGCTGTTATAATAGAATCTGAGGCTATATCCCAGTAGTTTATGTAAGAATTGTGTTGAGTTGTAGTACACTGAGCTGATGTTAGAAAATAATTTGGTGTAATGAAAGAATCCACACCTTTGAATAAATTGCTTCCACAATATTAACAGGTTGCTTTGTTTTGTAATTTCTGAATTTTATAAGTATCACTATATTGTCTTTGGCTTCATAAGATAGCTGTTGAGACTCATCTTTATTTCTTAGCAAAGAGTGTATTTTTTCTAGAACTGCCTTCATATCTTGTCTTTATTTTTGTTTTTTTCTGAATATGATATGGTTGGATATGTGCCATTTGTTAGTTTTTGGCACTTTTCTACTCATGGTTGTCTGATCTTCATGGATTTGTGATTTTATGCCTTTCATTAATTTGCAGCAATTTTCACACATCTTTCTGGTATTTCTTATTTCTGTTCTCGCTCAATTACAACTTTCTGGTATTCCTTATTCTTTTCTTGTTCAATTTTAAATGATGTTTTATTTTCATTTTTTTCAATTTAGTAATTTCTAATGAACTATGAATTCACTGATTCTTTCCTCACTTGTATTGATATTAGTAATAAATACTTAAAAGAAATTCATTGCCTCCTTACTGTTTATTTTGATTCTTGAAACATTTTGGGTTTTAGTTTTCATCTCTTTGATAAAATTGTCCATTTTTATCTTATGTATACTTCTATCATTGCGGGAGATTGCGTCAATTCACTCAGAAGTTAGATGGACTGGATGTCTCGTATTTCTATTTTCTGTGTGCAACAGCTTCAGATTCCTCTTTCTTTAGATAACATAGGATGACTTCTATTTGGCTAAAGAGTTTTAGTTAATGCCCCTGTCCACTCTCAGATTTCAGCTTTTATTGGGCACCTGTTCCACAAAAGGGTTTTTCTTCAGATACTTCCTCTGCTCTACTCCGCTCTCAAAATGGAACTGTTGTTTTCACCAAAGCTGTCACAAAGGACAGTGGACAAGAGAAAGAGGTTTGACTTAACTGTGAATGTAAAGGAGAGATGCAAAAGCCAAGAATGTAGAAGCCTTCTAGAAGTTGGAAAATGGATCATCTCTAAGAACCTTCAAGAAAAATATTTCTGTTTATTCTTTAATTTTTTCTTTAATGAGCTTAGTATAGGATTTCTTGCTGATAGCCCTATAAGAAAATAAATTTATATTGCTAAAGACATGAAAAGTACAGCAGTTTTTTAAAGGAGCAATAGGAAAATAATCCAGGATATAATTCTGGCCCAGATATTATTTCCTGACTGGGTCCTGACCAAATATACACCTCTGCTACTTGTTTTTGTATTACTCTTCCCCCTATATCACTACATCTTCAAATATGTACTGGGGATGAAAAAGTCTGCGGTTCCTCCTCCTTAAGAATTTTGCTCTCAAGGAGCAAAGGGTGGAAATGAGGTTTTGAGCCTTTCCTGCTTCAGCAGTAGATGTCCCTTTTCAGAAGAGAGGCCCAAAGCAAGACCAGTTTCTTCCCTTCCCAAAACTTTCCTGAGTCCTCAGCAGAGAAGAAACTACTTGTGAAAACAAACTCCCTACCAGTGATGTGAGGTCCTCTTCTTTCATGCTTAGCTATACTTGACATTTAAAGTTACTTAAAAATTTTATCTGAATTATTCTTACTGCCTTGGAGTCAGATTGGGTCACTGTATATGTTATACTTGTTTTGGAGGGAATGGTCTTTCTTGAATTGATACCATTTGATTAAAAATAAAAGCAAAGATAAATTATAACTTGCCTAGCTTAACCTTATAATATGAATATAAACAATACTCCCTCCATTTTTCTATATCCTAAGCACATCCCAAACTCCAATTATGCTTTTACTGCAGGAAGCCTTCTTTCTCATTGTTTTAATATAAAAGTAAAGATATATGAAAAATTGCATGACCTGAAATTAATTACTTAGGATAAAAACTTTTTGTTATATATATTTAACAGTAAAACCTATGCTTAGAAGATATGTTAAGAATATTATTCATCTATTTTACTCTGGTATTTCTTATTTTTTACATATATCATGAAGTATGATCAATAATAGAAGTAATATGCTAATGACATTTGCAAAAGAAGACAAATTAAATGCAATTTACATTTAATATGTAGACATTCATTTAATAACATATTACAATTAAAGTAGATTATAATTTTTATCATATGCTAGTATGATTTTAAGTTAGGAAAAAAAAATCTGTGAACCCATTAGATTTCCTTCAGATATATTTTCTAGAGGAAACCAGCACATAAGAACAAGAAAATAACAGTGCTTCTTGTAAAACTGTTAACACTGGACAAAATCTTAAGCAACATAGAAATGTTAGAAAATATGATTTAGTCATAAAAGTATTGCTCGTAAAAGGAACTATATATTTTGAATAATGGGGATGAATCTCAAACATAATGTGAGTGAACAAGCAACTTTCAGAAAGATATAAAATTTATGGTAAATAGTACAATACAAATAGTTGTGGGCAGTCTTTTGAGATTTGTACATGAGTCATATGTATGTATTTATAGGTGTGATATATTATACAAAGCAAGAGTTCATAAGCCAAATTCATAATAGTTATATTCCATAGTGAGAAGAGGAGAGAGGAAAAAAAGAATTGGGATACTTATATTATACCTTATTATTAATTATCATTATTCATTATTTTAAAATGATATAAAGCAAATATGACAAAAATTAATATGAGGTTAAATTGCAATGCTCTTTATTTTACTGTTTTCTTCTCAATCTGTATTTTATTTCCAAGTTAGAATATTATATTTGGTTAGATGTTTAACCGGTTTTGATACATTCCTGCTTTATGCCATACTTATGCTCCATTAACATTTCCTAGGCCAATAGTATGTGATCTTTTAAAATCTGTGCCCTTGCATTTAATCTTATAGAATTTTTTATTTTTCTTTTGGACATTTCAATAATTATTAAAAGCTATATAGGTTTACTTTGTCTTTAGCAATATGAGCTACTTAAAAAGCTATCATTACATGTCAAATGTGTAAGCTTATTGGCAATTCCTTTATCTAAGTCATCTGGATTTTTTTTTCAATAAACAAATAGATTGTTTCTATGTTGGCTACTACACCACATTCCAGCTTGTTATAGTGCCTAGCTACTGACAATCATTCTTGCAGTTTAGCATGAAGGCCATTACCAAAGCCTGTATATTAAGAACTAGTAAAGTTCCAAGGATATTCAGTCCAGAGTCTGAATCAGTGCTGTCATTAACAACCTCATTGTAACAGGGCAAAGAATTACATATTGATCTCTGTTTAGCATGCAGAAATCCTACTCGCCTTCCAAGTAAAGGACTCAGACAATGTGGATACAGATTATTCTAACATTTTGAGATTTTTGCTTTTGTCTGTTTTCTGAATGTGATCATAAGGAAAATGAATAATAATGACAATGACCACCATTTATTAAGTAGGTACTATGTTCAAAAGATTTCAGATTTCTTTATATGTAATTTCATTCAGTGATTAAAATCAGTATTATAGACATATATTGCTTTTTTAATATACAAAGTTAATCTATACTTGGGATTTCTTTAATTGACTCCATTAGTATTATCTGAATTTAACTCTGCCTTCTAGATTCTTTGATTTCTGTATCCACGTTAGAGAAACATTCATTTTTTATGACATGAATTTCCCGAGGCAGTATTATTTTTTCTACATTGTCTTTAATACACATGAAGATACTATACATTCATATTGCTGTCATTTATATGTGTATCTGCACATGCATACTTAAAGATATGATGTGAGTCACAGTTCATGTTTTACTTTGTTTTCATATAAATACATTTAATAAGACTTAACAGCTCTTATAAGTTTATTTTAATTATCACAGCAAATTAGGTTCAGACATGCTTCTTAGTTTATTTGTATTTCCCTTTTCCTTGGGTTTGGGTTTTTTAGTTAATATAATTTATGACCAAAATAATTGTTAGTTATAATTTTTTAATGTTTTCCATGTCATAGAATTGTCTGCTCATTCATCTCTTTTATTATACAGTTTAAAGTATTTTGAAGTCAGCAAATATATAGTTGATAATGTGTCACTCAAATTTTTTCAAAAGGATTTTAAATAATATTTGTTTTGTAAACCGTGTTCATGTGGTTTATATAGAATATAAAATAATGATTATTATTATTTTATTCAGCATTTAACTTAAGCTAAATATGTTATACATGACTTTTGAAAAAGATTTAACTGCAAATTACTGAGATTACAGATTTATTCTAAAATGGATTTTCAGCTGACCAATATATAACAAGGTCATTAAAAGAAAAATAAGAATGGGCACAACATTTTCCTTTCTCTGATCTTTAGGGACACCTTGTCCTGCATGATTTCCTCAAGATAATGGCAAGTGGTTTATCAATGACATCTGACATTTCCTTAATTACCCTCAGGGCACATGACACTAGGCTGTTCTGATTTGAATTCTTTCAATTTTTCTGGAAGATATTTGCTCATTTCAGCCTGGTTTTCATTCCATGCTCCAGGTAACTGCTTCCTTCCCACATTAAAAGTTTTATTACTAGCTTTTATCAGTGTTTCTCCTTACCTGTCAAAGTAAGGTAATTTCCTCTGATTCTACTATTTTGCCAAATATATGCACATACATTTTTTGGGAAAGGATAGATAATTATTTATGGATTGTGTAGGGGCAACTACTCTCTATTTCTGACCTTCCTACACTTAAATCTGCATCAGGGTACAATTAGACTTATCAGTTTTTGCACCTGACCTTGAATTCTTTACTTTTTTTTTTATCAAGGAATCAATTGTTTCTAGGTATATTTTCACGTTCCCTTTTGTGATAACGGAATTTTCATCAAAATGAATTTCCATTAAATAAAATTTTAATCTATTTTTTAATTATATTTGAGATAGCCTTTTGTTTGGACAAGGATAGTGGCATTGTTTCATCAGGAACCTTCCTTTAATGAAAACAAAAGCTTTGGATTTGGATATGAGAGAATATGGGTTAAATTGTATATCTTGTGACCCTGGGACAAATCATCATCCTTTTATTCTGTTTTGATATATAAGAAATTGCCTAATCTACCACATAAGGGGCAGTGCATATGAAAACACTTTGTTGATGATGAAGCCACAGGCAAATACCATATCATGTTTTCAGAAATGCATTCTGTAACTGCAAATAAGATGATAACCTCTGAAGAAATGAGGAAACCATTTTTTCCAAGCTTAAGCATTTTCTTTTCCTTTCTTCCAAACTTAAGCATTTTCCTGGCCTACCCATTACAGTTATCCTTCAACAATTCTGTCGTCTCCTGCATTTAGTCAAATGTTGTTGGATACAAGGAATCTGTTTTTATAGTAGCTTTATACTGTAAAAATGGATAATCCCTATGTCATTCCCAAGGGAGCAGGAGGCTATCAAAAGCTCTTCCCACACAACTTTCTCCAGCTAGCTGACACATGTATATTTCAGTCCAATGTCAAGCTCCCATTGAACTCTGTGTCAGCCAAACAGCTCCTCAATTTTTCTTATAATTTTCATTGGTAGTTTGTCCACTGATGCTGAGATGTTGTTGCTTGGTGTATCCTTACTTCTTACACACAGGACTAAAATTTTAGCACACATATAAGACAACTAGAAAACATGAAATGTTCCAGTCTTACAAGGAAGCTGTCTTTCTTTAATATTTTACACTTGTCATTCTACTTTATTAAGTCAGACATTGTAGAAAACCAAGAAGTAAAGGGCCTCAGATTCTGCCTTGGGGTAAGAGATGAAGAAGAAAGGGGATAATATGTCTTATACCTGATACATTGGAATTTTTAAGAAATTAATATTAGTAGTTAAAGTGCCTAGAATAAAATCCTAGGGAAAACTAGCCACAATTAACTTTTTGTCCCAATGGACACTATGATCTGTCTTTTTTTTCCAAGATAATTGGAAGTTAGTACTAGCTAAGTACTAAGCCTGGCCTTTGGCAATTTATTCAACTTCTTTCAGATTCCATCTTCTAAGTTGAAAATGTTACTGGTAATACTTGCTAGACCCAAATTATGTGAACAACTATTGTGCTATTTAAAAATGTAATTTTAAATGAGTTGATTATACTATAATCGGTATGCATATTACCTTTAGCAAGATCTGCAGAATAGATAGGTGATAGATAAATAGATAGATAGATAGATAGTTATAGATAAGTCTATGAACAAAATTATAAGACATCAGGGGCTCTTTCAAAGGCCATAAAATATATTTGTAGATTCAAGAACCACTTATAGTACAGAAGCAGTGAATAGAAATAAATTTGCTCAGTGTTTCAGCGTTAACTTTTATAACTAAATATTTAGTGAGGTTAGGATTAATAGAAAAAGAAGTTGTCAGAGGGTTACATAGAGATTTTGTGAGAGGTACGGGGATATATAGGATTTAGGTTTGCATGGTGTTGGACAAAGATCTCATAGGTAAATGGAATAGGATTCATGGATGTGTTAATGCAAAATGAGAAGGTCTAGAGTGAGAAGTTTATTAAACCTATATGAACAAAAATATAATATTTGAAAATAACTTTGAATACTTAAGATGAAATAAGCTGAGTGAAGGTTTTGAAAGTGAAGACATACTAAATTTAGTAGGATGGAAAATAAAGATTAAATGAAAACTTTTTTTTTTTCCTTCCTCAGACCTGCTTCTCTTGTTCTTCTCATTTGGAGTAACGCCACCATAAAACTTGAAATTTCTCAAATATCATACCTAAAAAAATCCAGATTTTCCAGTCATCCATATTTCCAAATCTTGACCTTTGTACACCTCCCATATCTCAATCTATTCCTTCTTCTCTATCCTCATTGTTAATATTTTAATTTAGAGCTTCCTAATTTACTAAATTCCTAAAATTTGGTTTCCCTTCTTTCTTTTCAAGCTTCTCATCTGCAAAGATTCCAGGGGTTTTGCTATAAAATGTAAATCAAACTGTTTCACCTCTTTTCCTAAACTCTACTATTAGATTCCAAATAGCTTGTTCCAAATTTGTTAGAATGTGAAGTCTAGTCTCATAATCCGATGTCTCTTCATCTACCCCAAAATGTTTCTGGGCTCTCCTCAAATGTTTGCTTTCCTTCAGCTCTGCTAGACTAGTTTGAGTCCCCAAACCTGCCTGTTCCCTCTCATTATGTACCTTGACTTCGTCTGAATTTTCCTTTCCTTTTCCCATTTCCCTCCACAACCTGTCTTTTCCAAGCTAACCTGTCCTTCTGTTTTCTCTCTTGGCTACTTAGAGAATTTTCCCAACTTTCTTCGGCTGCTGCTTATCAAACTGTTAGCCCTCTCTTCCTCCTTTATTTAACTTCTAGTATCTACACCCTTCAAGTCTTGATCCAAGACACTTCTGCCTTCAAATGAAGGCTCTTGAGCAATGAAAATATGTAAAAACGTTTCTTTTTTTTTTTTTAAAGAAATGTTTAGCATCGATGAGAAGAGAGATTAGAGTTGGGGAATCTAGTTATGATTTTTTGGTACCTTATGATAAGGGCATGGTGTTAAATATTCAAATGCTAATAGTGGAAACAGAAAATGAGAATACTTAACACACACAACAATCTTAAAACCAAAACTGAGAATCAGCTCTAAGATTGACAGAACTGGAATCACACTGTTACTCTTTTCTAAGTGTTCCTCTCATCCTACATTTTAATGATGAGTAAAATTTCACTAAAATTACCATCAGTCACAGCCATTAAAATGCTGAGTGTGTATGTGTTTATTTTTTTTAAAAAAGTGCCTCTTTGTTCTGCAATGATGGCAGAGTTTCTGGACTTATTTTTAAAATGTGTAAATATCATATACCTGATTTTTTAGCTTCAGCTTCCAATGTTTTCATTGTCTGACTTCTTTAGTGACTAAATAGGATTCAACAACACGGAACCCTCAAAAGTCTTGGGTCTCGGCTGATTTTGCAAAATTGCTCTCTACTAGATATACTTCTGAAAGCAGTTGTCAAATCAAACAAGGCTGTATTGGCTTCAAGCTATTGAAAGCAAAAAAGACAAACATAAAATAAATGCTTGACCTGGCTCAGCATTGCAGAGAGGGAAAGCTACGCATGTCAGTCAGATCACTGTACAATTCTTTCTGGAACAGAAAAAACAGAGGAGGAGAAGGAAAAAAATAAAAACTGAAACCTGGAAAAGGATGTAAAGACCAAGGAAAGAAATAAAACCCAGTGGAAAGCAAAAGGCAGCACAGTACAATAGAAAGCCAGGTTCATTTTTATTTAGTAGAAAATTCAAGCATTCATTTCCCCTTCCTTTCAAGTTTGATCACCTTAAGGCCACAATGGTTCACAGAAACAACCCCCAAAAAACACAGGAGAGTAACAAGAGCATCTGATGGAGAAAGGAATCAATGAAGACAAGCTGGTTTAGCTTTGAAGAATTATTAACCACCAGAAAAGTCAAAATGCTTAAGAAACAAGGAGATGTAAGTCAAAGAGGAGAGGGTGAAAGATTTATTTTTAAATCCAGTTGACATGCCAGTTTACCAGTCAAGAAGTAAGGTAATAGCTTAAAACATCTTGGGAACTTTTCTATGAAGTATGGTAAAACAAGAATAGAAAGGGCTTGCCAGCTCTGTAGGTATCCACACGCTTATTGAATTCCTAATTACCCAAAGGCATCTTTTTTATTTTTTTAATCTGATGATCTTTGTTCAAGCTGCTAAAAAATTTAATATCACTTTAAAAGTCACACTGAATCTATGATGGGTAATATTGGAAAAAGCAGTCCCTTCCAGTGAGGGGTCTGGGTTTGTTTTCAATGACATTCTTTATGCAACTAGACAACTGGCACTTATTAGAAACAAGGCCTATGGCTATTTTCAACTTATTTACAGAGTTCTGAAAAATACTTTAATCACAATGGAAACCTACCAAAATCATAACCTCATATGTGACTTATGTAAGCATAACAGTAGTTTAAATATATATTTGACTCTGAAATGTGACGTATATTAAAAATAAACAGAAATATAATGTTTCCCTGTTTCTTAATACCTTTCAGGAATATTAAAACCTAGAATATTAAAACATACACTAGGCTATGATTTTTAAAGTATATTACATAAAATTAAATTTAATATCTATGTGATACATAAATACATAATAATATAGATTGATGTTATATCACTCACACTCAGCAAAGCAGCTTATGAACCAGGAGTTTGTTTCCACAAAGGAAGTCCTTAATTAAGGTTTGGCATCAGCCCAAGAGAATAGCAGTTAGTTATCTAAAGAATATCTCCTGAGGGACTGGAGGAGAAAGATTATATATAAAGAGAGGAATTCAAGCACATGAGTGACAGAACATGAAAAGTATGGGTTTTCTTCATAGTTTTGGGGAGGCACTGAGTAGTGAATGTAGGGGCAGTTACAGGATCCCCAATGGGTTCCTGGAATAGTTGTTTTCTTCTTTGTAATAGTATAAAATGGCCTTCAGTCACTGATATTATCAGCATCCTCTGAGGGAACAAAGTACTTCATTAAGTGTTAAGACACACATCACCATAGCCCTGAGCCTAGGTAAACTGCCAGGTTGAAGGTTAAGGCAAGGGTTTTGTCCCTGTTTCTTGGCTCAGGTGAATCACCATGAGAGGAAGAAAAAAAAAGTCTTCCCTACCTATGAACAAAAATATGCACAATGTTTTTAGGGTATTTTCACCCTCTTCCATTTTTAAAAAATATTTATTTTTATTTATTCATGCAGAAACTGGTGTGTAGGCTAGCGTTGCAGGGGTGTAAGGATTCACCAGAGACAAAGTGGGGAGCAGAACAGGTGGATTGACTGAAGTGCACTGCAGAAGGGAGCAGCAGTGGGGTCAGGAAGGATTTGTTGAGTCATGTGGCTTATATCCGTGGTGGTGGATCAACTCAGCCTCACAGCTGTAGTGGATCCCAATACCTTGATAATGCTGAGACTTTAACCCCTTTGTTACCAGGGCAGCTCTCCCATATTTCAATGGGTACCCATAAATTTCTGTGCAGTGATGAAGCATAATCATTGTTAAGGCATAAAGAAAATCATCTTGTACCCCTGTTGGTTCTTCTAAACTTTTGACTGGAAAATTATTATACAAGCATCAAACAGATTGATTAGAAAAAAAGTGAAATTGAATTTTAATGCTGCCATGATTATCTCCTCTATGCATAGTACAGATACACTAAAACTGATTCACTTAAGATATGGTTTCAGAAGCTATTTTAAATAGTGGAAGTAAGATAAGGGAGGTTTCTGGAGAGAAATGGCTAAGTTCAAGTATGGGGTTTACAAAAGAGTGTAGACTAATCAAAATCATGCAGATATAAATTTTGCCTTTTCCACTGAAAAGAAATAAGGTAGATCTTCTCAATGCAGTAAGGGAGGTTCCCTTATGGAGAGAAGTTTACAAATTAATGTCTTCTTTAAAAGCAACTTTATCCATTCTTCAGAGCCCTTCCCATGAAATCAACCTTTTGCTAAAAAGACAGATATTGAAGCAGAGGTTACTTGCTCCTCACAACTTATAAGTTATTTTATTTTTGGTAGAGAAAATATTTGATTACTTCTCCAGTTTTCTCAGTTACTCCACCATCCTTATATAAAGCATCCACTTTTCTGAATCTGCTTTCAAGCTACAATATCCTGTGCCCTCCTTCTCTTCCTCCTAACCACTTACTCAACCCCTTTCAGTTTTAGAGATGGATTACCTACCTTATTATGTCTCTCAACAACTGTACCATCTGGATGACTTTGCTTTCCCATGAATAACCCAAACTCATGGGTGTCTACTTATGTAGAAATTTTATGTAGAAATGTACTTCAACCACATTCTTCTTTTCCCACAACTAGGATTTCTATTATGGAATTACAACTCTGAAATAATAAGCTAACTTGTGATATTGTGATTTATAATATATCATGTATATTTGATTTAGTGCCCATTTATAGCACAGAACTTCCCAAACCTTTGAATTTTTTGTTAAAAAGATAATTTTTATGTTAATGAGGTGATATTTTAAATATACCTAAGGATTGGGACTGATTGCTAGTGGAAGACATCCGAATTATTAGAGGAGTGTAAATTTTAGTCCAACTTGACTCTGCTTCCTACCTAAAAGGAGAGGAAAGGGATTAGAGATTGAGTTCAAT
Organism: Galemys pyrenaicus; assembly: GCA_019455555.1. NCBI lineage: Eukaryota > Metazoa > Chordata > Mammalia > Eulipotyphla > Talpidae > Galemys > Galemys pyrenaicus. The sequence continues at coordinate 1,162,479 of JAGFMF010011523.1, forward strand.
GACCAATGCATGAGCAGTGCACACTGACTTAATCAACCATGCACATACAATGAGGCCTCCATAAGAATCTAAAAGGATCCTATTTGGAGAGCTGGCTTGGTGAACACTTGCAGATTAAAGAGAGTGGCTCACTTGGAGAGGGCATGGACACTGAGACCCTTCCCCAATAATTTGCCATTTGCATCTCTTCCCTCTGCTATACTTAACAATATTCAAGCAATCTAGTAATATAATGTTTCTCTGAGTTTTGTGAGCTGCTCTAACAAGAAAGAGTGTATTGGAAACTCCAATTATTAGCCAGTCATCCAGTCTGAAGGAAAGGTGACAGCTTTATTTGGGGTAGCATCCTAAATAGATTGTGGGGACAGTTTTATAAGACTGACTACTTAATCTGTGGAATCACACACTATGTGCAGTAGCTGGAGTAGACTATGAAATGTCAGAATTGAGTTCAATTATAGGACATCCAGTTTGTGCCTAAGAATTGCTGGGTGTTGATGGAGGATAAAGAATAGATAAACTGGAAAGGAGACATCACAAGGTCAGGAACCTGTCTCACACAAGAAGGTGGGAGCAGAAGGGATTAGCATAGCCATTAATCTAGCTATAGAAACTAAGACCCATAGACACCAATGCCTAGGTTACAAGAGGCACAAGACCCAGGCAGGTATCAGATTGTGGTAGGGAGTATCAAGAGTACAGACCTGAAGTGAAGATCTGGAAATTAAGGACAAACCATCCACCCACAAAAATGAGCCCCTCCCTATAGAAAGAAGATGATATAAAACCTAATGCTACCCATACAAAGGAGCCTGTTACAAAGGAGTCTTTCTGCCCACCTGTTACTATGTGGGTGCTCCTTTCACCAACTCTCCCTCTGTAGGGAAGCAGCCTTCCTACCTGCCTTGACTTGTACCCTGCTGGGGCTTCTCTTCACTAACATCCCTCAGTAGAGGCAGCTCTCCTCAAGGCTGCCTGTCTGCAACCACACAGGCCTCTCTCAGCAAACCTGGGTCTTTCGGGCAGCTCTTTCTACCCCCTTGTGTTTATGCAAGTGTCCTTTATTTTCTGTCCCTTTTCCTAATAAATCTAGTCCTTTAAATAAAACTAGCATCTCTGTCTCACAGAGAAACTCACCTGGGAAACTAGCCACATGTTAATGAAAGGGGTGCTCTGGTGAAACCTTTCCCAGAGTGAATCCAAGGACTCTGCTCCCCAAACCCACTGGCTCCGAAAACAATGTCAGTGTGGAGCGAAAAAGTCCCACACATTGAAACTGGTGTCAGAATCAAATTATCCATTCTACTCTAACTAAAATTCCATCCCACTGACTTCCTTAACTCAGTTACTCCCTCTTCACCTTTCATTCTACCTAATAATCTTCTCCAGTCCCCTGGTAGCACTGCTATCTTATTAAGTCATTTTTCACTTTGTAAAACTTCTACCCTATGATATCTTTATTGATTCTCAGCCTATGATTTGTATTCTTAATTCAAAGACAGTAAGGAAGTAATCAAACAGAAAAGCTATCAACTTTCTTCCATCAAACTAAAACTCTTACAACTTCCCCATCTTTTTACAGTTGTGTTATAAGTCCTGACTCAAAAAAGTAGGTCATTTGACCTCTAGGGAAATAATTCTCCAGAAAACACTGGTGGGGTTAAACCAAGCAAGGTTTTGGTATCCCTCACGCATGAGGGAACAATTGCTTGGAATGAGAATTTAGCCTAGTGGAAGAGACATTTCAATGGCGGGTATAGGAAGCAGGGCAGATAAGAATGGTGTCTTAGCTTGTTGTGAGTTGGGCTACACCCAGGCATGTGAAGGTGGGTTATATTCCAACTGTGCATGTGGGTTCTCAGCCTTCTCTCTCCAGGAAGCTGAAATAATTGTTTTTCAGGATTCAATGCTTTTTGTCTAGCATGGCACCTCATGGTAAGTGTAGTGGACCAAATTGTTTGGACAGGGCTAGCCGACCCATGATTCAGTCCATCTATTCAAACAGGATTTAAGGCAACTCATTCTATTGACTCACAATTTCTCTGACCTACATAGTCTCAGTTCTGTCTTATCTCAGTTCTAACTTTCCTGCTTTCATGTTCTCTTGTATGAGGAATTTCTATTGAGACTGTGGTCAGCTATTACCTTCAATATCTTGATAACCCCAAATCCCAAGAAATTGAAGTCAAGTACCCTTCCATATCTTTCCTCTTCCTTTCAATATATCTCATTAAATACTGCAACAGCTATTTAAATTAATGAACACTTTACCATACTATGGAGATTCTACAATATTTACATGTGCATACACTTATATCTATGCACACATTACATATACACATATACATAAATGTAAAAGTATACAGCTTTTCCATGTTAACATTCTAGTAAACTAAATACAGTTTATTCTTAGTGTTAATTCAATCTCTGAAATATTTTGTGATGTTTTTAACAAAAAGACTTTTAGTAGACTTTTAAAATACTGTTTTAGATTTATAGAAAAATAAAAAAAAAGTAGTGAATTGCTCATAAAAACACTAATTTGCCTCATTATCACTATCTCACTTTACTACGGTGCTTTTATTACAATTAGTGAGACCGGTATTAACACATGATTTTTAATCCTCATATTTTCAATTCTCCTCATTTTCCCTTTCCTTTTTTAGAATCCCATCCAAGATAGCACATTACAATTATTTAGTTTGCTCATGTCTGCTTAGGCTCCTCTTGACTGGAACAGGTTCTCAGACTTTCCTTGTTTGTATGACCTTGACATTATGGAGAAGTACTGTTTTTTTTTTTTTTTTTTTAAGGATGTTCTATATTTTAATTTGTATGATGCATTTTCTTAGGACTAAAGTTGTGAGTTGTTGTGACAAATGTCAGATGAGTAAAATGTCATTCCTTTCATGCTATCAAGGGCTGTAATATCAAAATTATTTAGATTACCAGTGTTGACCTTGATTGTCTTACTGAGATAGATTTTGTCAGTGTTCTCCAATATGAACTCTTTCCCCCCTTTTCCAATTATGCTCTTAGGAAAAAAATAACTATATTAGCCCTCACTAAAGAAATAGGGAGATATACTCCTTCCTGAGAGAATATATATATAATCACATACCTATAAATATAAATTATTTGGAATTGTTCTATATGGGAGATTTGGATCTTATCCTACATTTGTCAATTTGTTTATATGATATAAGGTCATAGGTATTTATGCTATAGTATGGGTTATACTCCATTACTAATTCACTGTTCAGGATATTCAAGTTTGGAACTTTGTGAGTTCTTTCAGCTGCATCTTTTGACATATTCTCATTTGTGTACCAGGGAGCAGTCAATTTTTGGTTTGTTTTTTTAGCTACTTCTTTATTGTCTGGTACTACACAGTACTCCAGGCTCATCTATCTAGTATATTTCTTGTTTCAGTTCTAAAATAAGTTGGTTTTGCAGAGTTTAGTTTCTCTTACAAGTTTCTACCACTATCTGAAAGCACACTGATCCTAACTGATAGGATTTGGTAGGTTGTTATTGAGTCTGGCAATGCTCAAAAATTTTTCAATAGAATGTTAACAGTGTTCTCTGTCACCTAAATCATATCATATAGGAATGTTCAAATTAAGGGTAGCAGGAGACATCTATATTGGAAAAGTGATATTAAAGACCAGGGTTTGGGTACTAAATACGGTTATTGCAAATTTATATATATTTTTATGACCTCTCGTTTGACAGAAAAAGGAAATACATGTGTGCATACTAATGTGTATATGTTCACATGCCTACATCTATTTCTATGTGTAAACATTTGTATAAATATAAAATCAAACATAAATTCTTTTTTTTAAGATTTTTAAAAATTATTTATGCATACAAGAGCAGGGGTGCAGGCCAGAGGCATGGGAGGTGAGAGGATTCACCAGAGACAAAGCAGAGAGCAGAACAGGCAGATAGACTGAAATACACTGCTGAGGGGAGCAGCGGGCAAGGCAGGAGAAGTCTGCATCCCCATGTGGTTCCCCTCCCTGGCCAGGGATTGAATTCGGGCTGCTGTGTTGCAGTTGAGTGCAGTGTTGCACTCAACCCGCTGCTCCACAAGGGAGGCCCTAAACATAAATTCTTATAGATGTCTCCAGCACTCATCCGTTATCACATGGGTTATTCAAACCTACTACCTCTACTTTTCTGTAAATTCCTTCTTTAATACTGAAAATCCTGGCTCTCACAATTTGTCATCAGCTCACTGAGTATGTAAATCCAGCATACATGCATATCAGTATCAGAATTATCAACCATTACCTATGTGGCAAACAACTTTATCTACCAGAGTATAGTAATTATGTGTTGTTCCTGTTACATTGGTTCTCAGGAACTGCACTCAAGTTCACATGAATAAGGGAATGGCATAGTCTTTCCTCCCTACAAAGTAGGGCTTTGTTCTGGAGAATATTTTGGGTATATACTCACTATTATTAACACATGTCAGAAACAGGCAAGTCTTTTTCTTAACTCTTCACCATGAGAACCTGGTGAGATTCTTTTTTTTTTAAGATTTTATTTATTTATTTTACATAGAAATGGGGTGAATGCCAGAAGTTTGGAGGTGGGCTGGTTGAGGGGATTTACCAGAGCCAGAGTAAGGAGCAGAACAGGTAGACTTTCTGAAATACACTGCTAAGGAGAGCAGCAGAAGAAGCAGGGTGGTCTGCTGAGCCAGGTGGGTTAGTTCCTTGGCCTGTGATTAAACTCAGACCTTCTCAGTGGGCCTGAGTGGTAGCTCTGAGACTTAACCCCTAGACCACCGGGGAAGCCCCCTGGTAATTTTTTTAGAGATAATGTTCACAAATATGTATGTAGAGGCTCCTCATAAGGTTGAAGGCTCCAGTGTTTTCTCTTTCTCATGCTAGTCCACAATCTGCTTTCTCCAGTGTTTTGTCAAACTTTGCATTTAAGTGTCTCTGCAATTTAGTTGCTCTAGCAGCTTCTAACACAGGTAAGAAGATTTATGTTGTGACTTTCTATATTCACAGATGTTGGGTTGGCAATTTGGCATTTTGAAGAAACCAAGAAAAATAGTAAATTTATAGTTTGTCAGTTTCCTATCTTGTTTTAGTGACAGGAATAATGACTTCCAAGTTCTGACTTCACATGTTGCAGTGAAAGCCAGAAGTTCCTCATGTAATTTTAAAAAAGCATATGTTCTAGATAGATTCTTCCAACTAACCCAGAATACCCTTTTCTGTCACTTGAGAAAAGCTGTCTGCAGAGTACTGTAAATTCAGTTATTACACAGGCTTATTTGTCAACCATTTTCATAATCCAAAATCTGGGTCATAATTTATTGATCCTACATGTATGGTAATGAGATAAAAATGTGATGATAATAGTCTCAGAGGTAGACACACTACCAAAATGAGTGGAAGCTGAAAGGAATAGATGGAATGGGCAAAAATAGAAGGGTGTTGCAGATAGCAAAAGCTCAGCCTGCTGCTCTGCCAACTTTCAGTGAAGGGACTCACGGTGTTGCACATCCTTTTATAAGCTGTTTAAAGGACCGAAATCCATCCAGATAAATTTAGACATCAGAATTGCTATAGGGAAGTTCTAGGGACAAACAGGGTGACTTGGGTGTGAGTCCTCACTGTGCATTTAAGACAAAAGCAGTCATACTGAGCATACTGAGACACATTTTAAAAATAATTATTTACAAGGGGAATGAGAAGAGACAGAAACAGAAAGGGAAAATGAGATGAATTGATCAACGAGTCCAACTAGTATCACCATCTGAACTTAGACACTGGGTGCAGATTGAAAGCCAGCCGATGTGTGTTCAATTATAAGTCTAATGTGGCTGCTTAACGCCACCCTAATTCCCACTGGACTGCTGCCCAACCCCTTTCAGGGAATCAGAATCATAGCATGCTGGGACTTGTGGTCTTTGTGCTGGAGATCCCTTCAGCATGGAGATTGGGGTATGCTTGCTAAAAACATCAGGAGATAAAGATCATTAAGAATGTTATTCGTGCATTCAGAATTTTCTCTTTCTACCACAGGTTGACTTTCTTATTAATGGTTAATCAGACAGCATTCCATGTAGGTGTTGGAATGGCACTGCAAAGAGTTGTAAAAAATGAGAGTTTTTTTTTTTAAGATTTATTTATTTATGCATACAAGCACTGGGGTACAGGCCAGAGGTGTGGGGGGTGAGAGGATTCACCACAGAGAACGGGGAGCAGAACAGGCAGATCAACGGAACTACACTGCTGAGGGGAGCAGCAAGCCCAGCAGGAGAGGTCTGCCTTGCCATGTGGGTCCCCCCCCGGCCAGCAGCAGGGATAGAATTCGTGCTGCAGTGGCTGCGGTTTGCTTCATAGTACGTTGCTTAACCCACTGCGCCACCAGGGAGGCCCAAAATGAGAGATTTTTAAAATCAGAAAGAAGCTGGTTCAAGAAGAGAAAATTTTTGGGAAATTCATCTTTCCTTAGTGAAGACAGACATATTATGCTGATTACTCACTAGTGGTGACTACTTCTTCTTTCCTTATGGCGCTTTTTGGTGGAATGGTTATTGTTAGCAATTGTACGCAAACATCTTTAGTTGGAAGGGGCAAGAAGGTTATATCTGTAATTAGACATTCCTTTGTGATGCTGAGACTGAGCGTGCTGGGTCTATCAGGATTAAGGCAATTTGGTTACTAGACCCAATAGTCTCAATCTAAGCATGGTATCCAAGATTTCTCCAACATTCACTTCCTGGCAACTCACTGTCTTTTTGTGGAGTCTTGGTTCACAACAAAGTTTAATAAACATGAGGCTTCTTGTTAGTATGAAACACTGAGTGAAAAAGAAAGGGCTTTTTCCCATTTCAACCACACAAAGTTGATTTAAGAAATAATGTTGTTACCATAAAAATGCTACACATGAAAATATTTAATCAATTTCCATAGGAAAAGACATCCCAATTGAAAGAAACAAAAGGTTAACTCCACATCCAATCAGTGGAGGAGAGCTGAAGTCAACAGCCTCACAAAACTCATAATTATCCAACCAGGATCTCAATATTTGCAGGTGGCTGGGGTTTGAGAAAGCAGTCACATCTGCTCCGGGAGTTACAACAGAGGTCCCTTCATAAATCAGGAAATTGTGAAAGGCTGTAAATCCTTTCGTAAATCTAGGAAACTCTGTGTCTGGGAATATATCACAGAAGTGTGCCACCTGGCTGGGCCACGAGAGGAAATAGCCTGTTGCTAGAAAATCTTGCCTGCATAACTGTGCTGCTTATGATGAAGAGTTGGAATTTTAAATTCCTGAGTGGTAGAAACATTTGCCCAAGATCACAGGATTTTGGCCCCCACTGTAACTACAGGGTAGTTGCTTTAGTTGTGTGCAGGTGTCATTTGACTGCACTTGGCCCTGGCTATGCTAGATGCTTCTTGGTTTCTGCTCTGGGAACTGTCTATATGTAGCACCTGTGAGTGCAGCACACATTCTTAATCATTCATAGACTAGAAATTCAAGGGAATTAACATTATAAGTGATAATAATTGACCAAAAGAGGAAAGACTGATGTATAAACATCTTTTTAAGTTTCTTGCAAACAAGTTTTCCAGTTTCACAAATAAAAATGCCAGCCACAAATGGAATTTTAAAAATATCAGATAAAAAGGAGAGTCTACTATAAAAATATAATCCCATGCAATATATGGGTCCTAAATCTGTTGATTATGTGAACTTCAAGGTTCACTGTGTGTTCTGTATTTTATCTCCAATCCTACTTGCGTGCACAATCCTCACACACATTCTAAATTGTTCTTCAGATTTCCTTAGTGGAGTAGGATATCACTTATTCACAGCATATTGTTATTTACGTTTTGATTGACATCTTTCTTCTTTCTTTTTTGTGGACTAGTGCCTTATTCTTGCTCTTAGGGATCAGTTTTCAAAATAAACAACAGCTTACAGAACTAGTTTACTTTGTAAGGAACTGTAAGTTGCAACTATAGAAAGAGCAACCTTAGGAAAAGATTTGGAACTAGATCACTCATTGGGAAGGAGCAATCAGGAATGCATTGCTGATGGAAAGTGAATTAGTGACAACTATGGGTTGACTGTGTCTATCCACCTGCTCCCAAATTCACATGTTGAAAATCTAATGGATTCCTAAGTTAAAATTTGTATGTTAGGTGAGGATATTGGGAAGTGAATAGATTATAAGGGTAGAAACTTCATGAATAGATTAATAGCCTAATAAAAGAGACCTCCTTTATACCATGTGCAGACACAACAAAAAATATTGAGCCCATAGAGTCCTTTCTAGACAGGCTGGCATGTGAATGTCAGAGGCCCAGCTGTGAAAAATGAATTTCTGTTTTTTATAAGTTACCCATTGTGATATAGCAGCACTATTGACTAAAGATTTGATAATTTCTAACACTGAATAATAATGGAATTGCTAAGACTATCACATATGACTTGAAAAAATGTTGAAAGAGCTATCCCCTATGGAAAACAGTATGAAGGTTTTTTGAAGTACTAATAAAAGATGATCATATAATGCAGACATTCTACTCCTAGCTATATACCGGAAGATTGTAATTACAGTAATTTGAAGGGATGCACTCCTATATTAATTGTGGAACTATTTACTATAGCCAAGTTATTGGAAAAAACTATGTGTCCAAGGTCAAGTGACTGGATTAGGAACATGTGGTGTAGAAACACAGTGGAATACTACTCCTTTATGTAAAAGTGATGAACTTTTGCCATTTGTGAAAATATGGATAGAATTAGAAGTACTAAATCTAAGAGAAGTATATCAAGAAATGAACAAATGCTGGTTGATTCACTTCAGGTGGAGTACAGAAAAACAAAATATGAGACAGAGCCAAACCATTAACAAACCCTGCAAGTCTGTCTATAGAACTGAGATTACCAAAATGCTGGAGAGCAAAATGGGGGGAGGGTTGAACAGTGGACTATGGTGGAGAAGTATAGATGTTTTGGTGGTGGGTATAATGTGGTAGACACATCTCAAGATTAGATAGGTGATCTCATACCACTGAATTCTGTAAATTGATGTAAATCAATGTTCACTCAATTTAAAAAAAATTCTCACATATGATATATTGGGATAAAATACTAGAGAATGGAAGAGTATTAAGTTATGTAAATGTCTCCAAGAACTATGTTGCTAGTCATAATTTATTAATGGATTGAAAAGTCAATGTTTCTTAATGTACTTAATGAATGGAAAAAAAAATTCAAAACCCTAACTACAGGGCAACTTTTAACTGTAGGGTTGTGCTGAATGATATTTATATCTTTATTTGTATCTATGATTGTTTTTGCTATTTATGCTCTAATATGATAGTAAAATTGCATGTTATTCCTTAAATAGAACTCATATCTGTCATTCCTTCACTGTCTTGGCATCATCTCTACAATGTATTATTTTCATATATGCGTGGGTCTATGTATTTTTTTTAACATGTTCTCTTTATTTTCCCCTAAATAAATTTCATGGCAATTTAACTTTCATAATTTCATGCTAAATCTTTCCTCTGACAAAGAAAGTGATTGTTGTTCTTTAAGAGAGACTATTGAGGGACCTCCCTGGTGGTGCAAGGTGTTAAGCACCTCATTATGAAGCACTGCAGCAACGACACAAGAGCTCAAAGCTGCTACTGCACAAGTTTGATCACTGGCCAGGGAGGCAACCCACATGGTGTAGCAGACTTCTCCTGCCTCACTCACTGCTCCCCTCAGCAGTGTATTTCAGTCTATCTGCCCATTTTATTCCCCACTCTGTCTCTGGTGAATCCTCTTAGCCCCCACATCTCTCGACTCTACTCCATTTCTTGTATGCATAAATAGATAAATCTTAAAAAAATGAGACAAACCATTGAATTTGTTAAAACAGAGATATTTTTGAATTTTGGCTGAACTTCAAAATCAATTGCAAAAGAATTTCATTTTCATATTACTCTTGTAAACCTATTAACATATTGTGTTTGTATTTCTCAATAAAGGTTTATTATTTTTTTCATAGAAGGAAGGTGGTATATCTTTTGTTATACTTCTCACAACATTCATTTTGTTAATATTTAAATACTGTTTTTAAGTTCTATTTGTTAACTTATGATTGCTAGTAGAAGAAAAGGAATAGATCTCCATTTGGATTTTGTAACTAGCATCATTGATAAACTTTCTTTTTATTCTGATAATTTATTTATAATTCCTAAATTTTCTCTGTTAATAATCATATCATCTGCAGATAACAACAGCTTATTTAGTGACTGCAATGTTTTATGCTTTCAATTTCATTTCTTTGCCTAGACTCTCCAGGGGAGTGCTCAACAGAAATAGTGGAAGTGGGCATCCTTGCCATGTTCCCGACTCTGAGTGGCTCATCATCAGGTTAGGTGTTTGCTTTAAGTTTTTCATAGATACTCTTTAGCAGATTATTTTCTCATCTAATCTCTCTATGGATTTTATCTTACTTATGTTGAATTTATCTACCCTTTTTCTGATACTATCAATATAATTTGATCATTTTAATCTGTTTATTGAATTATAGGAGTTGTTTTCTAATTTAAATAACTTTCTGTCAATATTGATAAAATGCCATATTTCTTCAGTCAGAAGTATATGCAATACTAATAAAAATTCCAACAGGCATTTTGGAAACATTGACAAAATGTTTATAAATGCATACAGGATACAACTTCTGCCCTCCTCATCTCCAGATAAGCACTGACAAATTTTCTCTCCCTATATATTAATTTGCTTAAATTAAATCATAGTTATATATTCCTTTTTGTTTCAATCCTTCTACTCAGAATAATTATGGTCAGAATCATCCATGTAGTTGCATATTCAAAGAGTTACCATGTATTTTTAATAAATCAATAAACATTATATCATTTTTAGGTTTATAGCAAAATTTAGTAGAAAGTAAAGAGTATTCCCATATTCATTTCCATGTATTCTCTGCCCACCAGCATGCACAATCTACTCCACTTTCAGTATCCCATTTCACAACTTTATCATTCAGAGATCATAGTTTGTATTAGGGTTCACTCTTGGCCTTGTGTATATTATGGATATAGATAAATGCATGATACAAATATATTCAGTATTGTAGCACATAGAATAATTTCACTGTGTTAAAAACCCTCTTCCAGTTAATTTATGTTTTCCCCAACCCACTAGCAACTACTTATTCTTCTACTGGCTCAATTTTGCCTGTTCCAGAATGTCATGTAGTGGAATCATATAGTTTGTAGCATTTTCATATTGGCTTCTTTCATTTAACAATATGCACTTAAAGTACCTCCATGTTTTTCCTTGCGTTGATAGCCCATTTGTTTTTATTGTTGGATAATATTCCATTAGCTAGATATATCACAATATATTTATCCATTTACCTGCCAAAGGGCATATTTTTTGTTTTCAGGTTTTGGAAATTTCCAATAAAGCTAATACACACACACACACATCAGAGTGCAGGTTTTATGTAGACATAAGTTTTCAATTCATTTGAATCAATACTAAGGCTCATGGTTTTATGGTAATAGCAAGTTTAGCTTTGTAAGAAACTATAGATCTGTCTTACTAAGTAGCAATATGATTTTGAGGAATAATACATACTTATAAATCAAAGCTGCTGGAAATAGAAGAGCTAGTATTGACCTTTCTTCTTTCTATGGATGCTGTTCTCTGCAGCTTATGTTTGGGGCTTACTTTTCTTTTATTGTGACCTGATAACATAATACATTTAGATTCTAGTTCTTTGGCTAGTTCTTTGGCTAAATTCTGTGGTTTTTCTATTAGACTAAACTACTTAGGAAGATGCAGAGATTTTTATTTCCCCTTTTCACGTAGGCATCTTATTAAGTTCAAGATGTTCTGATCAACATATGACTCAAAGTGAAAAAAAAACACAAACATTTAATTATTTTTTTTTTATTTTTCACTTTATTTTTTTCCTTTATTTATATATATTTGACATCAGTTGTAATCCCCATGTATTCCCCAACACCATATCACCAGTGTACCATCACCACAGTCTCCCATGTTCCCATCTACCCTCAACCCTCCCCCTCCCCTCTCCCCACCAAGTGTCCCCAATTTGTCCTTGTTTTTCATTTTTGATTTTGTGTCTTTATTGTTATTATTATTGTTGTTGTTGTTCTTATTCCTTTCCTTGATCCTTATTTGGTTTCCTTATATTCCTCCTAGGGGAGGAACCATCTGGTATTTTTCTTTTGCCTTCTGA
>JAGFMF010011523.1:1178131-1224447 GCA_019455555.1 Galemys pyrenaicus
TCCCTCAACCCTCCCCCTCCCCTCCCCACCAGGTGTCCCCAGTCTGTCCTTGTGTCCTCATTTTTGGTTTCTGTGTCTTTATTGCTGTTATTGTTATTTTTATTATTGTTCTTATTCCTTTCCTTGATCTTTTTATGGAATTGTAACTACCCGAAAAAAATGGTTCTCTGTAAGGCTTGTTTACATCTGACTATGGATTGGTTTTGCATCAGTACACCCTTTTTGGGTCTTCAGGGCTTAATGGCTTGCCTATACTGAGTAAATGCCAAAGCATAAAACTACTGTCCTGAGTTTATGTTTTATTTTTCTATAATGCATACTGTAAAAAATGAAATATCTTGCAGACTTATTCTTCATATTTGATGATTATAGAATACGTTTTTTAAGTTAGATAGATGGTATTAAGGTATTAAATATACTTTTAAAAAGAAATATAAGCACAAATTTATTTATTTACTATGAGTATATACACAACTATATATATATATCATATAAATGCCAGAGGTAAAAGGGATTTAGATATTTTCAGGTTCAGTGGGATTGACATGAGGAAAACATTACATACTCAGAGAAGTATTTTCTCTAACCTAAATTACCTCTAATTTTGAATAGAGTTAAGTAACTCATTTAATCTTGTTTAGTTATTTAATTATCCAATAAAAATAAAAAGTCAGGAACCAAGCCTGAATCAAAGCAAAGAAAGATTTAATTTTTGTCTTACAGTGAGGCATATAGCTTAGTTGTTAACAATAAAACGTTTTAAGCCATATGCTACTTGTGGATTTCTCTTAAGCTAGAAATTAGAATGTGCTAATTAGAGTGTGGGCTGCATATAAAAATATACTGCTCTATTGCAAACATTCTTAAATAAGGAAATACATTGAATCAAAGTAGGAAAAAAGTGCTATAATTATCAAACTCAGTAAGTAATTCACCTTAGTAATTATTTAATATATCAAATACCTGGTTCACAGATCACTTAATCACATCTTATATACACTTTTTGTGATAAAATTCATTGTATACTACAAAAGTGATTGTGCACTAATATTATATAATTATTTCATGTACACAAGCCTTAAATTTTTAGAATAAATCCATTTTGACTACCTATTACTATCTTTACATTGAAGATAAAGTCTTGAATCCAAAGCACAGTGTGAGACAAATACTTAGAAAAAAAGTCTATTTTAATGAAGATTTTTTTTTTAATATTAAAGAAAACTATTTAAATTACTGTGAAAACTTTAGGTGCTTTAATAGGAAAGGCTAAGAGCAAAAATAGAGGTTCAAAGAGGCAATTTTACCTGGCTTTATAAATGGAATAAACCCTAAGATGATTTAATTTCTTTACCCTTTTGCACTCCTTATTTCTATATGCATTTCATATATCTCATTTCTTTTTACTGCTCCAATTCTTGGAACTTTAGAAGTGAGCTATAAAGGGAGTGAGAGTACAGGTATGCTACATGAATATTGGATTGAATGAGAAAGGGATTCTTAGTGAAATGGAGTTGGTTACCTTGCCTTATTTTCATTAAGATTTTTTCCTTTTCCTCTTTTTCAAACCTGCCTTCAGCCATCATTCCTGTAAAATATGCATGCATTTTCCTGGTCAGCAAAATTTTCATTAATCTGAGGTTATTTTGAAACCATTGTTACTTTCCTATAATTCTGTTCATAAACAGTGAATTAAAAAGCTTGATTTAATATATATATATTACTATATTTAATATATTTTGATTATATATACAGTACCATATTTCCTTAAGAGTTTATATTGTTAGAATATAAAAATTAAGTTAGTGAACCATCTAATTCAGGAATACAACATTTTCTTTAGCTGTCTTATCATTGACTAGAAATTAACTAAAAATGGGCTACACAACACATCATTAGATTCACACCCGTAACAGCTTGTCTCTTCAGTGATGAACGGGAGTACTGCTTATCATTCTGCCAAAGATTTACCATGTCATTTGTTGGAAAGCCATGTGTTGACATCAATCTTAATTGGCCCCATCAAATGGCATATATTTTTGACATAAGATTGAGTTATGGCCATCACCAATCATCAACACTCTAAATATTGATGTAACATTGCTTTGCATTAGAGTATAAAATTAAAGTAAATTTGCAAAATGTGAACTAAAAGCAGTACAAGCCGGATGCGAGTTACTAAAGAATTCAGTGACTGAGAACAAATAGGACATATGGAGTTGAGTGACATCTTTCTTTAAAATTCTAAGAATAGTCATTATATTTCCAAGGCTAAAAAGTAGTTTCCTATGGTCCTAAGTCAGTCCATTTCCATGGTGAACACTAAGGAATTGTAGTGGCAGATACTATTGTTAATGACAAAAAATGCATTCTAATTTTTAACACTTATCTTTAAATAAATCAATGACCCTATTGGTTGTATTTTATTATTTCTAATAGCATTTGTTAGTAAGGAAAAAGTGATTTTTTTTTTTTCCCAGAATGTCTTATAAGACTAAGAGAAAGAGAAAAATCTACATAGCATCTCTCTCCTAATCAATAGTTGACTATAAGCTAAACAAGTGAAAAAAAAAACACTCTGAATTTTTTAAGCTTTATTTATGCATAAAAGAGCTGGGATGCAGGCCAGAGGTGTGGGGAATTAGAGGATTCGCCAGAGACAGATTGGGGAGCAGAACAGACAGATCTACTGAAATATACTGCTGAGGGGAACAGCAGGCAAGGCAGGAGTGATATGTTGTGCCATGTGGGACAGCTTCCTGCCCAGGGATCAAACTCATGCTGCAGTGGGTGTGGATAGCTTCATAGTACTGCAGCTTAACCCCTTGCACCATCAGGGAGGCCCCAGAATGAATTTGAGACCCTATAAATATATTGTATGGATTCTTAGAAAACATGTTTGTTGTGTAAAGAAAATATGCCCTACAAAATCTTCTAGATGAGAAGATGTGATAGGAAATTCTGGAAAAATAATAATTGTCTTTGAATTCTCCAAATCTTTGCTCTTTTCTTAAATCAATATGATCTAAAATCAAAGAAAATAATTATTTGTCTTTATAATCATATCTTACATGGAATATATCATTTTGTGATCACAATAAGACCTATTTACTATGAAATGAAATGAACCTTTATTCTTAAGCTTATTTTATCCTTACAATGCCAGTTATTGTTTGTATTTAATATAAAATATGCTTTTCA
The DNA here is from genome assembly GCA_019455555.1 of Galemys pyrenaicus. Taxonomy (NCBI): domain Eukaryota; kingdom Metazoa; phylum Chordata; class Mammalia; order Eulipotyphla; family Talpidae; genus Galemys; species Galemys pyrenaicus. Next base: position 1,181,333 of record JAGFMF010011523.1, read on the forward strand.
TTGAGGTTAATTAACTTTTCCAAAATCACAGATTTAATAAAATGTTGGAACTAAATTTTAAATGCAAGGCAATATAGCATAAGTCTAGGCCCATTACCATGTTTTCTCATTTCCTAAGAGTTTCTGTACCATGTAACTCCATCAATTTACAGAAATTATGACCACCTATAGTTAAAAACTGCTTTGCATTCCATTCCTCTCTTAATAAATAAATAAATAAATAAATAGTACTGAAACTCATTGGTAAATATATATGCGTATATATATATTTCTTATTTAATGAAAAAATGAGGTTTGGAATGGTTAAGTACCTTGCCTAAGGTCACACAGCAAGTGGTAAGCAAAAGTTAAATGAAAATATAAAAGTAATTTAAACATACCTAACAGTGAATATTATAATTTATAATACACACTCCATTTGAATGTATCTTTCCTGCTGAGGGCATTTGATTAAAAAAAGACAAGGGGAAGTGTAATCAAATTATCTATTTAAACTACCTTGCCCTAGAGAATGTGTAGATTTAATAACCTAATAGCAGGTCCAGTAAAAATATGATCCATGAATTTTACAATGAAAAACCATTGCTGTTTTATTTTATGTTCTTCACTGAAAAAGTCAGAAGTGAAACAGAGATTAAAAAAAATAGCAATTATATAATTACCTACTAGTATTTCTGTAGAAGAGATTCATTAGTCTTTTTTTTTTTTAAAGATTTATTTATTTATGCATACAAGAGCTGGGGGTACAGGCCAGAATCGCGGGAGGTGAGAGGATTCACCAGACAAGAGTGGGGAGCAGAATGGGCAGATTGACTGAAACACACTGCTGAGGGCAGCAGCGGGCACAGCAGGAGAGGTCTGCAACGCTATGTGGGTCCCCTCCTTGGCTGGCAGCAGAGATTGAACTCGTGCTGCAGTGGCTGTGGTTTGCTTCATAGTGCTTTGCTTAACCCACAGCGCCACCAGGGAGGCCCAAGATTTGTTAGTGTTTTAAGAAACCACACATGAATCTTTCAGAGTCGAACCAATGTTTCTTTCAGAGGAAAAGGTTAATGTTTGCCTTGTAGGATTTTATTGCAGGTAAACCACAACTAGCAAGGAATGTGGCAGAGCATATAGGTATATAAAGGATATACATACACATACACACATATATATTACTTTATTTCAAATTTTCGGGTTTCATTGTTTGATTTCTCTCACCATATGTGAATGGAATTTGCTTGACAGAAACTGATTTTTGTGTGAATTAAAAATGAAGAAAGTGTCCTTTTATCAGTTTTTCTTTCTCTACTAATCTGGAACATTGAGAAACAATAGATTCATATAAAGACCCCAAATCACATTTAACTTCTCTTTTAGGTAAAAGTTCTAAATCGTTTTCCATTTCTATGTTCCAAAAATAATAAATATCACATTGATTGTGTTTTGCGCATGGCAGGGGAGTCATTGAAATTTAGTACTTTGAGCTGAAAATAACTCTCCCCTCTCCTCACTTTTAAGTCAGAGGAAATACATGAGTATTCCTTTAAATCACATAGAGAACAAATAAACTAAGACCAAAAATAATTTTGAAAAGTAGCTCAAGAAAAGTCAAAAAGTGGAGGATAAGTTGAGTGTTTTTTTATACTCTTGACTTATCTAATTGATGGCACTAACTGGAAGTGTAGAGAACCTGAACCATGGAAAAACTGGGTTGACATTAGACTAACAATTTGTAAGCTTATAAAATGATGTGATTTCAATAAGGCATTTTTAATATGACTGTTCTTTATAAAACTGTCTACTTTTCTGAAAATCAAATTCTAAACTGAAATACATATATAGTAAATTATTTTGATAGTCTTTATTATTACTAAAATAGTTTCTTATGCACCTAAATTAATTCCAAATTAAAAAATAAGATCAACTAAGAATTACAATGCTCAGTTAAAAAGACTGTGTACTTTTGAAAATGTATAATTCATTTGCATTTCAATTTCTCAGCTTAAATCTTAAATAAATGTTATTCAAATTTACTCTCACTGTGTCTTATTTAAATTATCACCACAGACACAAAGATATCACTCCATATAGTTTCTTGTGTGATTTGGCATTATTACTTCTGACTAGCTGTGAGATTTGTAACCACATTTTAACTAAGAAATTCTGTGAATCTGTCATTTTTCAATATAATAATATGCCAATATAACTGTTTACGTGACCATTTTATGAAGTAGAAAAAGAAATAAGAACAAAATAGAAGACATGTAATACACTTAATAAACAAGTCAACCAATTGAAAGAAATATAGTTATGCATGAGAAAAAAAGAACATATTAAAAATTAAAGCAATATATCCCCAGAATGAATATGGTCTATACCTACCATGCTTTATTTAATAAAGACAAGTTTGTTGAACAAGTTCTGAATACATATGTGTTCTGTAGAGATAAAATTAAGAATAATATTTTAAATAACAGAAAAATAATTTAAAATAAGAATTACTGGATATGTGGGTGAGTAAAGGTAAAAACTAAAGATTAGCAACCAAAGGTGTGATTAAAGTCACTTGACATCAGTATGAAGATTTGTATTTATCAGATTTAAAATATGATAAAAGTAACAGGGAGTTGTATAATTTGGAGAAAGGATACATAACACAGCTAACCTATATAAAATATAAATATGCCTTTAGAAATCTATGATATATATGAACTTCCTAGCAAAGTAGCAAAAGCCATGAATAAAGTACCGACAGAGGAAAAAAAAATACAAATTGAGCCTAAATATTTTCAATTTTTAGTATGGTGAGGAAATAACTGTACTCCCCAACATTGCCCAGTTCATCATATCTAGCTCCTGTGAAAATACTGTGTTCTATGTTGTAAAGTATCTGCCACCTTAAAATATGCCCTTTGGCCAAGGATTATTTTGAGCTAAAGAAACTTAGAAAATAGCAGGTACACAAAGCCCACTCAGACCTCTCATTTTTCTACCTGAAAGCAGGAGATTAAGGAGGAGACCAGTTTTTATCAGCAGATATGGGAAGTAATTGCTGAGAAAATTCTGTACAAGCAGACATCATTAAAATGACCTTTATTTTCTTTTAAGTCTTCCCATATGTTTAATTATTTTCCCGCAATTGCTTCTCTTTATCCATCCCAGTGTATAAGTACTTAGATTTTGACTCTTCTTTGAATCTTCATTTTCTTATTAAGTTTCCTAAGTCATGTAAAAATAATATTAACTAAATGTGTATGAGTTTTGCTTTTAATGTATTGTATGTCAATTTTATGGCCAGGACTAATCAAAGACAACAAATTGTAGTTGTAGTTTTACCTTGCTTACAATGACAAGTAGAAATTAAGTTTCCAAACTATCTGATTTTAAAATAAAGGAAATATGCTGGATTCTGTGAGTGGACCTATATCTTAAAAAATGGGGGAGAAAAGGCAGACATATCAGGATGATGTGCTGTGAGAATGATTGGAATAGTCTTGAAAATGGAATTAGATATTAGGTCAGTGAAGTGGGAAGTCTCTATATGCTGGAAAAAGCAGAGAAATGTATTCTCCTTTACCTAGATTTTCCAGAAGGAATGAAACAAAAGAGACCTTGATATAAGCACATAGATAGGCACTTCAACTTCTTAATTCCAGAAATAAAAGATACTACATTTTGAAACTACCAAGTTTGTGACAATTCATCATAACAGCAATTGAAAACCTTTGTAATGAAATGAAATCAAATTAAAACACTTAACTAGTTTTTCTCTTCTCAGTTTTATAAGGATAAAATAATATTTCAGTCTCTGTGTTGGCAGGGTATATTCACATACTACGATTGGAAGTACAGAGACTATTTAGAGATATTCTGGAAGGTAATTTTGATTGTTAGAAAAAAAGATGTAAGAATGATTATTTCTTTTAATTACAGATACATTAATTTCAATATAAGAATTTTTAATCTGATATGTAATATGAAACATTAACACTTTCTTGGTTTTGATCTTTCAGAAAGAAAATAAGGAATAGGTTTATCACACTTACTTTTTAAGTCAGTTTAAATGCTATCTTTTATTCAAACATTTTGTTTTTGTGTAAATTATCTAGTAACATAAGCAGCAGGGCCTAGTACTTCGCCAGTTCCCCAGGCTTTTCCACTTTTCTATTTCCAGTATTTGCATCACTACCTCAAATTTCTTTTTGATGTCAGGGAGTGTATATCTGCCTGTCCAGGAGTTTGACCTGAAGGGGTAGAAAATTAACACCCTCTGAGGGCAGCCTTAACCAACAATTGATGAAATATGAGTGGTTTCCCTTGGTGGTAAAATAGAGGAGCAGGCTCTACCTTGTTTCCTACAGTTTCCTCAAGGATCTAAGCTTCAATCACTCACAGTGGTAGTTCTCTTTGTAATACATGCTTTCTTCCCTGGCCTCCCTTTTTGTTTAACTTCTCGATTTTCAACCAGAATTTTCTTTTTACAAAACAAAACTATTTAATCTTACATCTTTACAAAGCACTACATACATTTTTTTTTTCTGTTTGTATAAAAAAAAAAAAACAAACATATGAAGAGAAGACAGAAATGAAGGAGGTTTCATATAATTGGTGGGCTTAGTTTGTAGTATTGTCCCTAAAAGCATTAATATTAGAATTCCTTACTAGAAGGGGATTTAACTGCCTAATTGTTGGCTTTTGATTTGTCAGATGAGCACAAGTCTATGCAACTATCCCCATCATCTATTGTGACTTGATTCCAGGACAGAAACTTAAAGAGTATCTGTTGTGCATCCTCATCTTAGTGCACTTTACCTTCTTTTGATATTTTAAAATAAATTTCTTTCTTCATGTATTGTTCATTATTTGTTCATGTCCCACTACTAAAATTCTATCCTATCTCAAATCTAGCTAAAAAAAGGTGACATTTTGAAAGGTTCTGTCATTTTACTTTTTTCTGGATTTTATATAGAGAAGAAAGAGCATCTGAGAAAGGAAAAGGTTTTTTTGTCTTGTTTGTTTGTTTTTCACATTTCAAAATTGGTGAGATGGTGTCATGCAAAAATATCTTTTTCTGTTCAACAAGGCATATTGGCACTTCATAGGCATGGTTTATTTCCACAACTTGTGTGGGTAAATTTTTGCTTGAAATGTCATTGCTTCAGAGGTTCAGGAAAACATTTTAAGCAGACAGATGTGAAAATGCCCCATCTTTGTCCTCAAGAGTTGCAGATCTAGATGAAGATACCAGAGCTCATTAAGATAGGGGAGTCAAAAGACTACTTCACATTAATGGCCTTTAGAAAAGTTGACACCTTAAATTACTGAACCTTAATTCATATCAATAGATTTCAGGTATTTTTAACTTTATAGAGACATAGGAATCATGCATAAGGTTTGCAGACTCATAAATCAAGTTTGTAATTTCTTTCAGGGTTCCCTAAAACTTCAATTACTTTGTATGAAGAAAAAGTGTGATGAAGAGAGTTATTAAAAAATAACTCTAAATCACATATAATGCTCAAAGCCAGTGTTAACCCCCAAATAAATAAAATTTTAAATTTTCCTCAGGGAAACACATCTATATAAGATTAGAGATATAAAAAGGTTTCAATAATGGTACAGCACAGCAAAAGTTAGATAGGCCACCTAACGTGTTTTTAACATTTTTAGAGGGAGATTAAAAAAATAATAAAACACAAGGGATTGAATTTGTGTCATGACCTTAATATTCCCACCATTAGTCTAACAATGTGTTGAAGTGCAAATAATAAATTATACTAGAAATATAAACAAAGCATGCATGCTTGTTAATTTACTTTTGTAAGACTTAATTTTTCTCATAAAGATCCCTTCCATGAAATTGATAATGTATTAAATGTGACATTAACACTATTTCAACAAAATGTTATTAAGTATCCACTAATGTACCAGTTACTGTTCCATATTAGAATATTGTATAAAATACAATAGTACTGAAACCAAGGAAAAATCCTTGCCCTAGTAGAATTTGATCTCCAGCATAAAGTAAATATGAATCATAAAATGCCAGTGCTTGCTATTTGGAATATATACAATGTGTGAATTATTTAATGGGGGGGGAGTACATATTTGTTAACCAGGGGAAATTATTTTGAAATAATGTGATAATTAAATGCATATTTTTCCATAAGCTTTTTTTTTTCCTTCTACTTTATAATGTTCTGAGAGATTATACTGAAATTCGTAGGTCCACTATAAAACTTGCTACTTGTTCTCTTTTTTGACCTTTGTTCACCTTTATAAGTGACTAGCAAATTTGTACTATGCCTAATCAATGGATGAGCCAGACTAAGAAGTGTCTGATTGGTTCTCGGTTCTAATGGACTGCCTGATTTCGATTTTCTTTTCCTTTCAAACCGGTCAATTACAAAAAATCATTTTACGTTGTGTTGTATGTATGATATCAGTTGTATCTAGGATTGTAATATTGAAGTATAACTCTTAGTGGTTAATATATCACTGGTAGAAGAGATTTATTTCAAACTAATTAGTGCCAGATTACCTAACAAATATAGGCACAATTAACTGAAGAGTGATAAGAGTTCCCAAAGTAGTTAGTGGTTCACTGAGGGTAAGAGAGAAATACCAGGGGGCTCCCTGGTGGTGCAGCACTGTAAAGAGGCTGCGGCACAGAAGCGCAAATTCTATCCCGGGTCAGGGAGGAGACCCACGTGGTGCAGCAGACTTCCTGCCTCACCCGATGCTCCCCTCAGCACTATATTTCAGTCTATCTGCTGTTCTGCTCTCCACTGTGTCTCTGGTAAATCCTCTCACTTTCCCCTACTCTGACTTGTACCCCAGCTCTTGTAGGCATAAATAAATAAAACTTAAAAAAAAAATGTTAGGAGATGGTTTGATATTTGAAAAAAAGAAGAAGAAATACTAAAAACTCAACAGCAAGAAAATCCACCAAATAGGGACATTTTGCTTAGTATGAAAATAATTTTTAAAATAGGATGTATAAAGTAGTAAATCTAGAAAACCATTATATAAGTGTTACAAGTCACAGGGATATTCCACAATTATTTATTGTTTGTTGGCTGTCATGTTGAGTTCTAGGTCTTAGCAAGGACCAGGGGATAAATTAGACCAGACTCAGTTTCTTTCTTTGTTAAGTTTATCAACTACTGGGGCATAGTAACAGTTAATAAAGTAAAACCCATATAAATAATCTTATTTTATTTTAAATACTATGAAGGAAAAGAGCATAATAATTATGAGTGAAATCAATGGCATGATTTAATGTACCTTTTTTTTTTTTTAAGACTTATTTATTTATGCATACAAGAGCTGGAGTACAGGCCAGAGTCACAGGAGGTGAGGGGATTTACCAGACAGAGCGGGGGNAGGCAGAATAGCAGATAGACTGAAACACATTGTGAGAGCAGCAGCAAGGCAGGAGAGGTCTGCTCACCACGTGGGTCCCCTCCCTGGCCTGCGGCAGGGATCAAACTTGTGCTGCAGTGGCTGTGGTTTGCTTCACAGTGCACTGCTTAACCCACTGCGCCACCAGGAAGGCCTGATTTAATATATCTTAAGCAAAAAAAAGAAGGCTTAAATTATTGAAATTTAAGCTGAGACCTGAAACACCAGGGAAAGAAGACTCTAAGAAGTGAAAAAAAAGAAGGCTTAAATTATTGAAATTTAAGCTGAGACCTGAAACACCAGGGAAAGAAGACTCTAAGAAGTGAAAAGTGATTAGATCATTCTGAAACTAAAAGATAAACTAGTATATTGACAAGTATATTGACTATAATGAGTATGGAGGGAAATGTAAGGAGCCAAAAACAACAGTTTTCAGATTCAGGGTATTGCATGCTATTCAAAACATTTCATATTTTATGCTAAGAGCAATGAAAAGCAGTCAAGAGATTTAAGGAAACAGAAAACATTGGCTTTTAATGTTGCAAAGTTTATATTGTCTTTCTATGCAGCAGTCTGAGGAAAGGAGCAAAGACTGAATGAGTAATTGTAGAGTTGAAAGATAATTGTTTGAAGATCTACATGTGTAGATGCAGACACACATGTATGTATCATTATATCATTATATGTATCATTATAAAATGTATATGGAAGATGAAACACATAGTATGTCCAAAATAACTGTTTTTACTTGGCATAAATAATAGTATTAAAATTATAAATTGGCATCAAATAGAATATATATATATATATTTGTGTATATATATATAATATGTGTTTGTGTTTACATAACAAATATAGTTTAAGTGCCTTAAAAACATCACTTCCTACTGACTGGTGAAATTCAACCCTTTCAAACTTTCAAACAATAGTCAGGTAACTGATCTGTAAAGGACCATATAGTAAATGTTTCCAGTTATTTGGGTAGCAGGACTCATTTGCAGCTGCTCAACTTTTTCACTGTAGTGCAAAATCAGCTACAGTTGATAATTAAACAAGTGGTCATTAAAATGATCAGGGGGAACTGACCTAACTATAGTTTGTTAAACCACAGTTTGGGGAGGAAGGATAATCAGTGCTGGCTTTAAGTGTTCCTCTTCACTAAAAATAGCAAGTATCAAAGGTTAAGAGAAATTTATAAAAAATATGATTCTCAGTATTCCTGTATCAGTGTTATTTTACAATGACTTTATCTATGACATGAAGTTTGAAATTTTTGATACTGAAGTTTTCATATTTTTCTACATTATTGCCTATTGGTATGTGTTGTGGTATATGATTGTCAAAATAACAAACAAATGAAAAAGTGTGAAAAATTGAAATGACAAGATTGTTGAAGTAGTTTTAACATGGTGATAAGCTGAAATCTAGGGGCTGAGATATGCTGTGAGTTTTGATAGAGTGAAATTAAATCAATATCAGACAATGACCAATGTGTCTGACTAACCAATGTGCCTAGCATGCAACACTAAAATTTTTCCAACACAGATAAGGAAAGTGTCAATTTGACTGTCAGAGGCAAACAGAGGAAAAAAGAAAATCAGTTACAGACAAGCCAGTTCTAAGAATAGTGCAGAATGTAACCTCCCCCAAAGTGATTATCTGTGTTTGGCGTTTTAATCTACCAGTACTACACAATGCTACTGACCCAACTGAGAACATTCAGTGTATTATTTAAGCAATTTCATACAGATAACTAAATAATTACACATATACATTATGCAGATATGAATATTCGAATTTTATTTATGTCTAGTAGACTGAATACACCGCCTCCAACAGTAGCTACGTGGAGTCTGCATATGTTCTTCCCCATCATAAAATGGACTTTGCAGGTGTGACTAAGACAGTTATTTAAGATAAAGAGATTTTTCTGGACAGTCCATGTAGACCCAATTTAATTTTAAGCATCCTTTAAGAAGGAGCCAGGAGGCCTACACAGCAGTGGCATATAGACTCAAAAAGTTGGACTGATAGAAGGAAGCAGCCTCCCAGAGCTGGAAAAACAAGGCAAGGACTTTTCCCTGAAGCTTCCAGAAAGGAACCAGCTCTATTAACACCTTGATTTTAGACTCCTTACCTTCTGAACAGTAAGAAAATTAATTTATGGTGTTTTATATGATTAAGTTTGTGGTAATTCATTACTCTACTGATAGGAAACTCACGTAAAACTATGTTAAGATAACCATGTCCTGAATAACTTTTCGAGTCATTTTCCTAGGAAAAGTATAATTGTTTTGGTTGCTACTATGATCAAAATTTTGTGGGCGATTAGTTATGGAACTCATTTGTCACATGTTGTTTGATGTTGCCTAACTTTCAATTTGAAAATTTAAGTTTTCAGTTTTGAGGGATATTTTAACATGCTGCTAGTACAAGCTATTCTATTTTTTTATCATCCATGTGTAAAACTCAATGATAACCGCAGAGCTACAATGATATAACATTATTTGAAATGTGAAACCAAATAAATTAGATAAAAATGATTCATATTTGTTATGAAAGCATGAGATCACGATATAGTAATACTAGCAAAATATGTGCTACTTCTGACAGGCTAAGAATTTAATTTTCAGCAAAAGTGCATTCTCAAGTTTCATTTTTGTTTGGTAATAAAATTTCAATTTCAGGAGATATTGAAATATAAACAAAAATAGGTATCAGTTTCAGATCAGATCTACATTGTACAGTATTCTCATTTACACCAAATATTTCACAATTGTTATCTTTAAACCAAATAATTGTCTCTCTGATTTCTTCTTCATAACAGACATAACTTTTGTATTTGCAACCTTTTTATATTTCCTTTCAAAAATCTTAAGCATGAGTAAAGAGACAAGTGCCAAAAGTGATGGATGTTGGAAACAATCAAACTAGGAAACAGCATGAGAAAATTGAAATGTTTGAAAGCTAGGTTATATTGGAAGAAGGGAAAGGGGCAAAAAAAGGGTAAATTGAATTTTAGTTAGCTACCTCCATCTTTAGTACATTTTTTTCCCAACCAAATAACTTTGGTATGTCTTCAGAATATAAAACCAAGCAGATAGCAATAGCAACAACAAAGCAGCAAAAACAGAAAAGAAAAGAAAAGGCAGAAATTATTTAATTATTAAAAACTATCACAAAATAAATTCTGAATGATTAAATGAATGGGAATAAATTATTTTTATAATTACAAAACATGTAACAGAGGAAGTGTGCTATGCCAAGAATAGAATCTACAATGATTAAAAAAAAAAAAAACAACAAAAGACAAGGCAAAAGCATAAAACTAACTTTAGCAAAAAGAAAAATGAGAAATAGAAGAGAAAATTGACTAGGCTACAAAAATAAAGACAGGGAATCCAATCAATAATTTGTATCCATACTTAATTTTTTGGATAATTGGTGTACTTAACAATTACTCATCGTTAAATATATGCTATAATCTATCCTAAATATTGAAAATACAGTATCGAGTGAAACAGACAGACAACAGTTCCTGCTCTTATTTAGCTTAACTTCAGTGATGGAAAAGAGTACTGAAACATAAACTTATAAATGTATCTGCTGTAAAGGAAATGAAGCTTGGAAAGGGTTATAAAATACAAAGTTGGATGGTAGTTCATAGTTTAGAAAGAGTTGTCAAGAGATTCCTAACAAATATTAATGAGTTCATATTAGAACAGAAACATGAAAGATTATGGTATGAAACATAGAACATTGAGAAAAGAATTAAAAACGGATGCGCAATGACCCTGAACAGGAATATGCTAAGTAAGTTAAAAGAACACCTAGAAATCCAGTGTAGTTTGAGTAAAGGGGGGTGGAGTTTTGGAAGAATTTGAGGGCTGTGAAATAGCTTTGGGAAGGATTATGGAACCAACAGGACAATGGTATAGACTCTATGGTTTGTTCTGAAAAGAGATGGCAACGATTGGCCTACCTCGAGCAGAAAAGTTATGTGGTAAAATTTGTCTTGAAAGAACAATGTTAAAGGATATAGAGAAGGTAGAAACAGAAATATCAGACAACACTGAAGCAGCATTGGTGGGAGATAATGGTGTCTGTATAGTTTGCTAGAGAGGATGACAACATAGAGCCATCCCTTAGTAATATCAGGTACTTGATCCCAAGTCCCCAGCAGATACAGATTCTCAAGTCCCTTATATGATGGGGGGGGTGGCATTTACATATAACTTACACATTCCCTCTTATATACTTTAAATCATCTCTAGAATACTTATAATACCTAATGTAATGCAAACACTATGTAAATAGTTTTTATACTGTATTGTTGAGGGAATAATGCCAAGAAAAATATTCAGTACATGTTCAGTACAGATGCAATCATTAAAGGCCTAACTATGTCGTAAGCATTTTGATTTATAGTTGGTTGAATCCACGGATGTGGACCTGTGCAGATGGAGAGCTAATGTTACCAAAGTTGGGTGGCTGAAACAACAAATATGTACTTACTTAGATTTGAAGGTTATAAGTCTAAGATCAAGGTGTCAGCAGGTTTGGTTTCTTCTGAAGTCTGAGCACCACTTTCTAGTTGTGTCCTCTCAGACTGTTCCTCTGAGATTTACATTCTTGGTGTCACAGCTCCACCCTAGTGACTTCATTTGAACTTTATCACTTCTTTATTGGTACTACGTTCAATATAATCACATTCTAAACTATGCAGGTTTAGTATCAATAAATGAACTTGCAGTGGTCACAGTTCAATGCATCACAATGCTGTCTTGTGCTGGTGGAAATGATGAGGAGTCTGATTCAGGATAAATATTAGAATGAAAGATTTTGTGATGGGATAGGTATTTAGTGGCAAAGATATATGTCATGCTTTTGACCTAAGAACTAGAAAATTGATTTGCTAGCAGCTGAGATGTGTCAGTACAAGGAAGGAGTGAATTTGTAGTGCGGGTGGAGTCACAAGAATATAATTATTATGATATAAATTTGAAATGCCTGCTAGATATCTAAGTGATGATAACAGCTAGACAACTAAACATCCAAAAGGTCTTAAAATTGTCCTGCTGTAGACAGTAACTTCATGAGACCAGCTGTGATGGGAGTTCAGCCTGGGAGAGAGGTGGAGGTGTGACATGAGTCCCAGAGCCCCGAAATTCATAGTGCACATGGCAACTTTCTTTCCCTGGAGCCTAATAGAACAAACTCTATTTTTATCACTTTTTTTTTCCTGTTTTCTAAAAAGATGTCAACCTGTCCAAATAAATCATGAAATGATACAGTATTATTTGCAGCAATAGTTTGTACTTTTGCCAAATGTTGCTTTCTCTCTTTACTGTATTTTTTTAAAAATTGCTTTCAAATTTATCTTTCCACCATTCATTTGTTATTTAACTTCTTTAGCCCCACAAGAATTGGTTAAGCACCTTCCATATGCTAGACACTCACCTTCGTTCCCCTAGTCCTTCTCAGGTTCGAAGACACTAACAGAAATACTGACTTTTGGAAATTATTACAATGGCTACATTAACATGGATCGAAAGCCTAGAGAGCATGAGGGACTCTGTTTCTAACACACCAAGTAAAGGATAGAAATAAATGCGCAGATGTATTTTTAAAAGTCCTGTAGTATATTAAAAAATGGAATTATAATGGTTAGAGGGAATTGAAGTATTTAAAGTAAGACTTCTGAAAGGCAGTATTTTAATCTAGGCCTTAGTTTTTTTTTTTTTTAGTAGTGTAAATATTAGCATATTTCACCAATCATTCAGTAGGTTTTTAACAACTCATTTCTATTTGTAATTACCTATGTATTAAATGATCTCTGTCACATGTTGGACTTTTTCTAGGTATTTTGTAAACTAAGGAAAAATTAAAAAGTAGAAAGAATACAAACAATTAAAAGTAAGCATATTATCTAAGTTTCTGAATTAGGAAAATCCAAGTTATAAACATGTTTCCTCCTTGTGGTTAGCATCTTTATTACCACAACAAAATCAATTTTTTTGATTTATAATTTCAGTTACATAGTTTTCAACCCAAAGGTTGTTACTTAATTTACATAAAGGAAAAATATTTCTGGAAAAAATTGCTTAGAAAGGCTAATTGTTCACAATCTTGCTGAAGCAATTAATCTTCTATATCAACTTTTTAAAATAAATTGGATGTGTTATTAGTGTATCATTTTACTTATTGTATAATTTAAAATTTAATAGAAATGACCACAAGGAATAGAGCATGCTAAAATTCTGGTGATCAATCAACTGGCAAAGTTGAATGTGTTTTTTTAACATGTGTCATAGAGTAAGTGTATCCTAAATCTTTCCTATGGCTTATGTGAGTGAGAAGTATAGCAAATCTCAATCTCAATGAAATGTTACCCTTTAAAGAGTAGATGGTTCCAAAAAATATTTTCAAAAAATCTGAGCAATTCAAAACCACTTAAACATTTTAGTACTAATGTCTAATATGTTTTAATACACATGATAAAACATTCTGAAAAGTAAATTTTAATATGGTTATTGTGAAGTTTTCATGGGTTATTTCCTAATAATGACAATTATTAAAATAGTATTTACTTATACAAAAATATCTTTATTGTGATCTATCAGAACTTTGACATAAAGAACTCTAAAACCAATAACAAAAGCTGGAGAGATATAGCTATCTGTAATTCAAAATATTAATTTTTTCACTCCTTAATGTGCCAAAAATGAATCCTATTTTATTATGTTATATATGGGTATGTAAACACTCACCTATATGGAGAAAAAGGGCAGGTAGAGGGGGGGAATGTGTATTAACTCTGTGTTCCAAATAAATGAGTGAAAATGGAAAGTTTGTGATGCTAATATAAAAATAAATAATTCTAGGTAAAATTAACTAAGAAAGCTTTCTCTACATTGAAATTTTGGTGGAGCATTTATTTTTTCTTGTATTGGACTGTGTAATAATTTCAATTATCTATCTTAGCCTACAAAACCTAAGATATGAACTGTTTGTCCCATTATAGAAAATGATTGCAGATCTGTGGTCTGTTATTATTTATATATAATATTAAAATATTTATTACTTGTTTTTTGCCAGAAAAAAATTAATTCACCTTCCAACTAACCAGGAAAAAATTAAAGTGAATAGAGATTTTAATTTTGATGATTTGAGATAATACACCATAATTCCCCATGCAGTTTTCAAGACAAAAGGAAATATTGGTTCATTTTACTTTACAAGCAGAATATAAGTTGAACTTATGAATAGAATTTTCAAATATAATCTAACATTTCCTGAATATTGATTCATGAGACAGTAGGATTAAGTCATTTAATTAGCTGAGTTACAACTGTCACACATTACTGGTACTCTTCTTATTAAAAGTTGAAAGAAAATCAAGCATGTCCTAGAACTGTCAACATAAAAATTTCCCCCCTATGGAGTACTTTGATTTTTATTTTGCTCTACATAGGAAAGTGGATATTTTAGTTTTCTCTTCTTAGGCAAAAAATCAATGAATTGAAAATTGTTCTGACCATTGGCAGATTAGGTGATATCAGTGTGACTCCAGGGTGTATTAAATCAGTCAGTTTTGGAAGATGCTGCTCAGTGGGGTTTTATAACTTTCTTTACAGAAAATTATTAACACATACAACTCCATGCAAAAAGCACAAGTATTTCCTTTTGTGCAGTTATGTTCTACTTGTCTTAGTGCTATATTAATCTATATAATACAAGTGTTACACAGTTTAGGAGATATAAACCATACATCCTACATAAGACACATCACTCTCTGTAGGAAGCCAATTTACAAACAATTTACTTGTTTGTGCTTGAAAAGTCCAGGTACTTATATGCTTTTAAGTTTTGGTTGAAACACATGATTTTCCTTGAAAACACAGTGTCTTTTAACATGAATTTAAAATTTCCATATATATATTTTTTTTATTTTAGAAGTGCATTTCAAAGTTAACATTTGCTGTAAATTCAAGCATTTGAATGTAGGCATGAATAATACACTGCTACCTATCACCAATTGGATCCATTACTACATGAATTGCACCTTAACTAAATAAATATAATGGACAACATTAGTGGATCTCTGTGGAAACCATTTCAAGAAAGGATAGACACTTAGCCTGTGTTACCTTGATGGTACTCTGTATATTATTTTCTGGTTTCCCGTTTCTCACTTTTATCTACCTAAACTTTCTGTGTTAAGTAAGTTTAATTTCTGTAATACATACTTTCATGCAGTTTTATGTCATCAGGCAGCTTTTAGAGTTTATCTGGTTCCCCATTAGAAACAACTTTCTTTTCATAAGAAATCATAGTAATTTAAGTCAGTTATAGAGTGTTTGCTTCTACTAAGGAAATAGGAGAGAAAACCAAAGTTTCCAGTTTAGATCTATACATTTTCTTAGATTATCAGTTTTTATGTTACATTAGTCAAACAAAAAGTATAATATGGCTGTGGTGTCAGAGACACATGATTAATCATGCATTAAGCAAAGAACGCTACATACACTTGCACATATTGTACACACAAGTACAAGTATGAGTTTGTCTGAATTTAGTTTTTGAAAACATTTGTTATTTGCAGTGGTATAGAACTTATGATCATAACAAAACCACATTCATATTTGATCTGGTTTTATCTAAAATTTTATTCCTTTTGTCACCCCATTGAACAAAGTCAAATTAAGAATACATAATGCAGATTATCCTGTACTTGATTTTCTTTTTACATATATACTAAATTTCTATAGATTTAATAGACTATTAAATGTCATAATAAATGATAAATTATTTGATAAATGATTTTTCAATAAGTGGACATTTGCTATATTGACCGCAAGATAAATAGATCAGTATTTTATATTTCCTAAACATATTTGACAAGAGGAACTTATAAAGGTATGTATTTAAATGCCAGATTCAATGATCGATCATACTTTCATTGTAGCCTTTGTATCCATATCCATGTGTGTGTGTGTGTATACACACACTCTCATCTCATATATATATACATATATATATATAGATGAGAGAGATATGGAAAATTTGATCTAGTATACATACATGCACACTTGAAAATACAGACATACAGCCATGCCACCATTAATACAAAATACTACACTTGGCTGTTATTAAATTTAATGACAAATTTTATATAGTGTCTTGAGTTCCTTGAAGGAAAAGTTTTGCAATAATCAAAACCAAAATATCAAGAAAAAAACAACATGGGCTAGTACAGAAAGAAAAATTGCTCTATCATCACTGAGCTTTAGTTTTCTTAAATTGCAAAGTTAGTGAAAGAAATTGCAATGCAAAGCAGAAAGCGCTCAAAATCTTTCAGATTTCTTATTACTTATCTTCTCTCAGTCACTCATCCTTGAATCAGGTAAGTAGGTTATATTATATAAACACATGTAAGAAAATGAAGAAAAAGACAATACAATCTTATTGAAAGTGTCTGTATTTATGTTAGGAGGTTTGCCATCTAAAATACGATATTTTCTAATGTTGCTATGGGAATCTAACATCACCAACTATGGTCTTTCTTTTGAGTAAAAAAAGAATTAAACACGCCTACTATGTACATCAACTATGTTTAAATAAGGCATACTATGGTTAATGAGTTGTCTGTTTAAACAAAAATCTAGTTAAAAATTTAAAAAATGAAACAGCAGGATGCATAAATTAGGAGTGCCAAATACACTGTAATGAAACATTGTAAGTTTTCAACTTGATCATTGTCAGGAATGTCTCTGTTAGCCACATATAGGACATGTGGTGACAGAAAACAATTGGCAAATGGCTCCGATATTCTAAGGAAAGTAGAAAATGTTGGAGTTGGCATTTTCAGATTCACTTTAAATCTAGTATATATTTAGAAAGCACATAACACATAATTCCTTTAGCTAGTGAATGAGGATGAATCCATGTGGTCCTTGACTGCACACGGAGGTGTGATACAGTGCAGCAAACGTGTGTGATAAAACTGAGGTAGTCAGTTGAATGAGTGAGGAAGGAATAAATATGAGTGTGAGTATTCAGATTCATAATTTCAGATTTGTCATGAAGTCCATTCTACATTTCCTAAACATATGTCCATAAGCTTTTGGAGGCCTAACAGGAATTTTTCATTATCTCTTAGCAATTTTCAAATCTCTAAGACCTTTTACATATAAACGTGCACATGAAATACATGTGTTACATCAATGATTCTTGCATGCATTCAGTTCCATAGGTATCACAGACTTGAAAGAATGAGAAGGGATTACCTATTAGTTCAAACTCTCCTCATTACAGAGGACCTGAGTCCTAGAAATATTACAGTTCTTTCTAATGATGATGTACAAATTCGAACAGTGAAGGGTAGAAACTATTCGTAAATTCAGAGCTTTCCATTTGGATAGAAATAAACAAACAGTGTAGATGAGAAACTTGTTATAAAGATGAGGAACTGGGGACAGGGAAAACTGCCTTAATCAGTTATGTATAATTTTCACTTCTGCCCCCTGTTTTACAGTCAGATGTTACACTACAGTAGGTCTTTATGCATTTGTATATTTTTTTCTGCTTTAGAATATGTGCCGGTAATGCCAAAAATACACATGATTACTATGATAAGTCAAAGGCATAATAATTGTTATTATGGTTATTAGCTTTAAAAACTTTGATTCACATTCACAAGTACATAATAAACTCTACCAGTCACACATAAAACAAGTTGGAAATGATTTTCAAACGTGTGATCAAGTTAAACACACATTTCTGTGTTCTGATCAAAGAACTGAAGTATCAAATAAATACCAAACAAAAGTGGAAATCATGTGTTCACACATAAAGGGCAAAATAGTTTCCATATATTATCCTTTCATTTGGATTTGATTTATAAAACTTCAGTTTATCTTTCAATGTTGTTATAGTTATTATAAATTGAACCAAATTAGATGCACCTGTTATTTATATCATGTTTCTGAATTAAAGCAATAGTCACTTTTTTTGTTAAAGTGGCAGTGTTTGCCTTATTCCTTATTTTAAAAGGTGAAAGTCACTATATGTAGGCTAGAGACAGTAGAAAGTAGAAAGAACATTTATGTGATCTCCTGCAGAGGGAAACTATGAATAGAAAAATTTGGCTCAGTTCCATAATAGATTTCCAATTTTTCACCTGATTAGTTGTGAGATAATTCCAAATGGAAGTGATGAGCACTTCACCATCTAAAATAAACCAGAAAATGCTGATGAAATCCATTATTCTAATTATCAATATCGATTCAAATATGGAAAAGGAAGGTGCTTTATTTTTTCTCTCTTGTGAAGTACATAAAGACAATAAAAGATAGACACAACACAATGTGTAATATATAACAATAGCCATAACAGGGCTAATTAAAGGTATAAACATACATTTATATATAAAAATCAGGAATAAAATACTTTTTTTTTTAAAGATTTATTTATTTATGCATACAAGCACTGGGGCACAGGCCAGAGGTGTGGGGGGGTGAGAGGATTCACCATAGAGAGCGGGGAGCAGAACAGGCAGATCAAGAGAAGTACACTGCTGAGGGGAGCAGCGGGCACAGCAGGAGAGGTCTGCCACGCCATGTGGGTCCCCCCCCTGGCCGGCAGCAGGGATCGAACTCGTGCTTCAGTGGCTGCGATTTGCTTCGTAGTGCGTTGCTTAACCCACTGCGCCACCAGGCGAGGCCCAGGAATAAAATACTTTCAAATAGTAGTTCTTATTTTATCCCTTTGGAATAACTTTAAAGACTTTAGATTCTTTGGAGTCTTAAACACATGAAATCATGAACTTTAAAAAATTCACAGTAAAATATTAAGGCCTTCCTGGTGCCTAGGCATTAAGTCTCAGCACTATCACTATGACCACCTGAGTTCAGTTCCCCACTAGGGAAGTGACCCACACATGGCACAGCAGACCTCTCCTGCCTTACCCACTGCTCCCCTGAGCAGTATATTTCAGTCAATCTGCCTGCTTTGCTCTGTACTCTTTCTCTGGTGATTCCTTTTACTACTCGTACCTCTAGCCTCTACCCCTACGTGTACACAAAAATAAATAAAATTCTTTTAAAAATGTAAAATCTTATATTTAAATATAATTATACTATTTTGATACTTTTAACTAAAACAAGGCATTTATTGACATTTATTCTTCCAGGTAGAGAGAAGAGTAGATACATATTTCCCTATCTTGCTTGTTGGTAAACAAACCTGTCTGGTAGTATAAAATATCTGGGCATCAAATTATCAAACAAACATAAGACTCTGAAAAGTATAGTAAAAAAGGTAGCTTTTTGTTTGTTTGTCTCCTATAACTTGCACGGGCCTAAAGAATCCAGGAACCTGGAAATGCCAACACAGACTCAAAAAGTAGTTAAACAAAAACCTGCTCTCTAACCAAAAGATCAGAACAGGGAATCTGGCAAAAGAGAAAACCTTTAGAAAATGACTGTCCCTTGCAGCCAAATACCAAAACCAAAACAAACACCTAGACCACCTACATACAAGTCATCAGAGACTAAGTGGACCTCACAGACATCTATCCTTGGTAGCAGCGAAGAGAGCCACCCATGCCCCCAACAGCTTTCAGCTTAACAAGGCCGTAGGAGTATTATCTGAGGGGTATCAGACTGAATAGAGAGCCTGAACTTCTAGCCTTGCTGGCACACTCGCTCTCAAGTTGGTGTCAGAAAAGGCCACACTGGGGAGTAGCATCAAGTTACTCAATCCCTTCTAGGGCCCACAGGTATGAGAGGAGGGCATCTAGGGATTGAAGGAGGAGTCATTTCCCAACTTATTTTATAAAATTAATATTGCTTTGATACCAGACCAGATAAAGGTTACACAAAACAAACTAATCTGTCTTACAAATTTGGAAACAAAAATCCTTAAAATATATTAACATATAGACTTCAACACTATATATTAAAAATATATATATTATTTTACATAATAATAAACCCATAATAAGTTAGGGTTTATTGCAGGTATAAAAATCATTGTTTCACTATTTGAAAATCTGTTATTGTAATTATATTAATAAGCTGAAGAAGAGAAATCACGTAACTATCAGTCAACACAGGAATAGTATATAACAAAATTCAATACTCATTGAAAAATAGGCATAGAGCAGAACTTCATCAATTTGATTAAGAAAATCTGCAAAGCCCTTCAGCTAATATTATACTGAACTGTTAAAATATAAAATGTTGTCAACATCAAATGCCAGTACTAATGTGGAGAAACTCTATCACTAACATTGCCAATGGGAAAGTAAAGTGGTATAGTCACTATAGGTAACTGTGCTTTTGTGGAGGTTTGAACTATAAACCCCAAAGATGCAATGATATAAATCAACTTTACCTTAGTTTATAAGTGGAAAAAAATAAACAGCTTGGCAATTCAGTGAAATCAAAACATGCAAATAATAGACAGCCTAGTGATTTAATTCTGTGATACTTATCCCAGCTTTATCTTTTACAGTCAAAAGCTGGACAAAAAAACACACAAAACAGCCCTTAGATGTCCTTCAAAGGGTTGATGGTTAAATAAATACATAAGCTACTATTCAGTAATAAACAGGAAACAGATATAGATATATGTCACAGTAGGGTGGATATCTCTGCAATTTTCTCTGAAAAAAAAAAAGGCAATTCAAAAGTTAGATATTGAACACTTCTATGTATATAACATTCTTGAAAGGATAAGATTATGTGAATGGAGAGATTAGTGGTTTCTCAGGTTAAGAGCAAGCAGAGTCCAGAGGGATGTGAATGAAGCTATAAATGGACATGAGGACTCATGTGATGTTAGAAATGTCTGTATCCTGTGTCAATGTCACCATCAGTATCCTGGTTTTGATATTCTATAGAGTTTTAAGATGTTATCATTTGGATAAACTAGGAAAAGAGATATTGTTAACATCTATATTATCTTTGAAACTGCATGCTGATCTATAATTACCTTAAAACAAAAAAAAATAAACAGCAGTTTATTATTTAATTGTTTTTAATGAAAGCTTCACTCCCATTTTCTCTCCCCAAATATTTTAATATCAGTTTTAAAATCTGATTTTCATAAATTTTAGATTCCTCACACTTTAAAAAAATTCTTAAAGATTTATTTTATTTATTAATGTACACAAGAGCTGGGGTATGGGACAGAGGTGCAGGGGGTGAGAAGATTCAGCAGAGACAGAGTGGGGAACAGAACAGGAGGACTGACTGAAATACACTGCTGAGGGGAGCAGCGGGCAAGACAGGAGAGGTCTGCTGTTACCAGAGGGTAACCTCTCTGGCCAGGGGTCGAACTTGTGCAGCAGTAACTGGTGATAGGTTCATAGCGTGGTGCTTAACCCCTTGTTCCACCAGGGAAGCCCTCCTCATACTTTTAAACTAAAACACAAGTTCTTTGTGGTCAGTATTAAGTATTTCATTCCTACAGTTTGTTTTTTGTAATCCTAATTGTCAGGAGCTGAAATGGAGAGCAGGATTACCAGGTGTGTGTGTGTGTGTGTGTGTGCGGGGGGTCGATTATAATAACGAGTCAAAATGAAAGTTAACCCTCAAGTATACAGTCCCTCCCATAGTGTAAACAGTACATTGAATGGAAGGAAGTTCAGGCACCCCTTTGTCTAGTTTTCTCCATGGAACAGTGCCACATTCAGTGTCAGGCAGACAAGTACAGACATAGTTGTTTTTCACTGACTTGGTGGCAAAGGCATGAGTGCCTGTAATAGAAAAGTATTGAACACCAGTCAGAATGGATGATTGTCTTCAAAGTTCCTCTAGTTCTCTCCAACAAGGAGGCCTCTGCAGAGGTACCTGGGAAGGCAGCTATGCTCACCACTATACCACCAACGCTGCAGAGGTACCTGGGAAGAAATATTTGTGTTCACTAGAGAGTGGCCCTCTGGGAGTCCTGAATCCTTGGCTGTAAATCCTTTCAGAGACTGCAGTGTGAGGGCTGTGCAAATCAGGCTGGTGAGGAGATAGATGTGCCACCAAAGTCTACGAGGGAAAGCCTTTGTAATTCCCTCTGATCAGTCCTGATAAAGCACATAGAGGATTTCAGACAGGAATTAGTCTCCTCATTTATTATTCCATATAGCTTTGTTTTCCTTCCTTTTACATGATATTGAATTAACATTCTTCATTACCTTGTTTAAATAGTTTCTGTGAGGCCACATAAAGACACTTTTAATTTACTAGGGACTATTCCAGGTCATTCAGGAACTGAAGAAAGACAGGAAAACAGACAGAGCATTCACAACTGTGTTTCCCAATTTCTCTGGACCTGTTTCCCAATTTCTCTGGACCTGGAGGAGTTGAAAGGCAGCATGTCAATGACAAAGAAATAGAAACTTTTACTCCAAGCACTTAGATTTAGAAGTTTCAAATTAAAGTGTAAATTGTTTTATTTAAACAGAATCCCTTCAAAAATGCAACTATTTTGCATCTAAGTGATATTTTGCACCTTATTTTCCAAACTTAAACATCTTGGACCTCTTGGATTTGTTGTGGATTTGGGGAAAAAAAAAAATACCCTGTCTGTCAACTTGGTTTCCAACTCATCTTTATGGTGACAAAAATCATCAACAGAGGAAATCTTCATTTTTGACTTTTTTTGCAAACATACATTATGTGACTCATGCTTATTTTTCCCCTAGGGAATATAAACTTAATAGAAATGCACTTTCCTGCAGCTGACAATCTTTATGTAATCCTTATATTTTGATTAGTGTTTCAAATACTTTATAGAAGGACAAAAGTAGAAAATGTCACACATTTGGTATCTCAATATGGGATTCAGATTGCATATCAGATAATGCATCTCACATGTCAATAAAAGAATTCCATTTTCCTTCTGTTGCTTAGTTTCTGGGTCAAGGAGGATGATGCTCTAACAAGATTAGTTCAGTGTTTCATACTGAAATCTTTGGCAAAATTCTAATATTTTGAATGTAATTATTTAGCAAACATTAGATAACCCGAGTTGCAGTTTCTCAGATCAAAAAGTACAAGAAAACATAATTTAAAAAAAATCAATATATCTTCTCATATTCTAAAAGAAACTGTTAATTCTATTTTGAATATTACTCTGGTTTCACATTCCTAACCCTTATCCTGTGTTCAATGAAATGATTATTTAAGTGTTTCATTGTAAAACTTAAAATATTTTGTGAATTTTAATGAAGACTTAAAACAAACAGTGAAATTAGATATTTACAGAAATATAAATTAGTCAATAATTTATTCATAACTTTGAAGAAATTGTGAAGACTACATTTTAAACATAGCAATGCAATATTTACTGGCTATTTCATATTGGAACATTCCTTCTTCCCTTCATTAAAAACATTCTTTATATCCCGTTTTCTCAGTGTACAATTTTTGGTAGAAGCAAACTTTCACCTATAAACCTATGATTTGAGTGGTTTTAATATATGTAATATGTTGATAAACGTTCTGTTGACTACTGTGCTGATTTTTATGTTCTTTGTGTGACTTTCAAATAATTGTTACTATATCCATCAAGTTTATGTACTTTGATTTACTTAGATCTTGACTATATTGTGTCATCATTGTGATCCTTGCCTTCTCCTTTGTTTCTTTCTCCCAGTGCCATTTTCAAACCTCTCCTACAAGACAGTCAATGATAGTATTTCCTTCATCTGCTTCTAGTGTCCAAGGATGGAATAGATTTTGTTTCTTGATATCCATTATCTAAAAATTTACATTGTCACAGGTTTTGCCTAATTTCTTGTTTTTTTTTTTTTTTTTTTAAGGCAGCAGTATAAATGTGGCCCCTGTCACTCCATCTTTACTGGAATCAAATGTCTATTTAGTAGTATATTTTTAACTTGAAGACTTAAATGATAAAAAGGACAGGAATTGATAGAGTCATGCCCATAAAATGCCCTAAACTGTGAAATACTTTTGCTATCACTAAAATTACAAAAAAAAAAAGGCATAATTTGAACTAATTTAAAGAAAGCCAAGATAGTTATAAGATTAAATTTCTAACTTTAAAGACAGTGTATCAAAGGGTAAAATTCCAAACAGTGTGAAGCAGTGACTTAAGTCATCTAAGCAGCGTGGTATCCTGAAGAATGTCTTGTCCTGCTGGAAGGTCAGGTTCAGAAGGCTTACTGGAGAGGTTCCTTCCCACAGAGAGGGAAAGAAAGAGTGGCAGAAGTTTTCTACACACTGTGAAGGTGACTTTGTTCTCAGTGTGAGACAGGGTGGCCATAGCTCTCTAGGCTGAACTTGCTGTAAGCCTATCTATAATGCCCATGCAGGGAGCAGAAAGGTGAGTGTGACTGTAGCCTTTTTTACCCCTGTGACCTGGAAGAGCAAGTCTAGTGCTGTCCAAAAGAAAAGAAGAAGGACAAGCAACACCAAAAACCTACCCATGACTGGTACATAATTTTCACATAAGGAAAATAAAACCATGTCACAATTCAAAGCAGTAACAGAAATGGGAGTGAAAAGGGAAATGAAATGCAAGCACAAAGGAGTTGTAGAAGAGGGGCCATATTTTTGAGTTTATCACACGGAGCCAATTTCTCTCAGTTATTGCCTCTAAAACATGTTAAAGGCCAGGTCTATGACTTTTTTTGTCAGTTTTATAGTTCAGACATTGTAAATATAATATATTGCCAAGTACTATTAGTACTATACCGATCAATGTTTGTGCAACCCATGTATTTGTTAAATGGCATTTGCTGTCTTTCTTTTGGAGAGATTCTTGGGTATTGAGCATTTTCCTTTTCTTTAAAAAATGTATATACATATCTACAGTGTGCATGCATAACAGACATATTTGTGTGATTGAAATCAATTTCAACTACATTGTCTTTACTCCACTTATCAATTTGCTTCAAATTGGCAAATAAAACTTACTGTTTAAAAATTTTCATAGTAACCACATCTACTCTCTTTCCTCAAGTTTGTTTTACCTCTTTTAACATATGATTATGTTCATAGAAAGTTAACTTCTTTACTTTCAATATCACCAGGATACCTTCACTGGTGCATAATGACACTTATACACCAACCATCCTGAAAACATATCAGAACAACTGTTTGGGGATCGTTCCCTTAAGGTTTTTAACACTGCTAAGTACAACACCTTGAATTTAGACTAGTCTTAATTTGTTATTCTGTTATTTATTAACATTTATTTTCATTCTAGTTCCTAAAAATTATACCCAGGTTTCCCATTAGAGATGTATTTTACATATAAACTAATTTTTGAACATGTTTTAACCAGTGATATTTATCTAGTTAGTGAAACAATATACCAATGTGTCTCTGGCACACAAGTAAACTTATATAACAAACAGCAATCTTGCTATAAATTTTTTTAACTAATGAAACTAAAGCAGTGTATATTTCATTTGAAGGGCATGTAAAATGACCTTCAAGAATTCACAATCTGATGTGACATATACTTTTCTGGGTCTGTGTTTGAAATGATTTAAATTATGTTTCTACATAATAGGTGTTTGTACAGTTGAGATTATGTTTTCTATCTTATAATAATAGCAACAACACCAATATGAATAATAAATATGACAATAATACACATTGCTACTATGATTTGTTTAATAAACATTTGGTAACTGGAAAATAGGGTGTCAGATGGTCATCCAAAGTTCAGTGACAGATGAGAAGATAAATTAAATGAGAAGTTTATTGCTCATAGTTCATTGATACTGAAGGAGGGAAATGGTGTTCTTTGTGGGGCCACACAGGTAGGTCAAAACAGACTCCAAACAGACATAACTTGAGGTACATCAGTGGTCATGGGAGGAATGTGTTGTGCTCTTGGGCTATGGCCAAGTTGGTCAATTCAGATAGAAGGAGTGTGACTTTAGTAAGTTCCATTGAGATCTTATCTAAAAGGCACATAAGATATAGAGGTGCTGGAAAGAAGGGGGACCTTCATCACACAGAGTTTAGGGGTAGTCATATCAAGCCTTATATCTGTCAACTGGTCTGTGGGTGCTCTCTAGGATGCTGCATTTGGTGGCTAGTGTCATTATAAGGTCCCACAGACCCCTTAATAAAACAAAAAGGATGTGAGGCAGCAATACTACAAAGTAGCTCAGTTAATTCCCAATGGATACATACCATATAATTTAGTATAATTCAGAATGAAACAAAGGGGAGGCTTATACTTTTGGAATCACCTAGTTTAATTCCAGCTGTGAAAATGGCTTGTGTTGACCTCTGGCCATTTCCGAAGCTCTTCCTAATCATGCCTACAGTACCTCATCCCAAGTCAGGAGTCCATGAGAGTTTTATGTTTTGTTTTTTTTTTTTGTAAGTTTATGACATACTATGATATCTTGTCTTCCTGTGGTTGACTCACTTTTAACCAGATCAAAATGGCATGGGAAGTGTTAGGTTTTTCCTAAGGTTACCAATCCCAGCTAAATGCTGTTGATATTCAAAACAGCATGAACACCTAACGAAAAGAACTAATCACATTGCTACTTTCTGTATGTTTATATCAATATTAAAACTAAGTCATTAGTAACCATGTGTTTTCACAATTGGATAGAGAAGTCTTTACTTTTTTTTCCTGTTGTGATAATTAAGCCCTTAATTCTTTAAATCACTAATGAAATCATTTTGATTCTTTAACTAGTGTGAAATAATTTGTTGGCAAACAAAAATAATCTAGATTTTGTGAACTTAAAATTTACTTCTTTATAAAGAAAAGTGTTTCTGTAATATAAAACCTTTAATACATTATATTAAATGGAACCACATGGAAGTGCTAGTATTTAATCATTTCAGTGAAGATCAAAGATGGCAATTTAATGTTGTTTAAATATCATCAAATATCATTCTCCAAAGTGTTCATTGCATATTGATTGTTACAAATTTGGTTGTGAAAAAATTTCAGTAGAGACATTTCCAGAAACATAGAAAACAAACATCATTTTATTTCAGTTACATTTGAAAAATTAATATGCTGGCATATCAGATGTAATATAGAGTATTTGGTTTTGTTACCTTTGCTGTATAAATTGGCATTATTTAAATGTTCTTTCTTTTTAAACACTTTTTCCTGGAAAGAGCTTGACACTCAATGGCATAACATCTCCAAGTTTCAGACTGTCAGACAGTCACATTGGCACTGTCAGGCAAAAGGCTAATGAGTCTGAGATGGTCCTAAAATAAGGACTAAAACATTTGGGAGTCCTGGCAGATAGCTTTAAATAAATGGGAAATAATCAGCTCTAGAGCAGTTGATTAGGAAAGAGGGCAAATTTTACTTGCAAATAGGACGTAGTTGGCAGGTTAACCTGAGCAGGTCTCAGTGCTATTGAAATCTCATAATGGTGCTTTGTGAATGCTTGCTCTTAAGCTTTGACATTTTATAATTAAGTTACTTGGTATATTGTTTCTCTCTTTTTTTTTTTTTTTTGAAAATGGTCTATTTAAGGAAAAAAAAAGACCTTTAAAAAGTACGAAAATGCTTTCTATCTATCCTTTAATACAAATAAGTTTCACTTGCCTGAATGAAATCAGCAAATAGCCTTTGGTTGTCTTTTTCTACTTTGCACTAGCATATCTACAAGCTGATTTTTTTTTTTTCCTTAACAATCTGAAGATAGTGGTCTGTTAAAATTATTACGATAGGAAATTCTGTACAATTTCTCTAAAATATCCATTCTTAAATGAATTGTAGAACAGTAGCACTAAGCCATTTTTTACGACCTTTTATTATGAAATTATACTGATGGGGAAAATGTTGCATTTTTTATAGAAAAAGTAAATATATAAGATTATTAAAGGAAAGTTTTATACTTACACCTTATATAAATGACTCATTAAAATTTTGGGAAATTAATATTTATTTTTATATATGTGAAATTTGAATTCTAATTTCTTGTCTATAAGAAAATGATAGTGATTAAGAAAATTGTCACAATTTGAAAATTCAGAATTTCTTTTAATATACAGTTAAATTGAGATATGACAGTGTTTTAGGATTTCTTTGATATGTTATGAGTCAAATAACTTGTGTCAGTTCCACAACTGTAATTATGTGGAATTATGTTAATTAGACTAACTAGAATGTGTTGAACATTAATGACTACTGATAAAAAAGAAAAGGTCATAAAAATTCTAATGGAATTCAAAACTGATCTAAATTGACTATTTTTACACCAAATGAAAAGAGTTATGCCAATAAACAATAATTAAATGCTAATTACAAAAGCAATATTGATAAATCTAATGGTCAAAATTAGATTCCACCAGAAATTTCATATCTTTGATGGTCTTTTCATCAGAGAGATTAAGTAATACTACAGTATATTGTGCTACAACTATTTACAGTTTTTAAGGTTATATATAATATACATTATAATATGTTAATATAATGTTAATAATATAGTGTTATATATAGAGAAAAATGTCCTTCTGAATTAGTACTGGAGACCTAATTAAAATAAATGATATCAATATAATTTCTAGAAAATGTGATATAAATAGTGGTAGTCTATAAATTACTATTTTAAAATAAGATATAATCCAGAGAATAAAGCTACCTTTTCAAATTTAAATTTTTACTGTCTCTAAGAAAAAAACAAAACACCTGTTATAAACAAATATTATATTCTTTAGCGTAATATAGGATCTTTTTACAAGGTTAAATGGCAAAAAGTCCTTGTTTTTTACTTGTATTTCCCCATTCAATCTTGGCTGACAAAGCCAGAGAGACAGAAAGTGTGAGGACAATTTTTTTTGTATCTCAAGTGGGAAATTGGGCAGCAGAGAGTGACTGTCTCACCACTCAGTTTTTGGTTCCTCCTTCCAATAACTCTATTGCCTAAATGCCACAGCCGATTTATTTTTGGAAGTGGGGAGTTTTACATGACTGGCTATCATTTAAAATATATTATTAATTATACCACTGTGAAAACTATTTTTAAAAATTAACACACTTCCACAATGTTTAGAGTTTTAAAATACCAGATATAAAAATATATCATTTCCTCCATGTGTGTTTGTGTATTTTACTGTTACTATTAATTTAGAAGTGTTATAACACTGCCAATTAATTTAAATGTTATGAATTGGTTCCATTGGAATATCAAGAAAAATTATACATTTTCATCTTTTACATCAAGTAGAAAATAAAAAAATTCAGCATCAGAAGTGTTCTTCTCCAACAAGTTTTTTAAGCTTCTTTCAAATTTTAATAAATCATGACAATATTGTATGATAGGAGATAACCATGAATATCCTACATGTCTCCATATAATTAGGAATGCAATAGATATTAAGTCAATGTTATATAAACTATTCTAATTTGTATAAATACAGTCTTTTATTTATATAAATATAACTTAAATTTCAAAGGACCTAAAATACTTCAGGACATTACAAAAACCATTACATAATTTACATGCTGATTTCTTCAGTTGCAATCACTATGAATATGTCAACATCTCTTGAAGATATGTAATGAAATATTAAAGACATCATAGAATCTGATGTTTATCAGCTAAATTGTTTTAGTATTTAGACACCTAGATATCTCCCAGTAAAACATAGCACCTCAAAGACTCTACTTTTTTTATCCACATCAATTTAAATAATATTATTTGAAAATCAACTTTTTCTACATAACTAATTAGTCAGAAGATGCATTATATGAGAAAACTCCACAAGTAGTGTAAGATATCATCATTTTAATTAGAGTACTATCTTAAATTCTTTTTAAGTTTGTCAAACAAATGGAAACATAGAGAGTGAAGTGATTCAAGATACAGAATATGCTATTTACTAATTTTTATCTTTTCACTGTCTTTTTACAAATCCGTTTCGAAAGTAAATAGTGATTAGTACTGTCAGAGACACATGCCTTTGTTTTTATCTTTTCTATATGTTTAAATTTAAAGTAAAATAGTCACCAGTGTGATGAGAAAAGTTCATTGAAGAGATTTAATTTTGGAACCAAAAGTGAAGCTTAACATGTGGTACATACAGTATGTCAGAAAGAATGTCCACCCACCTGAGATAGATTATGACTTATATACCAGCAATTCTTACCAGAACCAAAGTAGAACCAAGGCAGTGCAACAGAAAAAAAAATAATAATTATGCCTTAGCAAAGTATTTACTTTATATAAAGTTATCTGATAATCATTCAAACATGAAGATAAGAAGTAGGAAATTGTGTAAGTTTATAGTGCCGTTATCTTTGTCAGGGATGAAACTTATATGGGAGAAATGCTATAAAGAAGTCATTAAATTCTTTCTATTACAAGATGTCTTTTTGTGGACTATAGTTCTCAACAACCACTCACTTTTAAAATTTTCCAGTGGCAGCAGCATACTGTGGGGGTTTGTAATAATGTGCTGAATTTTTGTAGAGGCAGTCTATAGAGAGTCTTCATAGCTGAATTGTTTTAACTGATTTGGATCTCTATTATTTTTGCCCTGATTGCTGATGTTCTCTTTTCTTGCATATAACTCTTTCACTCACCACATATTTATTTCTACCTTCTCCAACATTGTTCATTTATTACCACTATTTGAAATAGCCTCTGAATTCACTCAGTACATAGGTAACCGACATGTCAGTTTATAACCCTCTTTTCATTCTTGACCTTTTCTGTATAGCTTCCTTAGGATGGCTAATAAAATTTTCAAAGTAACCATCTTCAAAATATGATTTCTGGTGTATTACTCCTATTGTCCAACTACTATTCTTTTCCCCCAAGTCTTCCTTTTCTAAGTCCATGGAATGTTCTGTTCCCTTAATACTAAAGAATGCCAGGGATTTTACGTGTGCCAGATAAGATTCATGGTACCTGAATGAAATGGAATTTTATACAAATAGCAAACAATATGTCAATATATCATGTGTGTGCTAAAAATTCATGGGGCATACTTATACTAAACATATTACTTAGAGCCCTCTATTTTTATTTGTTAAATCTTCCATCCCTAGTTGGGGATTGTATTTGTCTCTACATTAAATGACCACAGTTCTCTAAACTTTATTTAAAAATAAGTCAGAAGGCAAAAGAAAAATATTAGATGGGTTCACTTTTAGGAGGAATATAAAGGAACCAAAAAAAAAGGGCTCAAGGAAAAGAACAATAACAATGAAAAAATCACAACACAACGAGAACAAAAAGACAAAGACAAATCAGAAGTACTTTGGGTGGTGGGGAGAGCAACTGGGATAAAAGCAGAAAAAGCATTAGGGACTGAGGTGATGGTTCAGTGGTGAAATGGTGGTGGGAATTCCATGGGGACTACAACTGATGTCAAATGTATATATATATAAAGAAAGAAAAATCTCACATCTTATTGGAACCACTGTGAAATACTCTAATATAACCTACTTAAAACCTTGGTCTAACTTCTTGCTTCTTCTGGACTTACAATAAAATTTAAACATAAAATCAAAGTCTAAAATGCTTGACCTGGTCTAATCCCTAACAAATTCCTCAATGTCATCGCCTATCATTCTTCACCCTTATTCATGAAACTCCCTTCTTCTTGCCAAACTCCTTTTGTATTTGTGCCTAAATCAGGACTATTGAAATTGCAACTCATTCTGCTTGAACAATTTTCACCTCTTAGTTATCTTTTATCATTTAATTTTCAGTTATGTTTAGCCAGTTTTGTTGCCATTCCTTAGAAATGATCTCTCATCCTGTAACTCCTAGCTATCTACCCTTATAATTTCCTTAATATAATCCATTATCTGAACTTGTCACATCTTTTATATGTTTGTGTTTCCTATAATCTCTAGAACATTTTTCAATATTATCTGTAAATATATTTAATTGTCTATATGTTCTATATTATCTGGTAGAAAATTAGTTCCATGCCTTCTTTATTACTTTTATTCCCATGAATCTAGAGATAGCCAGTGGTAAATATGAGGTATGCAGTTAATATTTATTAAGTAATTGAATAATTTCTAAAAACTAGTTTTATTCATTTATCTGGTATGTTGATATTAACAGCAAAATATGTTTAGGCATTGATTTATAAAATCTTGAGCAAGATACAACGACATCCTGTTAAAATGTCTTGTTGAAATTTATTAAATACAAAATTAATTTGGTTAACCTTACATGAGTTATTTGTTTTGTCTAGTTGGACACAGCATTATGCAAGTTGAATTTAAAATTTAAATTTCAAACTAACTATTCTGTATAGTAAATTTATTTAAAAAACAGTGATTTTTAGAAATATTACATATATTTGCCTTAATATTAACAATAACTAAAGATTTATTTCTCTCTATTCAGACGCTAATGTTTTATGGTATCACATAAGTATTGAAAGTGTACCTTCAAAAGTTAAAAATTCACACACTAAAATGGAGAAAAATACTGGATCTCTCATTACTGAGCTAATTTATTTAGAGTTTCACTTCAATCAAATAATATATCTATACAATAAATTAATAAATTTCAATATTTTCTATTAAATGAAAAAATATTACTTCCATGTGAAAGATTTTTTCAAGACTGAAATATAAGTATACTAATTTTAACTGACAGCTGTAGTCCAAAAACTTGAAATATAAGATGGAAAGTTTGAATGTTTTTTTTCATTTTCATATCTTTCTGTCTTTCACGTCACCCCATAACAAGAAGGTATGTAGAAAACTTTGAGAGTAAAATAAGTTTATGAAACTTTTTTTCTCATGAAGAAAGCTCTATTCCTTAACTATAGAACTGACAGTACCGATCCTTTGTCAAACTTGAATAGACACATATAATCTGACCACTGGATTATAGAAACCTTCTGATTTTCTTCAAGTTTTGGTTTAGTCGGAAGTAAATTTTATTTCATATTGAGGAATCAAAGCCATGTAAAGGTTGAAACTGATCAGAAATTAAAGTTTCCATAAGCTGCATAGGAGCTATTTGTAGAAAACACATAATTGGGAAGCTTTCGCGGGTGCACATGCGCACATACACATACACACACAAGAAATGGGTAACTCATTTTTATTTTCACATGTTATACTTCCAGAAAAGTCATTATCATGATTGAAACAATAACATCTCTTCATAGGAAAAGTCTTTTCAGTGTAGAAATTGGTAATTTAATGGGCAGCCCTGAGGCAGAACTGTAGACAGGCACACAATACTTGAAATGTCCCCCTTAAAAAAATGCTTTCTGAAGAAGATATTTCTATATATAGGGATCTGAAACCCATAGAAAAGAATAGGAATGCATATTTATAGAATAATTATGGAATCTAGATGCAAAACTTTTAGAGTCTAAAAATGAAATCTTTTAAATGTCTCTGTAGCCTAAGGTACTAATTAAAGACAGCATGCAATTGGCAATATTTGTTGTTTATCTCTTTTTTGTTAAAAACTAATTTATAGTTTTTTTTTCTTTGCTCACATTGAGATCATCCTGTAATTTAAAAATTTCCAGAGAAGATTTTTAAAAATATATTTAATTTAAAAGACTTGAATTGATTTGGTGAAAATAGAGCCATTATAGTGTTGTTAGAATATAAATGTCCTAGTAAATGTTATCCTTCTAAACTAAAGAAAAAGTCAGTTTGAATTGAGTCCCTGCTTACAAAGTTCAGTTTTGTGTATAATATTGTAAAATCACAAAGGCATGAGTTTTTACACGAAGATGTTTTAAAGCATATCACATGATTTATTTGATTATCAAAATAAGGTCTTAGAAAGTTAAGTAATATAAAGAATGTAAAGAATTTGACTTCCTATACCTCATTTTATTTTCCTTCATGTACAGGAATATAAAATAATTTATAAATTTCTAGAGTTGTTCCTTCATAAGTGGGATCAGTAGCTCATATAAAAATAAATAATTTATCTAAAATTAATCAAATAGCCTTCTATCAAACTCTAAAGTAAAATTGTGAAACTTGTATTTAAAATTATTTTAATTTTTTACTGTTAATTACAGTATTTATAAAATAAAATATAAGGGTAATTGTAAGTATTCTAAGTATTAGTAACTAGGAAAAATTGCATTACAACTATAAGTGAATATTTTGTCCTTAAAAATGATATTCTGAAAAAAATAAGATAGCAGGAATACACATCAACATACTAGAGGTCATATATTATAACGCTACAATTAACATCTTACTAAGTTTTGAGAAACTGAAAGATTATCCTCTAACATCAGGTATAAGAAAAAGATATCCACATTCACCACTAGTATTCAACGTAGTATTGGAAATCCTAGTTAGAGTAATTAGGCAAAAGAAAGATATCAAAGGAATCCAAACTGGGAAAGAAGAAAAACTATTTATAGATGACATCACTAGAGATAAAAAAACACTAAAGGTTTTACTAAAATCTATCTGAAACAGTAAATTAGTACAGCAATGTTTTCATGGTACAAAATCAATATATAAAAATCTATTGTGTTCTTATATATACATGTATAATATATATATGTATAACTTTCAGGTATACGTTTGTTACTTATATAAGAAAAATTAAATTTCAGGTGTACAAATTGGTTCTTATTTATGGCAAAAAAATTTTTGTTCTACATTTTATACCTTACTGTAATGAAATTTAACTTTCACGTATACATTTTCTTCTTTTATAAGTAAACTTAACTTTCAGGTGTACAATTTGTTCTTACTGAACAGAAACAAATTTTGGTCTATATTTTACACCTTTTGTAAGTAAACTTAACTTTCAGGTGTTCAAATTTTTTCATATTGAATGGAAACAAAATTTTGGTCTACAATTTACACCTTATTTTAAGGAAACTTAACTTTCAGGTATACACTTGCTCCTTCTATAAGGAAACTTACCTTTCAAGGGTCCATTTGCTCCTTATCTGAGGAAACGTAACTTTCAGGTCTACAAATGTGTTCTTTCTGAATGGAAACAGAATTTTAGTTTATATTTTACACCTTACTGTAAGGAAACTTAACATTTAGTTATGCATTTTCTCCTTATAATAGGAATATTAACTTTCAGGTGTACAAATTTGTTCTTATTGAACAGAATCAACATTTTGATCTACATTTAACACCTTATTGAAGGAAAGTTAACTATCAGGTATATGTTTGCTCTTTATATAAGGAAATGTAACTTTCAGGTGTAGACATTTGTTCTTATTGAATGGAAACAAAATTTTTCTCTACATTTTACTCCGTATTGTAAGGAAACTTAACTTTCAGATATACATTTGTTCCTTATATAAGGAAACTTAACTTTCAGGTGTAGAAATTGTTTCTTAGTGAATGGAAACACACAAACAATAGAAAAGGAGTTTTGATATTTGCAGCAACATGCATGGGACTGGAGGAGGTTATGCGAGACAAAATAAGTCAGAAGGCAAAAATAGACACTGGATAGCTTCACTTATATGTGGACTATAGAAAATAAATTAAGGGAACAGACAATAAAAAACTGTAACAAATCCTAGAAATGTCTTGTGGTATTGAGTTTATCAGGGGAAGGGAGTGGATGAAGAGCACTCCCTTGGTTTATATCGTATATAGCATATTTGTTTATACAGTGTTATAAACCAATCTTACCATATTAAAATGACAAATATTGAAAGATTAAATTGTATAATCATTTATAGACTAAAAAATAAATATTTTATGCATATATATGAATATATATTTATATGCACCTGCAATTTATGGAACTAATTTTGTAGTATTCAGCACTTTTGACAAATCAGACCTATCTATCTACCTATGAATCTATCTATACATACATATCACATACAATCATACATCTACACACAAGTATTTGTGTGTTTATGTATATATAGAAACATATTTAAAACATAGTAAATTAAAACATTATCAATTAATATTAATGTGTTTATATACATATACATATAATTAGAGTGCATTAAATTTATGGTGTTGACTTTAAGATTTTTACATTTTCTAGTTTTTTCTTAACAATCATTTCAGGGTTCTTTGTTTAATCACCAGATGATTGCTAGCTAAATTTGTGATAGAAATAAAAAGTCAAGAAATAAACAGAATGAAGGCAATTCTTGGAAATAAGTAGCTTATAGAATTCAAATGGACCAGTTCAATAGCAATCCTCAGAAAAGATACTACAGTTTACAGAGAATGTCTTTTGGAAACTCTCATGTAAATAAAGCAAGCCAATCTTCTTTAAGACTTAATAGAACCTTAGCTAAGATTGAGAACAGCTTGATTATGGGACAGTGATTGTTCTTACCTGTGTCCTTTGCTGGAATGGGATGGGTGCCTTATTAATAGAGTTATATGTGATGTGACATGCATATTATAGTGTCTGCAGGAATATTGTGATGGAGTTGGCAAGCAAAAAGGTAAACTCTGTGTTTGGACTGGGGAATGAAACAAGGTTACCCCTGACAGGGTTAGCATAGCCACACTACAAAATCAATTGGATTTTGTTTCAAAATAAAAGCTTATAAGAAAGGGTATCTTTACTAATTAAATGGCACTCCAGTTTTCTATTTGGAGAGATGAAATACTAACATTTTAGCACAGAGAAACAATCCACCTTCTCAAAAAAGCTATACAAAAAATATTGAGATATGGAGACAAAGTTAAGTATGGATCTATGTAGCAAAAACTTAGTGTTTCACTTGACTAATGGTAGAAAGTCTGTAAAAATAGAGAAAGTTTAATATTAATTTAATATCATGTACCTATCTAGAAAATCATTAATATTGCTATATGTATTTTGTTAATAATCTACTTTGAATAATAAGCAGATAAAATAAATTTTATGTGTATAATATTATCGGTGAGAATATATTTTGTCAAATGTTATTTTCAAAATAGTAATATACTATATTTCAGCATAAAAAATAAATATTTACATGCATCTAGTAGTTAAATTTTAAAATCATCGCAAAAATAATAAAAAATAATGATAAAGAGAGTAGAATTTCTGGGAATGAAAGTAATAGAAAATATAAGAATAAAACAAATACAATTCTGGCTACAAAGGAAATGGACAAATTGCTGAACATCAATCAAGGCTAGAAAAACATAACATGTGCAACAAAATTGCTGTAAACATATTTAGATAGGCACTAAAGGAAATATGCAACAACAAAGAAAAATGATAACACATTACATGTGAGATGTACCTAGTTACACATTATAATTGCATCCATATTTTAAAAACTCTATACAAAGGGGGAAATGAGCAAAAAGAACAAACATATTGAATATGTAGATTCTTTTCTTAATACTTTTATTATTCTCATATTCCATAACGAATATATATTCTGAATTAGATGTTAAAAAGTCATATTAACCAATATAAATCATTCAACTCCTTTATAAAGCAGTTTTCTTTCTCTATGATGTCATTAATTTTTTTTAAATATTCCTCAATTTATTCAGAGAACAGTTTTCTGTGGAGGAAATGTGAAAACATTAAAGAGAAATGTAAATACCAAAGTCATGCTGAACAAATACTATTAAACTATGTTGATGAAATAATGTACTCTCTAGTGAACAAGTATGCAGAAATGACCGCAGGCAAGATGGATTTATTCCAGACATTTCAGACCAAAAGGCTATAAATACCAGGGACTGGGTGATACAAAGGTGTCCTGTGACGAATCTATCTCCCAAGTCACCTTTTTAAAGAAATTATGACTCATTGGTCACTTTGTCTTATCAAGAAACAGCAAAGCTTGGGAACCCTGTTTATTATACAAAAGAAATGACTGCCTAAGAATTTTATATGTAAAACTCATAGCAAGTATATCATGAAGCACTTAAAAACATTGGAAACCATTGTCAATAATGGTTTGTGGCTACAGATATAGCAGAAGAGTGAGCTCAAAGAGTCAGAGAAACTTCTTCCAATAGGTGTGGATTCATAACTTTGTCTCTCAAGTGATACAGAAAATGATCCAATTAAAAGTTGGGATGTAAATTATTTCACCAACCACAAAGGCAGCACAATTAATTTCATGTGTATCATTAAGAACATGTTTTTATGAATGGTTTCATTTTGGGCCCTCTAAAGATTGGTTTTAGTAACTCAGACTTCATTTGATGGATAAAGTCTGGGGAATTATATTTGCTGTTCACCTGGTCCTTTGTTGTTAATAATTTTTGAAAATAGGTTGAGTTAGATATTAAAAATATATATAGACAGTTATTGAAGCAGTGATTTTTACTTTAAGAGTTTCATAGAACACAACTCTGAGAAGAGTACAATTTTTTTGCTACTAAAACACACTGCTGAAAATAGTAAAGGAATGATTTTTACTTAGGTTTGAGAGCAATACATCATTGTAAACTGACTCATGAAAATATTAAAAATTCAGCTTAAGCACTGGCTGGTATGGGTTTTTTAAATATGTAGCTCTTGTGTACTCATTTAATAGTCCATTCACTTAGCAAATATTAATTAAGTACTTACTGTGTGCTAGCAACATGTGCACTAGCCACTCAAAATAAAATATTAAACAAAGCATTGCATTTTATAAACTTCATGAAGTTTATAAGAAAATATTAATTTTTATTGTTTTATACTCTAACATTATTCTTTATTAATTCAACTATTTTTCTTTTTGACTCCCCCTCTACCTTCACATTTGATATCAATCGTGTCTTTTGAAACTTTTTAAAAAAGATTCACTTATTCATGCATGCAAGAGCTGGGTGTAGGCCAGAGGTATGGGGAGTGAGAATATTCACCAGCAGCAGAGTGGGGAACAGAACAGAAGAATCTACTGAAACACAGGAGCAGTGGACAAGATGAGAGGTCTGTTGCATCATGTGGGTTAGATCCCTGCCCACGGTTTAAACTTGTGCCACAGTGTCTGGTGATAGCTTGATAGCACTGAGACTTTAACCCTTGTGACACAAGGGAGGCCTCCTGAAACTGTTTTTTTTTTTTTTTTTTTAAGATTATTTATGCATACAAGCCCTGGGGTACAAGCCAGAGGTGTGGGTAGGTGAGAGAATCCACCAGACAGAGCAGGGGGCAGAACAGGCAGATGGACTGAAACACACTGCTGAGTGAGCAGCGGGCCAGGCTGAGAGGTCTGCCTGCACCACGTGGGTCACCTCCCTGGCTGGCGGCAGGGATCGAACTCAAGGTGCAGTGGCTGCGTTTTGCTTCATAGTGCGTTGCTTAACCCACTGCGCCACCAGGGAGGGCCCCGAAACTCTATTATTTTTTTTTTAATTGAGACAATACTGTTTTATAATACTGGTATGATGTAGAGATAATAGATCATAGCTCTTCAGAGATACTTACCACACCACACCCAAGGACTTTGACT
Source organism: Galemys pyrenaicus (assembly GCA_019455555.1). Taxonomy (NCBI): domain Eukaryota; kingdom Metazoa; phylum Chordata; class Mammalia; order Eulipotyphla; family Talpidae; genus Galemys; species Galemys pyrenaicus. Next base: position 1,221,046 of record JAGFMF010011523.1, read on the forward strand.
AACTCTTGATTCAAGGGGATAGATTCTAGATTTACAAAGCCATCAAATACACTGCGAGAGTAAATATCTTCGAAAGTTTTCATAAGTGGTGATATATTCTAACATATCTCACAAATATTAATAGCTTATAAGAGGAGGGTTGAGTGCTAATTTTTTCACTCCAGCTAGTGGTACTTACATAAGTTAACCCCTTAGAAATTTAGAAAAAGCAAGTGAACTTGCAAATTGATTCGACCTTTTGAGAACAACTTGAACATTATTCATCATAAAAACAATTATCTTAATGGAATGAAGTGTCATGAATAACATCTTATGTTCATATCGTTAACTTATGTCCTGCAATATTAGAATGGCTATGAGTTTTTTGTGCAGGTTGCCTTTGATTTGGTACATGCCCAGTGAGATGGCTACATAGTTCATTTCCAACATCTAAATTGGGCATGTCACTCACTTTCATTTTTTCCTAAAAGATAATAACAATAAATATGCATGCTTTTTAGTATAGAAAATGTATGTATTCCTCAAACACCATTTTTTTAAGAACATTATTAGATTTCAGTACCTAAACTGCTAAAGGAAATAAAATCAAACTATTTTAATTACAGGAAACATTTATTCTTATTTCACTTGCATGTAAAGTACTTTTTCATTTTTATTAGTGTTTTCTTAAATAAAATACAGGATGTTTTTCTTGACTTCATTTCTAAACCGTTGAATTTGATTATTTCCTATTTCCCATAAGTTATTTTCTCTTTAAGCATAGTAGATAAGGCCAAGTAGATACATGCAAATCCACTTGTCTCCATAATATAAGATGATACATTTTTCTCTGTACATTGAAAACCAGAAATAATAACTTAGGGGCTATCGCTATTAGTTGGATTGGTGTCTCCACATTTGAGAAGTGTTATTTTCAGTAAGCCTTCTAAGGCCATGGGGATAAAAGAGGTGGGAAGACAATATTGATATGGCAAATTGCTCTGTATTTAAAGATGCTTTTTAATATGAATATGGCTTTATAATCTGTCAAATAAAGATGGCATACAGAGATAAAAATAAAACGTCAGAACAAAAATGTTCTTTTCTTTCCTGTGAATAAATTTGCATGTCAGTCAAGTATCTGTCAGTGCATCTGCTGAATGAGTGACATGTCTTAAGTAAGTAAAAGCAGAAGGAGAGTAACTAACAAGAATAACTAAAAGGAGAAGTGGCAAAATTGACAGCCTTGATGAGTGAGGGTTCGTCTCTACACACAGAATGTATTCAGTTATAATAATGCCTCCAAGCAAGTAAAGAAATAGTGACAAACTACCAATTATGATGGAGAGAAATGTAAACAGAAATGCAAATTCTGATGTTTGGGAAGTTCTGATGAAGGACTCAAGGGTATGTAGTTGTATTACCTTTCTACCCAAGGGCTAGTTATTAATTAATGTTTCATTGATATTACTTTTTTTTTTCCATTGACACCACTTTTATTTTGCAAGAATCAGACAGTGACTTAATTTAACTTGCTCAAGCAGGATACTGGAGAGAGTTAATATGTTGCATATTATGCAAAGAAGGGCTACCTGGTGCTCACCACAGAGAAACAAGTTCTTTTGTAAAGACTTTTATAATCTTCAAATTCTTGGAACTTCAAATAGCACAATAACACCACCATAATTTAAAGGGTTGCACACTTTTATTATAGTGCTTAAATTTCAATGCTCTTTTTTTAGTGCAATTCAATGTAACAATCTTTATCTTTCAAAGGCAACTTTTATTTGAAATTTAAAGGTGAAACCAGTTTGTGATTTTACATCTTTTCCTTACATTAAAAAAAAAGCTTCCTTATTTTTAATTTGGCATACATTCATTAGAAACTTAATTCTAATAATACATTTAAAATACTTTTTAGTATTTCATTAACACTTATCATGTCAGAATCAATATTGGATTTTTTCAGGATTATTGAGCAGTGACTAATGCAAATATAAACAATAAATGGCTTAAACAATATGGCTATATCTTTTATCATATAAGAAATCTGGAATTACAGATTGATTAAATGAGTATAATTAATAATACAATGTTATGAATACTCAGAATTTTTAAATTTTTCCTGTTCTGTCAATTGTATTTATTTTATATTATAGCTTATTGTCTTATAGTCATAAAAATTTGTGTCATAAGCAAACATCATACTTGTATATCTTTCCCAGAAGGTTTTAGCAGATGGCCCCTCCTGAATCATTGACCAGAAATACTTTGTATTTTCATTTTTGTGCTATCCTCACTTGCTTAATTTATCTGTTTTAGTTTAGAATGATAAAATTTATTTCCTGGGCCTGAAAGTTTTTTCTTTTTCTTTTTTCAATTTGGGTAACATTTGATTTACAACATTGTACATGATTTAGAGATAGAGGATCACACTCTTCACATGTTATATCCACACCACACCCAACATGCTGGCACTGACAGACCTCCACCATAATAGTTTGGTACTCTCTCCACTGTGTTCTCTCTTCTAGTAGCCTCAATTCTACAGTAAGAGTTCTAGGGCCTACTATTGTTTTGGCTTTATCTAACCCTTTGTTTTTTCTTCTCTATATTCTATACATAAGTGACAACAAACTGGGCCTCAAATTACTTTGGAAACCATGGTGACCTGGCATATAAAATAAATTTTTGGTTAGCAAGGAAGAAAGAAGAATTGGAGAATGCTTAGGAAACCACCAACAATGTTGGCCATAATATATCACTGAGTAAAACACTGAAGAATGAGTATAGAATTCTATCATTTTGATAAATTTTACAATAACTTTTCTTCCTTACATAAAGCAGAGTTGTCATTTTATTTCAGAGGAATTCCAGAGGAAACACCACTACAGTAATTATTCCATTTTTTAATGAAACATCTAATCTAAAACCAAATGGATTATCCAAATATAAATTGAATGTAATACAATGAAAACATTGGCTTTTATAAATATACTAAAGAGGTATATTGAATTTGCTAAATTTAGTTGAGAAAGTAATGATTCTTGAGAACTGATCATATAACTTATTTGCTCTCATCCAGCAATATGCTCGTTCTCTCTACATTTTTATATCTGAAGTAGAATCTATCTGCATATTTTTCAACTTTATCAATTTGGGTTGTATTCCATTACTTTTGAAGTAACTATATTTTAAACATTTTAATAAAAGAAGAAGAAAATCCTTTCAATTTTTATACACTTCTCTTTTTCTGAAGTTGTTACAGGGCAGGGAGAAGAGCACCCAGAACCCCCAAGCCTGCCCTCTCTGAATGGGTTCTGTCATCCGCCGCATTAAGACAAACACATAAAACCTTTAATGGAAAGGAACTTTAATACAACTAGGGTACAATAAAGAAAGAACAAAGAATATAGTTACTAA
>JAGFMF010011523.1:1225343-1292766 GCA_019455555.1 Galemys pyrenaicus
TCCCCCACCTGGCTGGCAGCAGGGATCGAACTTGTGCTGCAGTGGCTGTGGTTTGCTTCATAGTGCGTTGCTTAACCCACTGCGCCACCAGGGAGGCCCCCACATTATTATTCTTAAAAAATATATGTTATATTTCACTTTTACATACACTTTGGGTAAAACTAGGTAGGATTTAATAGGGGTCATAAGGAGGACTGGTAATCTTTTTACATACATAGTCTCTATGCAAAAAAATAATTTACATTTAACTTTTGTACCAGAGAAATCTGGCATCACCTTAACCAAGCAATCAGTGGTCACAACACCAGAAATGGAACAAATCAACCTCACTTACCTCCTGAGAGAAGAGTATATCTGCCCCAGTATATCTAAGTATATCTTCCCAAACTGTATGCCCTGAATCTAATCGTGAGAAAACATCAGACAAACCAAAGTTGAGGTACAGTGTACAAAATGTGTGACCTGTGTATTTAAAAAAATTTGAATACCATCAGATATAATTAAAACCTAAGGAATTGTTCCATATTAAAAGACTAAAGTGTCATGACAATTGACAGCAATATATGATTCTGCATGTTTGTTTGCTCTTTAGGACATTATTGAGGCAATTGGTAAATCTCAATAATGTCTGAATATTAGGCAATAGTCCCATATCAAGGTTAATTTCATGAAATTGCTGCTTGTACTATGGTAATGGAATGGTTTCCTAGGTTTAGAAAATATATGCTGAAATATTTAGGGTAAAGGCTGTAATTTATCCTCAAATATAATGAAATGCTAATATTTGAAAGAAAATTAATGGAATGGTCTACTATTGTTACAACTTTTTTTTTAATAAACTTGACATTATGTCAAAATAATAGTTAAGAGAAAAAATAAATAATGAATTTATAGCAATCACCTTTTCCCTTCTATTAAAGGATAAACACTTCTTTCTGACCTCCAATTACTGAATGCCAAACACAAAGGAAAATGCAATTATAAACTGGAAGTCTTTTTGTTAATTTATAATATAGATCATATTTCCACTGATATTTATGAAACTTGTACCATACAATTGTTAAAAATAAATTCTAGTGTCTATCACCATATGAAGCTTTTTAAAAATATATATATTTATAGCTCTTTTCCTTCCCTAATTTGCATACATGCTTCTGATATCTGTAGGAACATTTTAACCTCATTGGAAACTCTCAGGATGTTGAAGAGATTGCTGTCCTTGTCTAACCAACATGGCAACTGATTTTACACAAGACCTTATCTCTTTGTTCCAAGTAATCAAGACCCTTTGCTCTGAAAGGAAACTAGGGAAATAATGAAATGTCATGTGCTGTCTCTGGAAAATGTGGGTCAAAATAACCTAAAGAGATGCACATCCAAAAGCTGTCCTCTCATGATGTATTTTTAAAGTTGTTTTTTAAACCTAGAAAGACTGACATTAAAACCATTACAAGACAAAACATTTATTGTACATGGCTGAAAAGAGAAAATAAAATCCTGTCATGCATGATTTAAGAAGGCATCATCCACTCTACTAAGGCAAGGAATTCATGTGAAAAATTAGATTTTAAGCTAACATATTTTATCTTTCCAACATATTCAGTATCTCCATGTAGTTATACATATGCCAACTAAGTCATACTCCCATGAAAATAAAATATACTTACCAAAGGCATAGACCTTTATATAAATTTAGGAGGAGGAGACCAAGAAGCTTAACTAATTCTTGCCTTACAGGGGGTGTTTCAAGCACACACATTGTACTTAGTAGCCTTTGATCTCCTGTGAAATTTATATTCATGGCAGTCGAACAGAGAAAACTGAATATAGTGAAAACATAAAGGACAATGGCCCAGGGGAAGTGTAAAGATACAGTTGTATTTTAATATCACTTTTTTCTACATAACAACAGTAATAATGTCCTGGATTTCAATTTCTTTTTGCATTCAAGTGCCTGAAAGAACTTCGTAAAGTCAAAGACGCCTGCCAGCCATGCAAGTTAGTATAGCATTATTACCTATTTTATAGGAGGGTAAATCAATATGTAGTAAAATTTAAAGATTATTCCAAAGCAAAATATCAGTTAGCAGTTGCAGTATTTTAGTCATATTTGGTTATGTCCAAAGGGCAAATGAGTACAGAATTAATACAATGAGAAATGATGAGAGAAAGAAACAAACTTCTCTTAGGCAGACAGAAAAAAGCAATAGATAATATTCTTTTTCTTATTAAATAAAGTACTAACAAAGAAGGAATTATGAAGAACATGCCATAGAGGTTTGTTTCTAGAATATTTTAATTGTTTAAAAGCCTGATTTAAAAGGCTTATTACAAGGCTCAGACATTTGGTCACAGAAAATCAGATTTTTTAATAGAAATTAGGGCAGCTAAGATGGTGAAGAAGGAAATATGTCCAGAATGCTGTGCCACCGTTCCAAAAATTAGTACTTAAATCCAAAGAACAAAGTACCAAAAGTGTATGTGAATGTTAATTAAAATGATGAAACAAGAACTAAATGCCCAGGTCTTACTTAAAAATCAGTGGGTTTAGAATTAGAGAACGTGATGCTAATAAAAATACAATGTACATTATATTGATTGAATTAAAGTAATTCTGCATATTATTATTACTCCATAAAATGTAATAATGTCCTCAATTCACTGCAAAGGTTAGTCACAAAGAAGAACTACTCTAGTAGGATACTCAAAAACAGTCACGCTTATACAGAGTAAAAAGGAAGTATGAGATGTATGAACTCCATATGTAATTATTTAAAAAATAATAGTGTCAATTAATAAGAATATAGATAGATGAAGGGGAGCAAAACAAGTGACTTCAAAATATGTCATTTTGGCATGTGGGTTATTTTGAATTTAACATAATCAAGGCCTAAGACTCAGGAAAAGAATTTTTTGCTTTGTTTGTTTTAAACTTTTTAACTACAAAAAAAAAAATTAGAAGATCTTTAGCAGTGAGGAAGCTGTTGACGTTGTAAACAACGTGATAAGTGCAGTAAATTGGGGGGACATAGCAAAACCTATTTGTTCATATTTCTCTCTGTGTCCCTTTGTATGGTATAGCATTTGCCAAATATTTCTTCTTCCCATCTTCCAATGAGTTATCATCTGCCCTTTTGTAATCCCAGATTCCCTCCTTCCTTTTCCTCAGCTCTCAAGAGGGCTTTGGATCTCATATGTGTGGGGGTCCATGTATATATAAAATTACATTTGTTTTTCTCCAGTTAATCTGTCATTAATACAGGGAGTATCACAGCCAATAAATTAGAAAGGTAGAGTGCATTATTTTTCATCTTCTACACAGATACAATGTCACGCCCACATGAAAATATTTTTAGGAATGTAATAAAAAACTATGGGTGCTGTATTACTAAGCATAAATAGTGGTAAAATTTAAAAAAAATAGAATTTAGACTTGGAAGACCTGAATATTTTTTTAAAGTCACATTGAAACTTCTGCTTAGAATGTAATTTATCAATTTCAGATTATCTTTGATAACATTTATAGATGTTTTTTCTGAATATCTATAATGATTAAAAGAACTCCATTTGTGCTTATTGCTTATTTTTCAGAAACCAGCTCTCTGCCTAAGACACAGTATATAACATTTGATCACTTATTTTTTTTATTTTTGTGTTTTTCAAGCTTATCATTTGTTTAAAAGTAATTTAAGCATGACAAAGTTGAAGCATTACATTTTATTCTAATTACACTGTTATTTTTATAAGGTGAAATATAGGATTTCTAGATATTTTACATTAACAATCCAAAGGGGAAAATAAAAGTAACACAAGCTCATTTTAGTGTAATTCCACAATTATATCAGTCACTTCCTAAAATGTAGTTAGAATTCAAAACTTCCATCAAAGTGTCAGTCTTTCTTCATCCTATTGATGTCTTCAGTTTCAATGTCATCACAAATAATTTCGAAGTGACCATCCCTGGCCTCCCTGGTGGTGCAGTGGGTTAAGCAACGCACTGTGAAGCAAACAGCAGCCACTGCAGTACGAGTTTGATTCCTGCCAGTGGCCAGGGGTGGGCATTACCTCTTGCTTCGCCAGCTGCTTTCCTTCCACTGCTCCCCTCAACAGTGTGTTTCCCTTATTGATCTGCAGGTTCTGTTTCCAGCTCTGTCTCTGGTGACTCTTCTTACATCCCCGTGCCTCTGGCCCGTACACTAGTTCTTGTATGCATAAATTAATAAATCTTTAAAAAGAAAAAAAAAAGTAACCAACCCTTTTTATGTGTTATTTCTGTGACCTCCGTTTCAGAAATTACTGTCCCTGCATGCCTTCCTTTTTTGTATAAGGATGAAACTCATCAGATTCCATCACAATATCCTCCACTACTGTTTGAAACAATGCTGGAGTATAGTGCTTATCTAATAAGTGTCTGGTATGTAAACTAGCAAGTGGACTTCTCGACCAGAGACTGGGTGGTTTAGTGTAATAACAAGATAACAGACTTTAGAGTAAGATCAACCTAAAACCCCATCAGGCTTTGTAATTGCCTTGGGATTCGGAGTTATTTAATTCAGTTCTCCCACATTTATCTAGTAGGTAGCTGAAATATATATTTTATGTTCCATCTTATGTGTTTGGGAATCAATATTCAAGAGGATCTATGAATTCCCCAGGTTATACAGGAAGTATGGAGTGAAGCAGAAATTAAAACTCAGATTTTCTGGTTTCCTAATTGTTTTTTTTTTTTTTAATACTACCCATTCCAATTTTATTACCTTGACTTGTTCTTTTCCTGCTTTCTCTGGTTATAAGCATGCTACATTAACCATTTTACTTTTATTTAATGTCTATTAATTACATGTATACTAAAACTTAGCAATTTCCTAAATATCTTTTATTCCTTTCTCAATTATTTTAAAAATATTTTATGTATCTCACTATGCTTCCTGCATTCTTTCACTTCCTATAAGAACACATTCATGCACTTCACTGCATTGTGTTTAGCTAGAGGGGCAATATTTAGGAACTACAGATAATTGATTTATTCTAACTTGAATTGCATTAATTTAGTTGCTTTTTTGTGGTGTTTTTGTTTTGTTTATTCCTTATACTTGTTTAGTTTCTCTCTGATTCAGACTAGCTAAGCATCTAAATTCATGTTAATTAATTTGTCCAGCAAGAAAGTGATTGATAATAGTTAGAGAAACTTATGTTTGGTTTGCTTAACCCCACTTTTTGATCAATGGCTGCATCTTTCCTATTGTTACTTTCTATAGAAAAAGGGTTCAACAACTGTCAATACTATTATTTTTACTACTGTTATCATCATTATCACTAATCTCCTCAAGGGGAATAATTCACCAAAGAATGCAATCTTTTTCTTTATAATGCTTCTTTGTTCCTCCCTTTACAACATACACACTATTATGCACTGTTAAGGCATTGTGAATCTCTTAGAAATATAAAAACAGAATGTAGAAGTAGAATAAATGACATTTTAGAGAAATAAAGAAAAGCTTAAATATCCCTGCAATCAACCTTCCATAAAGTTATAATTGTGCCTAAATTTGACTTTAAGATCAATAATAGAAAATAAGATATAAGGAAAATATTTGCTCATGCCAGAGAATAAACTAGGATCACAAGAGGTAATGACAGGATCCACTTTGAATTTGGTGCTTACAAAAAGGAATATCAACCTCTCCAAAAGGATAAAAGCAGATTCAGAATCTAATATTATAAGAGCATCATTGATACTCATAGGCTATTATATTTGAGGAGCATGTTGATATTCCTATATAGTTTTCATATTTAAATATATTGCTTTGTATTTTCTTGATTTTAAGGAATTTGGAGATTTTTTTTCACTGCATTATTCACACATATTTCATCTTTGAAAATTACATTATAATTTCTTTCCATACTTTATATATTTTTTCAAATAAATAACATTGTTATGCTTTACATAGTAATATTGTGCTATATATATATACACTTTTCTGCAGTTAGTTCACATACTACTTTTATTTATGTGTATTGTAATTCAAGTATTATGAAGAAGTGAAATGAAGAATCATAATAGTGATTTACCTTTCCACATATTGCAGGTGGAAATTTGAATTGTGTTTTATATTTTAAGGAAAGTTTAATGCTAAAGTTCCTCACTTCACAACTCCTTTATGAATAGTTATATCACTAATGAACATTTGAAGCTTTAACAAATACATTTGATCTTATTCCTTAGTCATATGATAACAACTATCAATGTCTTATTAATGATCATGAACTACCTTCACACATCTAGTTATTCAGATTTGAAATCTGGGAGTAATTATTAACCCACAATTTTCTCACCATTCAAATTCAATCTATTTCCAAGTCTTGCATATTCCACCTTCATACTTTCCATATTTAATGCATAATTTCATTTTGATTCCTACTGATTAAAACCCTTTTCAGGTTCATCGTAAGTCTATCTTTATCAATTGTGTTTATTTTCATATTGTCTATAGAGTTTCTTTCCCTCTGTTCATTCACCTTAATAACAATAATAACTAATATTTATAAGCTTTTTAAGCATACTGCAAAATGCTTATTGTGTTCTCTAACTAAATGCAACTTCACCATAGAGGTACTCCTTTAACCATCTTTTATCTGCATTTTAGTAGGCTAAAGGAATAAAAGGCTTCCCGAGTTCACAGAAGTAGGGAGTATTGCTACTGGGACCAAAACCCAGGAATCTGACCTGAGTCTGAACTATCAAAGAAACTACAAAATGCTAATTTACACTGTTTCCAGATTAACTGCCTTCAAATATCTTTCTGACAAGAACAATGCTCTGCTTAAAAGCATTGATATTCTATTGCCTATGGATAAATGGTTACATTGAGCTCAATGTTTATTCTAACTGGTTCTGTATTGTGTCTCTAGATCACTCATTTTAACTTGTATGTTGCCACTTGTTATTCTTTTCAAATATACTTGTTTATGAACAGGTAGTTGAAATCCTTCATCCCCAGCTTTAAGCCCTTCCTCCCTCTTATGAGACTTTTGTGTATTTTTGTCATTTACACTGGTGGTATGTATTATATATACAGTATCATTTATATGTAAACTCTTAGCACCTAATACAGCATATTATGGAGAGAGATCAACTTATAACACTTTTGAATCAAATGATTAAATGTGTTTACATATTATAGATAACACGGTATGTTTATAAGAAAATACAAAATGTGATTTTTGTAGAATATGCCCAATATTGACAGCAAGTGGTGGACCTACAAATTCTTAAAGGCAAATGTTATGTACTTGAATTTTTTATAATCTATGAAACAAAAATGATTATTTAAATTAATAGTATTTGCTAATTAAAAATGAAAGAAATCCAGACTGAATTTGATTTAGAATGTTCCCCTAATCCCATGACTTTTTGTTATCAACCTTAACCTACTGTGATTTAACTTTAAAATAACCATGTAAATTTAATTACACGTTTGCTCCTAAGGGATACACTCATATATCAGTTTTCATCTAACATGGACAGATCATTTGTAGTTAAGTTACAAACCACTGAAAATCAATTTTTAATGGAAATACTCATACAACCTTAACGGCAAAAGAGCAAAAAATCAGGTATAATACCAAGTGGCAGGTTATTAACTATAACTTCAATTTTATGTTCTTTTGACACCAGGCTATGTCAGCCATAAATAAGTGTGCATTTGCCACACAAGTCACACTTACCAGAGGATTATTCATCAAATAGTTTCAGTGGGTCCAGCATTGAGCCTATAGGGACCCTGGAGGAAATTCTGAGCTGCTTAGCAAGAAGGCACTGAACCAAAAAATATGTACTGAAATGATGTGAAAGGTCTGAATGAAAACCAGGGAGGCACGGAAATGTAGAGTTAAGCTGAAACTCCATCATTAACCATACTAGCCAACTTAGAAAGGTTTGTGGAAATAATATATGTGATCTCAAAAATCAGTAATAGTGCTAGAGCAATTTTTCTACAGCATGACATATTCATTCCTTGCCTTTGTGTTTATAGTTTAAATTATTTTAAAAATATTAATCATTTTAATAAACAAATTCAAATGGATGTAAATCATTTTTAATTAAAAACTAATAATGATATTTGCAAGTAATATGTTTTTCTTTCTTTTATGAATTGGTTCAAATTCTTTAGATATGTAAGATTTTGTCAAATTCCAGTTTACAATCTCAAACATTACAGAGTTATCTAAAATGGGAAATTATCATTAGTTTCTCCAAAAAGATTGATTATATTATCTTAATAACTTAAAAAAATAAACTGAACAACTACAAATGAAATTTTTTACTCTAATCATTAACTTGACAATTGTACACTTACAATCTGCTATATGAATAGAATATTTTAAAGTTGTTAAATTTTAGTAATAGTTTAGATGATTTATATGAAATATAGCAGTTGATTGTTCTGGAAAAAACTGAACATCTAGCAATTTAGACTTAAAAATATAGTGGAGAAATAAATACAAATGAACTGATTCTCTCCAAATATTCACTGGATATTTCAGGAATTTTGAACTACATATTGTATTTTTTTTAATTCCTTCTTAGTCCTACTTTTCATGGTATTTTTAAACATTAAGTTGAATTTCAATCAGTTACACACAAACAATAAAAATTCTTTCTAAGGGAATTTTATTTTTGTTTGAGAGATAGTTAATTATGTTTAAACATGAAAAAATTGGTTTTATAATGAAAATGTTATATTTTCACCAAGATAATAGAGTAAGTTTTAAATGTATGTGTAATACTATATTTAAAACATATTTTAAAAGATAGTGTATAAAATTCCATGCATTGTGAGTTTTTAGTATCTTAACTTATAAGTTGATTTTCTATTTTATAAACTCCACAAGGAAAGATTATTTTGGTTTTGTGTTTACTGACATAAGTTGAAAACCTAGAACTATTCCTGGCATATGATAAAGACTTATTAATGTTTGTTGAATGGAAGTTACTCTTTGAAATTAACTATTATTTTTTTAAAGATTTATTTATTTATGCATACAGTAACTGGGGTACAGGCCAGAGGTTTGGGGAGCTTTAGAGGACCCATCAGAATAGGCAGATTGACTGAAGTACACCGCTGAGGGGAGCAGTGTATGTGGAAGGAGAGGTCTAGTGTGCCATGTGGGTCACCTCCCCTGCCAGTGGCAGGGGTCTAACCTGTGTTGCAGTGGCTGCAGTTTGCCTTGTAGTGCATTGCTTAACCCATTGCATTGCTCCACCAGGGAGGCCCCTCAAATACTATTTTTTTAAGATTTATTTATGCACAAAAGAGTTGGGGTACAGGCCAGAGTCGCGGGAGGTGAGAGGATTCATCAGACAGAATGGGGAGCAGAACAGGCAGATTGAAGTACACTGCCGAGGGCAGCAGCAGGCGAGGCAGGAGAGGTCTGCTACACTATGTGGGTCCCCTCCCCGGCCAGCCGCAGGGATCGAACTCGTGGTGCAGTGGCTGCGTTTTGCTTCATAGTGCTTTGCTTAACCCACTGCCACCAGGGAGGCCCTCAACTACTATTTTTAACAACAAAGCACATTTGAAAATTATGCACATTTGAAAATTATGTCTTGTCCATTAGCCATGGGAAAACCTAAGCTATTTAATCTTACTGACACCTTTCTAACTGGAACTTCTATTTGCTTGAGACTCATGTTGAAATCCCTTGCCTTTATAGTATAATGTGAATTTAATCTTCACTGCCAATTTTGTTCTGACTTCAGCATGTATTATTTTTGTAGATGTTTATTATCAGGGAACCTGTTTTACCACAAATGATATACTATGCGTGATTATAAAATAAATAACATTATTTGTTAGATATTTTAGAATATATTTTGTATTTAAAATAATTTAAGAAATATAGATTTGTATTTTCTTTCATGAACTATTTTTCTGGTAAATAAGGAGGCAAGTTTTTCAACTGAAAATATATAATAAATTACAATACACATGTTGACTCTTATAAAACAATCTTTTAATTGTTTTTTAGACTTTGTTAATTTAATTTTGACAGTACAAATCACAAAAAAGGGTCATTTAAAAATTAACTATTCATATTTTCTTTATTGTCATTCATAGCGTTAATGTTTTGCTGTTTTCTCATTTCTAAACTACTTTGTCCACGTTTATAATGCCCTGTCTTTTTGCTAAGTAGTATTCTTTTGCTATTTCCAGACTTATACTTTGTACTAAGGTATGTTTCTTCAGTATGACTTATGGTGAATTAATTTTCAGTTTACTTTTACAAAGGAAAATAAGCATTAAACAACAACAAAAAAGATAAAACCCTTTAACTTCTACCAATATAGATGGCAAAAAATATTTTTAAGTGAATGACTGCCTAGAATTATTAAGTAATGATATAGTGCAACAGTTTTTTTTTTTTAATCTTACATATAAAACCAAATTTAGAACAGATTGACAGTAATTCTCCAGGGATTCACTGTCTAATATAATATGAATAGAAAATAGAGAAGAAAAACAAGACATGACTAAGTGAGGAGTACAAGCCAAAACAAAATTGTGGTTCTTCATTTCAGTTTGAAAGTCACAAAATTATTCAGGCACTTTTACTATACTAAAGTTGGATTTGTTTACTTTGTCACTACTGTCATTGTAGAAAAATCTTAATAGGAGTATTCTGAAATATCAGATGCAAAGGAGTAATAGTACTCACTCACCATGTGATGGTGAGCAGTGTGTAGGTGTACCATAATCTGAGAAATTGAGATTATAGGGCATGCACAGGTTTAGAGAAGCATATATTCAGTTTTAAAGCAATATAAACAAATAGACATTGTAAGAAAGCAAATTTCAAAGTGTTCTTGCTAGACATATAAACGAGTTTCAAGAACTTCATTCAAAACCAGTTTCTCTTATTGCTCATTATCACTTGGATCAGTTTGAGTACTCTATGCGGCACACACTAAGGTGTGACTTGGATACAAGAGATTTACATGAGGAAACACCTTTGAAAAAAAAGGAGAGTTTATAGCCAAGGTGAATAGTTAGTAACTTGGTTGCAGTCTCATTTTAATTTGTGACAACATCAATGTGGACGTTGTTAGAGGAAGATAGCTTTCTGCAGCAGTTAGCACCTTTCATGCTCAGTTCTTACTGGGAGTAACTGGCTGGAAGCACGGTCTTCTATTGAATGCATGTGCATGGCTGTCAGACAGCCATGCTGCCTGTAATATGTTCTCTTTGAATTTGCTGAGCAGCCTCATGTTACAGGAATTGACAGAGAAGGGGGGCACAGAGGAACTTTTGGTTGATGGAAATAGTCTCTTGATAGATCTAGTGCTGACACAGCATTGTAAATTGCTAAAAATGCTTCAGAATATATATTTCAAATAGATTCATTTTTGTATACAAACTATAATTAAATAATTAAAAAGTAGGCACAAGGTACTATTTATATTGTGAATTATTATTTTTGCAGTGAATGCTTATTTATATAACATTATCAATTATCTTTTCTTAAAATATTACCATATATTGTTTTAATTTTCTTCCTTTAATTTCCTATCTGAATGCATGTATAAGTGGTTTACTTAGTAAAGACTTATGAGAAGTAAACATATAATCTTGGTCTGACAAAAACTTCTTTAATTCCTCTCAGTCTTGAATGGCTGGCAAAATGAGAATCACATTCTAGAGTGACAGTTATTTTGAATATATTATTTTGAGTGCATTATTCCACTGTCTTCTAGCACCTATTGTTACTCATGTGAAATCTATCAGTCTGTCAGTCTTTTTAAAGAAGTATTTGCAGTATTTTTTTGGTCTTTGATGTTCTCCAATTTCAGTGCGATGAGTCGTAGTGTGAAATTGTTTTTGTATTTCTAACTTGAAATCGGATGTAATCTTTTAATTTGAGGACTCATTTCTTTCTTCTATTCTGGAGTATGTTCAGACTTTATTTATTTAATGAATACTGTCGCCTCCCCATTCTGTTTATTATATTTCTGAGACTCCTAACAGTCAGTTTAATTGCAAGCAAAACAAATAAACTGCCTGATTTAAGTAGAAAGCTAATCACAGGGGAAGTCAAAGGATAAAACTTATAAAGTGAACAGAGTATAAAAACAAAATAAAGCAAAAACAAAACAAAACATTCAGTACCTCCAACAAAAGAATACCAAATAAGTATTCTGGGGAGAAGGAATGCCACCATGCTGCCCAGCACTGGACTTGGTAGTTTGCTTGGTCATCATCACTGATTTAGCTGACTGGGCACTAGCTTTATAGCTACTCCAGTGAATTTGAGGAGACTGGATGCTACTGTGCCTGACTGACTAGATGCCTTACTCATCCTTTTTACGAAAATATTAATTCCCCATTATTGTTCAAGGCGAATACTTTTGATTGACTTATTTTAAGAGGCATATCAGAAAGGGTAAGAAAATAGATTATCTGTCCATTTTAACATCTAAAGAGGTATATACACTCTACTGTCCACTAACTCTAACACGTGTTCCTTATAAAAAGTAGTTTCAGAATTTCAGATTCCTTAGTATAATTACTACAATTCAAAACTTTGAAACTTTTCCTTCCACAAATATTTTCAAATATATATTTTCCTGGTATGGAAAAAAAATGGATTCTCCTACTGTAAAGTATATCAGTTCTGATCCAAATCCATTTTCTCACATTGCTTTATGATTTCCTATCAATATACTGTAATCTTTAAGCTTAAATGTAAATTTAATTAACTAAACTCAAAGTAGTAGAGAGGATACAGAATATTTTAATATAAGTAAATTTCATAAAAATATATACTGCTGTTATAACAGAAAAATAATCTGGGTAGCTGTTGTACTAACTAATCTTGCTGTAGGCATTAGTGAATATTTGTGGCCTTAATTCACTCTATTTCATTTCTCAATATATTAACTATGTTTTATATTACTCTTCCCAATTTTACTCTAATATTAATTCTTAGAAAAATTACAATATTTCTAGATATTAAGTCCAATGCTATAGCATCTTAGTTTTTGAAACACTTTGTCTTCACATCTGTCTCATATCCATTGGCTACTCAATCCTATGGCCATCCTCTAGATTTTTCCATTTTAAATGTTGTCTCTTAGAAGTAGAATTATTTGGTAACACAATCTTATCATATACTATATGTTAAAGTCTATTGTCTGTTAAACTTATAGGCCTGGTTGATGGACAGTGAAGACACGCTAAGCTTGGAGGAAGATTATCCATGCTAGGCAAGTAAAATATTTGATTTATTAAAATTTAGCTCTAGGTGCTGATGTTGGAAAACAGAATTGTATTTGCTTACTATGGCACTGACAAGAAAGAGACAACTTCAGAAAATAATTAGTTCATTCACCAGCTAGCTTAAAGAGTATAAGCACGAGTTCTCCCTCCCTACTTTTCCACCTATCACACAACTAGAAAAAAATAAAATTGAAAAGATCTATTCGCAAAGATCAAATTAGTATATGAACTTCACACTTATTACCATTCCTCCCAAATGTATTGAGGCATAAAAGAAATATAATAACCAACATATTTTCAAAAATGTATTACCATAATACTTTATGTTTACAATGCAGGAAACCTCTGCCACAAAATAGAACATTTTAATCACCCCCAGCATTTTTTTTTTGTACGGTTTCTTGTCCATTCTTCCTAGTCTACCACCTTGCCAGACAACTACTGACCTCTTTTCTGCCACTTCTAATACCAATAAATGGATTACAGTGTCCCAGAGTAAAGATGAAGTTAAGAATGTAGAGCCTACTTGAATTTATATCATTCCAAATACAAAATGCCTTGAGGAAAAGAGAAATAGATGTGTGACTTTCCCACTAAAGCATAAAAGGTTCAGAGTATCTGGAAGGAAACAGAGAAAAAGATGCATGAGTTAGCAATCAAAGAAATAAACTTTATTGATGAGATTTTTATCTCAAAAATAACATTGTGCATTGTTTCTGGCATGGTGACTGTATTGGAATTCAAGAAGAATACCTTTAGAATTTTGAAAGACTTACACTTTCAAAAGAACAAGCAGTCTGGGTGGTTTTAGAACAAAATTGACCCTTTGTGCCCTTTATCTTGTATGCCCAGAAAGCAGGCTGAGTCATCTGCTGTCAAGGTGAGTTTAGTCTCCTCTAATTCCAGAGATGGATATATAAAGGGCTGTCTCAACCCCAGGTTATGAAACCGCCCAATATTTACCCTGCAAAATTGTAGAAATGACTGTGGAATACTTCAGTGGTTTATCAGTAAATGTTTAACAACAGCACTATGGTAAAAAAAAAATCTGCTTTGTAATATTTGCCAATTTCCTTAGTATAAATATTCCCACTGTAGCCAATTTTAAGCTGCTGATGTAATGCTGATTCACAGTTTTCCTGGAAATTTTATATCAGGTCTTCTAATCGAGTATAATCTGACACCACCTCATTTAATGTCTGTTTTCTCCTCTTTATAAAATGGACTGCATATTGTTGCTACGTGAGTCTTGTTTGAACACTGTGTTTAGAATATATGGTGCATATATTGAAACTTGTCCTTTCAATTCATGGTCACCAGATCAAACAACACTGAATTTAGACAGGGTACAAGGGCACTAGACAGTGTACTGAAGTCCTAGACTTTGAGCTCAAACAATACTATATATAGCTCTTTTAGGATTGTTCCTTTCTGAGTGGATAAAGGAATGTGACATGGAGGAAGCAAGTGAGTCAAATGGTCAGAGAACAGAGGAACATGCAGAATTTGTCACCAATCTTACAGAAAATTTCTGGTGACTAATATTTCAGGCACATTGTAAGAGTATGCATCTTTGCAACATGCTTGTTTTATCTCTTGACTTCTCTTGTTACTATCCTCCTTGTCTCTGCACCTCCAACCCATCACACTGACAACTCTGGTGTTTTAAAGTCTTGCTAGGAAAAGCTCTAGTCATTGAATTAATTGCTAAGGTCCCTCTACTTGCAATGGCTTTCCAGTTATCCACTTGAATAACCAGCAGCTTCCTTCAAATCTATTTAGATATGAGCTTAGAAAGGACCATCCTAACCTTACTATTCCTGCACATCGAACATTCCTGGTTTGCTTACTCAATTTTGCTTTTATTCCCCATCATATATATGAGTTCATAACATATTATAAAACTTTTTATGATATTTGTTGCTTATTGTGACTTGCTCCCAATGAGGATGTTTATGTCCTACCAGAGAAGACATTTATTTGGTTATGTTGTACAAATTTCATTCTCTAATGAAACTCAAGTCATTAGAAAAATCCTTTAATAACAGTTTGGACTTAGTAATGTTTACTGAATAATGGAATGGCACTCAGGCATGTTTAAAGAAAAAAAAATGAATCAAATGTATTCATCTGTCACCAAGTACTGAGTTATGTTTCCATTTTACGTGCTTGAAGATGAGGTGAGTTCTGTCTTCCATGGTAGAGGTGTTCTGATCAGCCTTGGTGAGGTTAAGTTTCTTTGATCAATTGCTGACTAGTCTCCAGTCTATCATCGTGGTCACTTTGATTTTTGTCTCAAAACATCAGTATGTGCTGAGATTTTAGAGAAAGTTGGATGATTGACATTCTTAGAACCAGTCATTGTGTTCTCATAAATATTAAGAATATCCTCCACACTACAGGTCTCTTGTTTCAAAAGGGACAAATCTATTCTCCTTTTGTTTTGTCATTCAAACTGCTAAATTGCTGCAGGTGACTTTCCAGACATGTTAAGTTGGAAATTCATCATACATGCCAGTGATGTCATTGCAGTTTTTTTTTTTTTTTTTAATGTTTCCTTCTCCTTTCATTTGAATGGCCCTGAGGCTGTGAAATGACTCAGGTTGGGAATTTGGGTAAAACAATTTAAAAACCTTGGTGACTCAAGCCTCTATAATCATCAGTCTCTAGAATATTATTTTGGCTATAGAAATTAAAGTAGAAACTGAATGGTATACCCATATACTTTGGCCCTATGTGCAATAAGATCAGTTTTCCATGTCAAGTGTATTTATGGATTAGGTCATTTGATCATTATTTGGCCTTGCTCATCCAGTGTCTTTACTCTTAAATGTTCTACCACTTTTTGTTATTCTGAGATTGAGTCATTGCCATTGAAAATAGTTCTGTCATATATTATAATTCATTACAATACTCTTGTAGAACCAAGAACAGCTTCCACACATATATTTTACTCACAGATCTCTACTAAATATCTCTTTCAAGTGTTTTTACATCTTTCTCGTCTGTGCATCGTTTTCCATGTGTCTCTCTTCCAGCAGCAGCTTGGAGAAATTCAGGGCAATAGAAGCAAGAGGAACTAGATTATCTACCTTCCATGTTCTATAATTATACCTGGCCACTTAGCAATGCCCTTGGTTCCTAGTAGCTCCCCCACTCAGGAAGATTAAATCATCGCATACTGGGAGTTGGAATCCAAGGCAACTGCCTGTAAGTGAGACCAAAAAAAAAATGGCACCTCTCCTTCATGGAGGCGTATTTGTAGTAATAGTATGCAATATAGTTTATTCAATTACACGATCTATTTGCATTTCAATAATCTATGCACTAATTATATTTACTTTTCTTTTACCTTAATTTTTTTTGGTAGAAAATTACAAACCATGAAGAATTATAAAAAACTTGGAATATGTTTGCAAAATACAATAAACTATTCGATGTATTTTCCTTACATTTGACAGAATTATAGCTTGCTTACAGGAAGAGACATGACTTAGTAAAAATTAAAATATTATAATATTTCTTCCCATTGCTAACATGGTCTTAGATAATACTGTTATTCTAGGTAAATGTGTGCCCTTTTTATTTTTCCCACGCCCCCCAAAAATTGTTTATGAAATTATTTTCATTGTAGTTTCTTGATCATGTCATACAAATGGGAATAAAAAATTGAGGTCAGTGTTTACCATTATCTGACATTAACATGGCTGCTGGTATGGGTTACAGTAAAATTATATTTGGAACCAAAAAACTTTAATATCTATTCACTATTCTGCATAACCGCATTAAAATAAAAATAACAATTTTAAATTATTGAATAATTGTAGTATCTTATTCACTGCACTTAATGCATTCCAAGAATCATGGAATTAATATAATAATCCTATAAAATATACATGAAAATAATCCTAGTATTATAGAATTAATAACAGAGAAAATAATATGAGAAAAAATGTTTTAACTATTTGTACCTCTATCATTTTTATCTGAGGGTTGGGAGACAAAGGAATGTTGATAATGTTTGTACAACACTTACTAAATATTAATAAATAATTATTATCTATTTGAAATAATTTCTAATATATGCTGAGAAACAAATTATATGAAGACTCCTTGATCATAGAATATTAAAAATAAAATTTTCAGTTATATCAGTAGACTAGTGGACTAGGAAGCTCCAGACTTAAAAAAGCAAAAATCATAGAAAAACAATGCAAACAAATTAAATAAAAAACATTGAACTGGAGAATGCTAAAGTAACTTTTTTTTGGAGTTTTAGAAAATATTCAAAAGTCTACACCAACTAAATGAACCACACAATAAGAGTCACATTCAGCTTTTAAAGAAATTTCATGAGAGTCACTTTTGTCCCTTCTTCTTCCCACCATGGTCTATTCTTGTACCAGATGAAGAAACGGCTCTTTTCCCATTATCCTCTTTTGTTGGCTAAGTCCAGAAAAGGCCTAATTTGAGACATTTTAATATTTGAGGATTGGCTAAAGAACTGATCTCTGTGTTATCTAATTTGGACCTTCGGCAATGGGGCTGGAAGAAGTGATATAATTTGGAAATCTCTTTTTTTAAGAAAGGTGTAGGGAGACAAAGATCCAAAGTTAGTAGGTTTAAGACTAAATTCAAAACATTAAATCAACTAAAGTGTTGTGGAGAAACATGTTGGGGAAATAAGGCGTTCAAACACAACTGGGTATATGCAGAGTCAAAAAAGGCAGAGGCACAGAAATGATGCATGTTCTGAAAAGATTGTAACTCTTCACCTCATGCTGATTCTACAGATAAAAATATATGCAAGTAATAAATATAGGATGTTCCCAAAGTGAATCAAGTCTGCAAAGAATGGGAAAGGCTGCTTTTGTTCAAATGCCCAATTTTCAAGAAATAAATCACAAAGCATATGAATAATCCTCAGGAAAATAGGACCCATTCAAAGAAACAAAGTAAACATACAGAATATGTCCCTGAAGACATAGATATTGTAATAATCAGTCAGACTTTAAAACAACTTTTTAAAATATGTTCAAACTATTGAAGGGAAATGTGAACAAGTAACTAAAAGATCATGAAATGAAATATAAACAAAATCTGAATTTCAACACAGATAAATTGTAAAAGGTAACAAAAATTTAAAAAATTGGGAACTGAAAAATATAAAGTTAAATTGAAAAAGAAAATCACTACAGGTGTTAAATAGCAGATTTGAACATCTAAAAGGAAAAATCAGTGAACTTGAATATGGGTAATTTGAAATTACTAAGTCTGTATAATAGAAAGAATGAAAGATTAAATAAAAGTGAAGAGATCTAAGTAACTTAATGGAATTTCATCAGACTATAAATAAATTATGGATTTCCACTAAGAACACAGATGTTCTTTACAGATTGTTGAAAACTTCATAAATGTAAGGAAAGAAATGGATCTACAAACACAGAAATTTCTATCTAAAGCTTAGTACAGAGGGTCACCATACAGATAAATTATATAATCAAACTGTGGAAAGACATAGATAAAGAAACTAAAATATTGAAACCAGCAAGAGAAAACTCATTTTATATATAAGGAGCCCTCAATAAAAATGTCAGTCAATATCTTGGTAGCAACTTTGGAGATAAAAAGACAGTGAAATGATACATTTAAATTGCTATAAAAGAGGGGGGAGCCAACAGAGATTTTTATATTAATTTTCATATAAATTATATCTTTAGAGGGATAGAGTCTTCTGGGATTTAATTTGAGTTGATTGAATCTATCAATCCATTTGGAGGACCATATTAATAATATTGACTATTTCACATGATGTTTCTTTCAATTTATTCAGGTATTCTTTATTTTTCTCATCATTTATTTAGTGTTTAATGGATCTAATATTCCCTTTGTTAAATGTATTATTAAGTACACTAGATTATTTGAGCATCTGTAACAAATTTTCTTTCACAGTTCAGAAAGACAGATAACTAATATCAAGATGTCTGCAGGTCAGCACTCTGTATATAGGATCGTGGAAAGATTCCTTTCCTTGTGTCTTCCAGCTCCTACTGTCAGCATTCTTTGACTGGGGCAAATTCACTACATTCTCTACCTCCTTTTTTAACTTCACTTCTGCCTCTGTGCTTATCTGATAAGGATACTTGTTATTGGGTTTAGATAACATCTGGAAAATCCAGAATAATCTCCTCATTTGAAGACCCGTAATTTAAATTTTTGAACACTCTTCTTATGAATAAAAGTATTCACAGGACCTCCCTGGTGGCATAAGGGTTTGGGTTACAGGACTCTGAAGCTATCTGCAGCCACCAGCCACTGCAGCACAAGTTCAGTCACCAGCAAAGGAGGTGACCCAATGGCGCTGCTTTCCTCTCCTGTATCAGCAGCTGCTCTCCTCAACAGTGTATTTCAATCAATCTGCCTGTTCAGTTCCCCACTATGTCTCTGGTGAATCCTATCACACCTCCCCCTACCACTTCTTACCCCTTCCACTCCCACACCTCTGGCCTTATATGTGTAAATAAATAAATCTTTAAAATAAAAAAGAAAAAAACATTGATAAGTTCTAGAGAACAGGACAATGATGTTTTTATTAGGGGAACATAATTTAACTGACAATATTTTACAGTTCTCAGTAATAATGTTTTTTTAATAATAACTTATAGATGCATAACTGTTTTCATCATAGGACATTGATAAATTCATTGATTAGTTATGCTTATTATATGTCATGGGATTTTTAGTACAATCTACATAGTTATGTCTGTTGTGAATAAAGATAATTTTGTTTTTAGCTTTTGAATTTTACAACCTTCTACTGAATACAATCAAATATAATTTTGAATTAAAATGGTGGAAATTGACAGGTATGTGTTTCCAGCTGCAATGGGGATCTGCTCAGTGTTTCACAAGCAGTTATGCTGTTAGTCATAGTATATATGGATAACTTTAATTTGTTGAGAAACTTCTGTTCTGCTATAAGAACAATCATCAAAATGAGAAAACAAAACAGTAATTCCAAATAATGAATTTATTTTAATGCTAGGAATGTTTGGTTTCCTTGTATCCTTATGCACAATATACACAATTTTGATGTAGAACAGTTTGACAACAAAATTTCATGTAATTTTATCTAATATTATCAATAAAGTAGAGAAAAATATTCAAATAAAATATTTCTATGGATTAAAATCCAAATTAAAAAAGGGTTAAGAATAGGTAAGAGATTAGATAATAGTGTATAAAGAATGCCCCTTTGAGATTTCTAAAATGAAAGATAATAATGTAGTCTCAGTGTTTTAAGCCACTCATTAAGACTTCAATTCATGATATTGCCAATTTCTTGAATACTCTGCCCCCTCAAATTTTATACCTGGTGGAATTCTACCTTCAATTCAACTGTCACCTCTAAAATCTAAATTAATAATTCCCACTTTGTATGCGGACTGCCAGCATTTTGTCACACGTTGTAGTTTTGTTAGAGTTCTACCACCATAGGAGTTTCTAGAACAAAGTAGATAAGGGTATGCACTCTGCACCTTAACTACCTAAACTGAAATCATTGTCCCAGAGTAACCAAATTTATGTGATCTTAGGCAAATTACTGAAACTAGTAAATGCTTATAAACTTTTCAATCAGAATCACTCAGCATTGTCCTTGTTATTGTTATTTTAATTTTTCTTTCTTTTTAAAAATTTATTTATTTATGCATTGGAGAACTTGGGTGTAGGCCAGAGGTGTGGGGGTGGGGTCGGGGGTGTATGTGAGAGGATTCACCAGAGTAGGGAGCCAAACAGGCAGATGAACTGAAATACACTGCTGAGGGGAACAGCAGGTGAGATAGAAGTCTGCTTCACTGTGTGCAGCAGAAACCTGGCCCAGGATCCAACTTGTGCTTCAGTGGCTGCAAACAGCTTCATAGTGCTGAGTCCTAACCTCCTGGAATACCAGGGAGGCCCTGGAATTTTTTATTTCTGTCTTCTACATTGGACTGTGAAGTCTTTGAGAACAATAATTGTCTTTTGATTTTTAAGAACCTTGGAGTTTTATTTCAAAACTTAAATAGATTTGCTATATACTGGCTATCTGGGGCATATATCCAAATCCAAATGTATGTATGATACAGATGCAAAAATTCTTAATAAATAAATTACAGATTTTTTAAAAAATCTGACCATTGTTACTAATGGTTTTAGATGTTTCCTTAGAAATTAATCAATTCATATAGAGGCATTATGGCAGATGATCAAAATTTAAATTTAGGGAATAGTGTGGAGCCATTCAGAATTATTACAATAATAATATACAACTTATCATAAACATTATTCCAAAATATATATATTAGATTGTAGGGTAAATGGAAAAGTTATCAGGCTTTTCTGCCCTCCTGCCATTGGCGTGATGATGGACACATATGCCTGAGCAGGCATGCGCAAGTGAGTGCTCCTGGGTTGAGACACGGGGTATATAAGCACAGCATCATGAGGACACCAGCAGAAAGTAGAAGACAAGCAAAGAGAGAAGGAAGAGAAAGATAAGAGAAGCAGAACAGTAGTAAAAGCAGCCAGAGAGCGAAGATGAACCGGAGGCTAGGAGGCCTGCAGACCTTGGAAGACCATCAACTAGTATGAAGTGATAACGAGGATAGCTGGTGTTAGTTAACTCGAACTGTTTCTGGTGTTGCTAACGCAAGCAAACTGTTCACTAAGCTAGTTGATCTGCAACAGCTGAGACCAGCATCACAGGGGTGATGGGAAACTTTTGTAGGCTCCACCTTTGTAAATTCTAATTGCTTTTTTTTTTGAGAAACAAAACAAAGTGCTGGTTGCTGGCACTACAATTTCTCAAATATATCACATCACACCCTAATTTCCAGAAACTTAGAAGGTGATGAACTATTACTCTGTTGATTATGTTAGATGGCATAGTTGACCTTAAAAGAGTAACTGAGAGGCTTCATCTAATCAGCGTGCTCATAGAGAACAACCCCCATGTGGAGATGAGAAGGGAAAAGTCAGAGGGCTCTAAAAATGGACAAAATGCCAGAAAGGGAACTTAGGTTGATACTCTTTAGAAGTCGAAAGCCTGGAGTGCCTGAGAGTATTAAAAAAATGGGAGGCTCCTCTGTCATAGAACCCCAACAAACTTGATTCTAATGACTTGAATGAACTTGGAAGCAAGTCCTTCCCCAAAGACTCCAACCTGGCTGATAGAATGAATTTGGTTCTTTGAAATCCTAAGCAGAGAACACAGTCATAATGTCTGGACCGGGTGTCTCACTGTAGGTTTAAAAGAAGATTGGTCAGGGTTTTACACAATGACCTCTCTGGTTATCACCTGAGGCTCTGAATGCAGGAGGCACTTAGGAGTGTGGTCTCGGGGCACACGTGCCTGGTGGTGGAGAACTGAAGTGTTGTGTGGGCATGCACAACTGTGCACAGCTGAGCCTGGAGGCTGAGCATATAAGGGCAGGGTCACACAGAAAAAGTGGTGGCAGAGACCGGCTATGAGAGGACAAGTAACGAGTGCGAGAGAGCCCAAAGACTAAAGATTCACCGGAGACTAGGAGACATAGGAAGAACATTAAAGTCTGAAAAAGCCATGAAGGCTCCAAGACTCTCCTTTGCCCATCTGTCAGAATCAATAGAGATGCTGCCTTGTGCGTGCTGCCTCAGAACTGTGAGTTCATAATTGGGTATTGTTTTAATCCCGTATGTTCATCGTAATTTGTTACTCAGAAATAGAATACTAATATAGCCCTCAAAAAAACCCTTGAAAACAGGCACCCTGGCCTCTTCTTATTCATGTTTACAAAAATCAAAACTTAAGGTTTTCTTCCCTAAAGAGTCCATTTTCACTTCAATTCCCCAAGTGTAATCCTCCACTATTACTTTTAGACAAACTCTTCACTATCTTTCAGAAAGCCAATCAACAAGTACCACCACCACAACAAAAAGTATATGTAAGGCTTTGTGACCTTGTCATTTTTTAAACTTTCTTCCTCATCAATGTTTGTGTTACTAATAGTTGTTAAATTCTTGAAAAGTGCCTTTCTTGTTAGAAAACATGGTTAATTTTTTAATAGCATCATACATTATATGGATAATTTCTGATTACTTTGTCCCAGTTTCTTAACCTCCTGATTAGACTTTTAATTCCTCCTCATCAGCAGAAACTTTTATTCTCCATCTTTCTAAGCTCAAAGGTAACAAATCAAACATGTATCACACCAAAAATTTTTTTACTTTGTTGTTTATAAGGAAAACAATAAATAATTGCTCCTTCTCATTAGGATAATAGTTCTTAGATACAATTTTTTGTCAATGTTTCTTCACTTCTTATCCAGAAAAATGTTCATAGCAGATTCATTCATTAATAACTTAAATTATCTTGCTTTGCATGGCAAAACTAATTATGCAAACATACATTAGTAAGCATATACTACTAAATAAGGATATGTAAATATGTTAAATTCAGGGTCGAGAACACTATATATGGCTATGGCAATGTTTGAAATTCTACTTCTATACAGATGCATACTACTAAACTCCTATGTTCCCATTTGCTAAACCAATGGCTTTAAAACTCCCCCACTATTTGTGTATACCTAAGTTTTAAAGGTCATGGATGCAATGGCAATTCAAACTTTAATAAAACTATTTTTGTTATCTGGTGGTTGGAAAAAAAAAAAAAAAAACAACACAAAAAACCCAAGGCTGATTCATGAGAAGCTTCCAGCCTTTCCCAGGCTCCTCAACTCCTTCCTAGATATTGAAAACACCTGAGCCTATAGCACAATTCACTTCCAGGCAAGTGCTGATCAGATTTAATCATTATATTAGAAGTTTTGTAAGTGAAACAAACGTGTATCTCCTGTCTGCTATATTTCACACACAATATGATTTTGAAATTCTTCCAGAATTGTGGTATGTATCACTAGTTCAATACCGTTTATTTATTGGCAGTGATAACATTCTATGGATTTGCCCTATTTTGTTTATTCATTTACTTAATAAAGGACATCTGATCCTTTTCCAGATTTTACAAATGAAGCTGCTGTGGACATCCACATTTGAGTTTTTGTGTGGATATATGCTATCGTTTCAATTGGGTATTGCCTAGGAGAGCACTATCTGGATAATGTGATAGGTGAGTGTATAACTTTTAAGATACTACTAAACAGTTTTTCAAAATGGTTAGTCTTTTACATTCCTACCACTGTGTGCAAGAATTATAATTCCTTCATATCATGCATAACAACAGATATTTTCTTCTTACAGTTTAGCCATTCTAATAGGTCTCTAGTAGTATCACTTCATGAATTAGTTTTACATTTCCCCAGTGACTTAAGAATGAGATTCTTTTCACATAATTACTTGCCATCAACCTTAGTATTAGAATGAATTATCAGATATTTGGTCATATTTTTGTTGGATCATTTGTTGCCTTATTAAGTTTGGATTATATTTTAAAAATTCAGAATAGAAATATGTTTTAATTGGGTGTTTTACAAATATTTTCTCTCAATATGTGTCTTTATGTTGTCTTTAAAATGCCTTTAATATGGAATGCTGCTTTTGGTATTAGAATTAAAAGATTTCTGTCACAATCAGGGTCACAAAGATATTATATTATGTTTAGATGTAGACATTGTATAGTTTTAATTATATATCCAGGCCACAATACTTTCAGTTAAATCTTGTATGTTTTTTTAAGTATGTGTCCTAGTTTACTTTTTACATATGGATACCCAAATGTTTCACAATTATTTGAGGACTGACATTTCTCCTCTGAAATGCCTTTGCACCTTTCACAGAAGTCAGTTTTCCATATGTGTGGGACTATTTTTGGACACTCTATTCTGTTTCATTGCTTACCTTTATACCATACTCAACTATGGTAGCTTTATAATCATGAAATCATGTAGTTAATAATACAAATTTATTATTCTATTTCAATGATGTTTTAGCTACTCTAGGTAATTCAAATTTTTTATGAATTTTAGAATAACAATACATATCTTTAAAAATGTCTACCCAGATTTTAAATAAATTAAATTGCTAATTTGGAGAGATTAGATCTGGAAAAATACGGATTACTCTGACCAATGACCAGGGGAATCTTTCCCCATTTACCTAGGTCTGATTTAATTTCCCTTAATATAAATGTTTAATAGTATAGATATTTTCACATTTTTTTTAACTTCCTACATTTGATGGTATTGTGAGAGGTATTTTTTATATTTCATTTGTAAATGTTTGGTGACCTGTATAAAGAAATAGAACTGAATTTTGCATGTTGATTTTATATCCAACAACATTATTAGACATTTATGCTAGTAACTTCTTTAGTAATTTTCAGATTTTCTACATAATTATGTTATCTGTGATTAAGGAAAGTTTAATTCTTCCTTTATAATCTCAATACTTTTATTTCTTCCCTCAAGTCCTATCTAGAAGTTCTAATGAAATGTTAGTGAACTGAGGTGAATAAATGTGTTGATCATGTACCCTATCTGATGGAGAAGACCAACAGTTATTCAGTTTCTCATGATTAAAATCTATATTAGTGATGGGTATCCACAGATTTAAGGAGTGATAGTTAATTCTAGCATTCTTTTTGGTCAGGTTATGGATTTCTATGGAGTTATGATCTCAACTGTGCCCCCTCAACTCTGATATATTGGGTCTTTTAATGCTTCATGACCTTAGGAATCTGACTTTATTGGGAGATTATGCCTTTAGTGTCAAGTGTCCTTTATGGTTCTTCTTAAAGTTTATACTCTCTCAGTTTTTAATGTTGCTAAGATTTATGGCTCATTCCCACTAATAAAATGTTTCAGTAAGTAGGTAAAAAGACTATAGTGACTTTTACATATACAAAAGATAAAGTTCAACTATGAGTATGAATGATTATCTTTCATAATTTCATACAACAGTTATCTCTAAACAATACTTGTATCAGGAGCTAACAAAGAGAAAATGCAAAATAACTCTTGCTGTTTTTTATTCTTGACAACTTATATTTTTCTGGCATTTTTGAGAGTATCACACACAAAAATTTGCAAATCAAAACAAATTATTTAGTACATTCAATGCCTCATATAAAAATCCTTAATTGCTAATTTGTTGTTTATATTTTCTAGATTTAAAATTTAAGGTTGTGTCAACAGTTTTGCTATTGCCATGATCGGTAGAATACTATCATATTCAACTATACTACTTGAAATAGTATACTTTTATTTCTTGTCTCTTGATTTTTGAGCTTCCCTTATCCATTGAAACAATTATTTATCTTATATAACCTATAGATCAAACAGTACATTATTACTTGCATGTCAGTTGTAATTTTCATTTAATAATCTAAATTACAAAAAAAAAATGGCCTGTGTAGATACCGTGGCCATCCCTCTCCTTCCCTTATACTGTCTAGCTAATTTAATATTTGTTCTGCGTAAAGGGCTTCCTAGAAAAATATTTACATTATGATCCTTTTGAATAAAATTGTTAACTTTTATACCCCTGAAAAGTCTCTTTTTAATAACCTTCAATTTGAAAATATATATTTGATTCAATTATATGTCTATATTGGCTAATTTTTTCAATTTGCTTTTTTGTTCTTCAGTGAGAAAGAATTTGTGATTCCTTTCTTCCCCTGTATTATATCTGTGTGTGTGTGATTAATAATTTTCTTACCTTTATGACTAATGTTTGAGCAATTTAAGATGTGCTTTGTAGATTTTTTCTTGATTATTGTGATTTTGAGTTCATTGGTATTCCTGAGTGTGTGATTTATTTAATCAAGTTTGGACAAATTGTAGTTACTATTTCTTCCAATTTTTTTCCCCAAGTTCCATGACTTCCCTTTGTTTCTCTCCATTCCATTTACATATGTGTTAGGCAAATTTAAATTGTTGCATAGTCATTGTTCATTGACTGATTCTCTTTTGTCTGTATTTCAATTTGGAAAGTTTCTTTTGTTGTATCTTGTGCACTCTATTAGCATGCATATGCAATGTTCTGCTTTGCATACACATATCAGCTGAGAGGGATGGACAGATAGCATCTTCTATAAAGTTCCCATCCATTTTCCCTTTATGAATTTTAGTGTATTGCAAAGAAGTCTTTTTGTTCTGTCATTTTTTTTTTTTACCCTTAAGTTAGTTTTTCTGTGCTAAGATTTATTCATGAGTTCATTCATTTTTAGGTGCAGAATAACTATGAGTTTTCTTTTGGTTAATAAAAAAAAGCACAATAGGGCCCCCTTGGTGGTACAGTGGGTTAAGCAATGTACTATGAAGCAAACTGCTGCCACTGCAGCACCAGTTCAATCCCTGCCGCCTGCCAGGGAGGGACCCCACAAGGCATAGCAGACCTCTCCTACCTCACCCGTTGCTGCTCTCAGCAGTGTGCTTCAGTAAGTCTACTTGTTCTGCTCCCCACTCTGTTTCTGGTGGATTCTCTCACCACCCACACCTCTGACCTGTACCCAGTTCTTGTATGCATAAATAAGTCTTTTAAAAAATGCACAATAAAATTCATCATTTATGTTATAATTCCTCATAACCTCTTGGATGCAGTATCATCCATTATTCAGTTTCCTTTCCCTCCTCTAGTGAGTAAATACAATCTTTACTACTTTGTTTTACCTACATAATATTTTATTTTCCATTACTGCTTACATAAATCATAGTTACTTTTTAATTTGTGATTTTTTTTTGAATGTCATCACTAGGAGGCTACTCATAATTCTAATTGCTTTTATTTAGTAATTTTTGACAGTATGGCTCTCAAAACAAATTAAAATCATTGAGGAAAGTTATAGGTGCTTTATTAAATCTCAACTGAATATTTATGGACTTATTTTCTCTAGGCTTAAATTTTCTCAAAATACTTAAAAACAATTGTCATTCCTTTTCCAATTTCCCTAATGTGGCTCAGTTAATTCTTGCTCATTTAATAGTATATAAATTAATATTTTGTTATTGTTAGCATGAAAGAAATGATTTGCTATGATGGTTTCTAATAGTTTATTGCAAGAATAAAAAGTAATCATTTCATTCACACATTTAAAATCATTTTCTTACTGTTAGTTGTATGGTTAATTTTCTTCTAAATTATATATCAAAAAATCATTAGAATTTTTATTTGTTCATCAATTATATAAATCATAGATAGTCTTAAAATCCAAGTCTTGTCTATAGCAAAAATATAAAGTCAAGCATAAAAATGAACACAAATTACTTTTAAAGGAATTTTAAAAAATATTTTTTTATATTCAAAGAAGAACACATGTTGAATTTTATACACACCTCTCTGTTCATGTGATTTAACAAAGTAGATTCTAACTTCCAAATGTATTGGCAATTTAGATTAACACAGCCTTTCTAAAAAAAGCATTTTAGTAATAGAGACCTGGTGCCCTAGAAAAGTTGATATGACAGTTATTTCGCCATATATTGGAATCACTGCAATAAGGAGAAAATGATAAATAAATATTCCATTTCTACCATTACTTATGGTGGTATTATTTTTGAGAAAATAATTATAAATTATGGATAATTATTCACTCATTAAAGTTGTTTCATTTAATGACCAAATTATATGTTCCTGGTTTACATGCTGTGACATAATAAAAAGACACACGCGGGTTTATACTAGGGTACAAAAGGATTGTAAAAATGCTGTGTCTGCTATTTTGTTCTTATTAGAGATATTTTAATAACAATATCTTACTAGAGGTCACCTTTCAGTGGAATAAATTATAAAATACTCCATTCTTTGAGCTTCTATGAAACTCTTTAACTAGATATGAGAAGGACAAATACTACTTATATACACATATTACAGTTATATTTTATTGGGATCTACTTGTTCTGTACAGATACAAATCTGTTTAGAAACATATCAGTATCAAATTTTATAAAGTAAGGCTCTGATATTTCTGTATTGGTTAAATGAAACTATTTTTATTTCATTTAGTATACACTGAAGTGTCTTGTGAATTCCCTACTTATTATAGATTTAAAATCCTGAAGTGTATTTTGTGGTATTTGGATTTGGCCAAAGTTTTCCTTTGGAAAATGTAGTCTACCATAGAATGCTATTTATTTTTCCTCCCTATATGTTTTCCAATTTTTCCCTTAAGAAGGTTACCGAAAGTGTATTCATGACCATTTATCCAATGAAATTAAAATCCTTTCATGGAAGATGTTATACCATCACAAATCCATTAGAGCATCTCTGTATTGCTAAGGTTATAACATAGATTTTCCATTTTAGTATAAATATAATTTAAAAAGTCTTATTTAGAATTAAGTTCTTCTTAAATCCAAAGTACTTAGGTGTTTAAAAATTAAATGATTCTCAAGACATTTACATACAGTTCAATTATAGTATTGTAAAATTATATTAAAGACTTAAAACATTAAAAAGATAAACAGCATAAAACTTTTAGCTATACAAAACCAAGATAAATTTTGTGTGTCTTCATCATTTTAAGACCTAGAACTTATTTTCTGCTTTGTAGGGTCTTAAGTTAACTCAACCTCATAGGAAAACAATTATTTGAGTGGTTGTCTGTTTCAATTCTGTAAAATCTATTCTTTTGCCAGTGATAAAATTACAAAATAAAATCATTGATTCCTCAACTCTTTTCCACAATTTTTTTTTTAAGTTTAGCTATCTTTGGTATAAAATTATGATAGATAATGTTTTAAAGATATGGTAAAGAACAATTAATAAATATGTGGTGGATATCTAAATCAAAACTTTTTTTGTTTTTACTTTGAAAGTTAGTATAGCACTATTTTAGTTACGATTGTATCCAATATACAAAAACAGAGAAGATGATATATTAATATTATAGTATTATAATATTGAGGTGAGATTTGTAAACTAAAATTGTGAAAGGGTAAGGAGATCTCACTGCATTCTAAAATCATTTTCCTCTCACACCATACTATTTCATTTTTTAGATTTTTAATATCGGTAAGAGGCTATGAATCACCAGACTTGTGTAGAGAAAACTATCAGCAAAAAGTGTGATGAGGGTCTTTAACATTGTTTCATAAGTGTGGGAAAAATTAAAACATCCAGTGGCTTTGACACATATTTCTGGATATTGTTGGCTCATTGTAGATGTCAACATATCCAACAAATAAAGGCTGTAAGCTTGTGGGTACATATGTTCTCTGTGACAAATACTTGGGGTGGCATATTCTCTAAAAAGCTTGTTTAGATAATAATATATAGGGGAAAAATCCATTTTCCTAGAATTACAGAACAAATTGTGATAGACTATCTAGCGTGACAAGGAAAGACTCATAATGTAATTCAGAAGAAAAATAATTATCTTTAACCATCTTCCACAAGGTTACAAGGAATGTTAATGCCATCTTAAAATATTGCTAATCAAATATAGACTCTTTTGCCCCTAACATTAGAATTATTTTGCCACTTCAATACTAAAGCTATCAGACTAAGCCAGAATTAGGAAAAATGCAAGGCAGGAAACTATTGAACTAATTCATTTTTTTAAAACTAGAGAATCCAAATAAGGTTTAATGACCTAAGAGCTATTAGAAGTCATGGCATTTTTTCTAGTTTTTATCCGAAAGAGCTTTGTGCATTGGCAAGTGACTGAACAGTCAGGAAGATGTTCTTTTCTGTATAAATCCATTAAGTATTACTAATATTATGAAACATATTTACTTTTTCTTCTAACCAGTTTCCATGCTAAATAAGTTTAGCTACCTCCCGCTAACAAATGAGGAAACTGAGACTGACTCATATAACTGAACATCAGTAAACCATCAATTATACAATTGAAAATGTCAGATTATAATCTGTGGCCATTTCATTTGATAGATTTACATATAAGTTTGTATTTTAAATTCATTATTATGATGAAATTTGTGGAGCGCAAATGGAATAAAAGTCTATAAATAAATACTAAGAGTTTTGAAATATTACAGATATTAAAGCAAGGTAGGATTATTTCCTCTTGCCTATCTTTTTATTTAGATAGCTATTATCTATTTTAGAAGTGATTACATAAACCATTTCATACCTAGAGTATTTTTTTCAGAAGAAATTAAGTTAAAATGTTACTTCTTGTGTTCATTCAAATTACATTTTTGTCTCAATGTTCATTATTATCAACATCACTTACATAGTGATTTTAGATAACTGATACATAATGGTATAAAGAATAACACTAGATGTTCAAAAATAATCTTTCTCAATTTTCTACTTAGAATCTCAAAGTTTAACTTTCAATGAAAACCATTTAAAATAATTTCAGAGGTTACACTTTATGCTACTGAGAACTACCAAATAACCTGTGAATTTTTGTTTATTTTTTTTTCCTGTTCATCGGCACATGACAAGTTTTTTGAGGAAACGAGAAAAAGAGAGACTCCTACATAGACACAAGTGGGTAGTCTTAAAGAACAAGAACTGCCCATGTGAATTTTTAACATTGAATCTCATGATATTGTTTTTTGGTTATTATTTGATATAATATAGAAAATGGTGATAGTCATAAACAAATCTATATGTACTCTAGTCATACTTTAAAAAACTGCTAGTGTATTGGAAAACAATCAGTCTGCACTATTTAGTGCTAATGACAGTGTACAACAGACTTATATAGAAATTACTTAGTAAATAATTATACATATCAATCAGAAATAAAGATTAAAAGTAATATGTTGATCTATGATTTAGTTCACAAAATGTTAGTAGTAATAATAGTCATAATTAGGACATTCAATGTTTATTTTGGGCATCAATAATGCCAATTTTACCTCAATTATTTATAAAACAGTTTTAATAGAAGAGACTTTTGCAGCAAAATAAGAAATGCAGTTGGCAGTCAGTTCCTCCAAGGTGGTAATAGTTTTTTTGCCATTGTCCAAATTACCACTGTCAAAATGAACTGTTAACTATCAGGATAAGTCAGTATTCTGTGGGAAATATATAGCTTAATTCTATATAGCTTAAATAAAACAAAACAGTATAAAAAAAACCTAATAAGTTGACATAATAAGTCTACCTGAAGATCACAAGTCAAATTGTTCATTAGCAAACTAAATGAGACATTGAATGAACAACAAAGTTGAACAAAAAATGGATTATGGGAGTTAATTTCATGTCCTTTATATTCTTTAATGTAGCAGTACAAAAAAAATCATTGTTTAAAATTTAGTGTAATCATAGAAATTTCATATTAAGACTAATATATCAGGATATTACTGCCATTGAAAGAAAGATAATACTCATATTGCCCACAAAAAGTGGGCACTCTGCATTAAGTAGGTCTAGGTGGGAAAATATGAATGGTGGAAGGCAGAGAGTGGTGGGATAGGGGAACTGTGGACGAGAGTATACTGTGGTTTCTGTGTTTAGTTAATTGTCTCATGCCAGTTCTTGGCTAATGAGGGCAGGTATAGCATATTAGAACAGAGAGTAAGCGACCAACAAAGGACATGGCCAGGGATATGACTGAATTGGTTGGTTTGTATTTTAAAAACACATCCTTAAGAAAAGGAGGGTATATATTAGACATGACACCAAGACAAAGTAACTCAGCTCAACATTTTGAGTTGTTCAGAAGAAGGTATGGCCACTTAAGTATACAGGAGATAAGTTAAAACATCAAATTGACAGAACATATAAACACAGTTAATAAAATCTATAGAGTTGATGTGAATATATTAGTCTTTGTTGGATAATTGAGATATACTGTCAAAGTATCCTCCAGGATTCAGGTTTTTTTTTTTTTTCCTTTCTACTCCAACCATTTGAAATAATCTTGAAGAGGTGGGATTCTATAATTTTAATCATACACAGTGTTGTAAAACAATGTTTAAAGGTAGGTGCTGGTTTGTTTTAACATATCTGATGTTATATTAAATTTATAGTTTATCAAAAGCAACTCTCTAGGCTTAATAACTTCTCAAAGTAAGTGTTAGTGCTTCAAGCCCAGAAATAATCAATTCCAAAGACTGCTATACATTTCCTATGCTATACATTCTTGAATATTCTGCTTATATAATTGTTATATTATTCTATTTTAGTAATTTATAAAAGGTTTATTAGTTCAAGATACACATAACAACTAGCTTATTTTCTTAAGAAACTTTCCTATATAGATTTATCTTGAATTATCCAAAAACCTTTGGCATATCTAAAATTCAAATCAGTCAAATCAGTCAAATTCAAATTCATATCTAAAATCCAAAAGGGCATTTCCTGTGTGGATGCCAGAGCTTAATAACTTTGGAGTTTAACTAATTCGTTTTTGTTTTATATTTTGTTATTTTACATTGTTTTGTTTTGTTTTTTGCTTTTGTACAGTTTCAGTATCAAAGTTCCAGCTCCTTCATACACATGAGTGATTGCCTTCTTTGGTAATCACTAAATCAGCTATATTACAATACTAAATCAACTATCTCATTAGGTTTTCTAAAGTTAGA
This sequence comes from Galemys pyrenaicus, assembly GCA_019455555.1. Classification (NCBI taxonomy): domain Eukaryota; kingdom Metazoa; phylum Chordata; class Mammalia; order Eulipotyphla; family Talpidae; genus Galemys; species Galemys pyrenaicus. The sequence continues at coordinate 1,259,101 of JAGFMF010011523.1, forward strand.
AATGACCTAAAAATGTACTTCTACTTATGTGCCAGAGAAATGAAAACATTGATCTATAAGAAATTACAGTTTACATGGCTTGCATAACCTATCTAAGCCTCTATTTTCATCTAAAATGTGGGTGTCTATATATATATCTTAGGTTGCTGCAGTGCTTATGTGCCTGTAACCTAGAAAAGGTTCAACAAATGTTGATTATTTTATTGTGGCTATTATGAGTTAGTTAATGTAGTATTTACTGTAGGGGCAGTCATTGCCCTAAAGGCTTTACAAATCTTAACTCATTCAGCCCTCACATCCAGTTCCATGTTGGAACCATGGATCTGAACAGTGGACCAAGGCAGAAGCCCAGGGCTATGTACTGTGTCCACAGAAGGGTATGGGTGTGGATAATAGGATGTTTATCATCAGTCCTAAGGATTCTTAATGAAAATAGGGCACTGGACTTCCAGGTCTCACCTTCAAGGAGGGCTGAGATTTCCTTGGGTTTTCCAGGGAAACCTGGGGAAAAAGTTTGAAAAAAGTTACAGAAAAGTTTATTTATAACCATAAACAGCAGCTTTGGTCATTATAGCCAAGAAATAAAACCAACACACATGTCCATTAATTAGTAAAATAGGAGTAAAATTGAGAGGATGGGGGGGCCTCCCTGGTGGCACAAGGAATTAAGTCTCAGCACTGTGAAGCTGTTCACTGCCACTGCAGCACAAGTTCGATTCACAGTCAGAGAGCTGACCCACATGGTGCAGCAGACCTCTATCTCACCTACTGCTCCCCTCAGTCAGTCCACCTGTTCTGCTCTCCGCTCTCTGGTGAATCCTCTCACCACCCTGCACCTATGGCCTACACACCAGCTCCTGTATGCAAAAATAGATAAGTCTTTTAAAAAATTTGGAAGGTGGTAATTACTAAAAATTAAAAGAAATAAACTACTAATATATGTGACATTGAATTCCTCTCCACTATATCTTGCTGAGAAATGAATTCTTCATATTAAATATCTGAAAGGTAATATCTAAAATAACAACCAATTGGATGTTTAGTGAATCAAAACTTTTAAACTCCTTAGTAGTTTATATAAATGATTTTTATTTTTGGAAAATTGCCCTTCATTCACGATGGATGTTTCTCAGGATTAGTTCTTTAGCTGAAAACGATTCTTTATAAATTTCAATTAAGCCAGAATTCATTTTATCCCTAAGTATTTGGCAATTATGAGCTAAACTTTCAACAATTTAATTTTAAATGTAATTATAAAAAAATTGACTCAACTTTCCATCAATATATACTCATGAAATCTTTCTATAAAACACACTATAGATTAGATCTTTAGGCATTTGGTAGAAGTAGTTTAAAGATACTTGAAGATTTTTAAGGAGCACATTTACTAAAGAAATGTTTAAATATACTCATTTTCTTTTCAACATTATCTTTAAAGTAGGGACCTCTCTTGTAGCATAGGGGTTAAGTCTCAGCACTATCCCCTCTATGACCTGAGTTTGATCCACTGCCAGGGTTCTCACCCACATATGGAATAGCAGATATCTCTTGTCTCACCTGCTGTTCCCCTAAGCAGTTTATTTCAGTAAATCCACCTGTTCAGCTCCCCACTTATCTCTTGTGAGTCCTCTGGCTCCCTGTACCTCTCTTATATACCCCAATTCTTTGATTAAAAAATTAAAATATATTTGTTGGCCAATTTCATATATTCTTGATTGCAAAAACTAAAGAAAATACAATGAAAGTAAAGAAAACTGAAACACAAAAGGTAGAAAGTAAAATTTAACATAAAGTATATTCAAATTGTACTTAACGTATTTTTGCATTATCAATACACTGTTAGCATTCTGGCTCAAACAAGGTTTAAATAGTATATGTCAATGTTTTTAAAAACACATATATTTTGCCTATAGTTTTATTTCAGTATATGGCTACATGTTACCATGTAGCCAAGTTATTTCTTTAAGTAAAAGCACTTAGTAATACTCATCATTTTATAACATTAATATGAACATATATATAACATTAACATATATAATAACATTAACATCAAATGTTAAATCTTACAGCCAATTTAGGTTAGTTGGTGTAAAGGCAAATTCAAAGTATGCAATATTTTGAAAGTATCATTGTTTTATTAATTTCATTAAGACAAGTAAGCAAATGTCAAACAGCTTCTCGACAAAATGATATTCTGCAGATATCCAACTTTAGTGAATATTAAATATTAATGTAAAATAACACACTGTTCAGTAAAATGTAAATCAGTAATAAGAAAAATGTGTCCCTTTCCTACTTTAAATAGTCCTCTTTCTATATCATATAGATTCCTTTTTTAAGCATATCTTTTTAAATTATGCATATTCAATCTGTGTTTATATTACCACATATCTTTAATTTATGGAATACAAATCAATTGGGGATTTATCCTAGTTCTATGATTTTACTTCGATGTAACTTTTACTGAAAAGACTCGTCTCATCAAATTATACAAATTTATCCAGAGATTGATAGCTGATGAAAATAAACCTAAATAAATATTCAGTAAGATTAAATAATTCCTAATCCATAATTAGACTTATGATGATTTCAGGAAATAGTTTTGACTACAGGGTTCAGTTTCTATTTAAATCAGAAAATCTTTTGCTTTCATTTTTAATCTAGAAATATATCTCTCTGTTTATAAGTCTGTATCCCCTTATATATTATCCCACATTTTCATTATGTGCTAGCTAGGATAATATATCAGTTTTAGTATTTAGAGAGTAAGCATGGTACTGAAACAAGGACAGATTATTTAAAAAAAGTTTTAATTGGGTCAAACTAGTATTTTTAAGGTTAATAGACAATGAAAGTACTTTATTTGTCCATTAGTAAATGAAAATAGGACATTAGACCTGAAAACTCTTCTTTCCCCATAATATTTTCATCTTTTAAGTCACTTTAATTTTTTTGCATATATTGCTATTACTTTGAGTGTTTTATATTTAGAAATGCATATGATATTTAGCTTTCCTTCTGAAGGTTATATTTCTAACACCTGTCAAATTTTCAAAAGGGAAGAATATATGTAGTATCCCTTTGGAGTCTGTAGTCTGATTTCCTTTCTCAGGTAACTCACCAGACTACAATGCCAGGTGATAGATGTGGCCAGATTCTTAGATTTTCTTCTAGGCATTAGTGTACCAGCAGAATTTACTCTCAGTGATATGGGAATAGCCATTCCATTGTTTGGCTTTTGAGGGATCATCTCAAATAGTAGTTTATCAGTGTGATCTCAATAGGTAATTTAAACAAGGAGAGTTTATTATTAGGAGTTATTAACCCATGACAGGTGATCAACTAAAAGGATTTAGGTGTGAGGGAAGTGTTCTAAGGAAGATCAAATGTGAAAAGAGTGCACAGTCCTCTGGATGGTAGCTGTTCACTGGGGGAACTGACTTACAGTTGCTGGACAAGGAGGAAATTCCCTATAGGGCAAAATGAATCACAGAGTTGGATGGTGTCCAGCGGAAGTGACATTACTACATCTGGAAGATCAGCAGAGATTAGTGGATAGACAAGCGAAGTGGACTCCAGGATTGTTTAAAGTACTTCTGAAATTGGGAACTGAAAACAATTCATTCTACATGGAGCTAAAGATATTCTTTGACATTTGAGTGCCAGAAGTCCTGGATGAAGGCCAGGGGTGGGGTTGGGGGCCTTGCTAAATGACATGCCGGGCTCCTGTAGTGCACACATGGGGAATGGATAAGGGGATGGAAGGCATAGAGACTTGGTATCCCTATCTAGATTTTTCTCTTTCAATCTCTCCTTCTCCATTGTATGTGTGCACGTATACACATGCACTCTTGGCCATTTAAATCCTCAAGAGATTTTGGAGTTACTAAGGATATTTTGAAGAGCTAACAATTATTAAAAGAGTAGTTATGAAAAGAGCATTTCAAGTGTAGTGAAGAATTGATTTTAGGTTGAAGTGGTCAAGTATTAAAATGATAAAACTACTTAAAATGTTTCAAGCAGGCAACCATTAGGATATTCTAGGTCAAGGAAGAAATCACGTGATGTAGATTGGTGGCACTGGGAATGGAATTGCTTTTCTCAAACCTAGTTTTAAAAATCATGCACCTAGAGCTCCCCTGCTCACCTGTGACCATACAGCTGCCTCTTTTTCTTTCTCTTTTTTCCTAATAAAACTGCCTTTTTAAAGAAGATTTATTTTATTATGCATAAAATAAATGCATAAGAACTGAGGTGTAGCCAGAGGTGTGGGGTGGGTGAGGCAAAGGGTTCACTAGAGACATAGTGGGGAGCAGAACAGGAGAATTGACTGAAATACACTACTGAGGGGAGCAGCGGGTGAGAAAGAAGAGGTCTGCTGCACCATGTGTGTCACCTCCCTGTCTGGGGATCTAACTCATGCTGCAGTGGTTGCAGATAGCTTCATAGTGTTGACACTTAACCTCTTGTGTGACCAGGGAGGCCCCTATATTTTTTAAAATGTAAAAATAAATACTAAAATAGATATGCACCTAGTGTTACATGTATACATGTAACTACACTTTCTGTGAAAATGTGATCTATTAATGAAACTTTTTAAAAAATGCTAATGGCCATCTGAGACTTCAGCGAGTTGTAATTTTTTTGGTGGTGGAAGGTCTTGACTTGATATTAGTGGTTGCTAAACAAACAAGGTGTTGATTACTGAAATTGGGGTGACTTTTTTTTCTAATAAAGCAGCACTGAAGCTGGCTGGATCAAATGAATTTCCTTTCATGAAAGATTGTTCTGAGTATGTGCTGTTGTTTGATAGCATTTTACTCATAATAGAACATCCTTCAAAATTTGAGTCAGTTCTCTCAAACTCTCTTGCTGTTTTTCAGCTACATTTCTATATTCTAAATCCTTATTTTTCCCATGTCCACAGCACTTGCACCAGTAGTTTCCATCTCAAGAACCCACTTTCTTTGCTTATCCACATAAAGCTTCTCCTACTCCAGTCAAGTTTGTCATGAGTGTGTCGCTAGTCAATTCTAATTCTGGCTCTTTTGCTTTTTCTCCTGTATTTTAAGTTGATTTCTCTACTGAAGTCTTGGAACCTCCTCAAAGTCATCCATGAGGTATGGAATCAACTTCCAAATTCCCGTTAATGTTGAGATTTTGACATCCTCTCATGAATCACAAATGTTCTTAATGGTGTTTAGAATAGTGCATTCACTCCAGAAGGTTTTCAATTGACTTTGCCCAGATCTGTCAGAAGAATAATTAACTATGGAAACTGTAGTATTATGGAATCTATTTCTTAAGCAATAATAATTGAAAGTTTAAATGACTCCTTGATCCATGAGCTGAACAAAGGATGTTGTGTTAACAGGCATGAAAACAACATAAAAACACACATTTCCATTAAAGGTCTTGAGTAACCAGTTGGATTGTCAAAGAGCAATAACATTTTGGAAGGAATCTTATATTCTGAGCAGTAGGTCTCAACAGTGGCTTAAAATATTCAGTAAACCATGTTGAAAATAGACATGCTGTCATCCAGACTTTGTTATTCCATTTATAGAGCCCAGGCAGACTGGATTTAGCATAGTTCTTAAGAGCCCTACGATTTTCAGAATGGTAAATGAGCACTGGCTTCAACTTTGTTACCACCTGTTTTAGCCCGTAACAAGAGAGTCAGCCTCTCATTTTAAGCTGCACATTGACTTCTCTCTAGCTCAGAAAATCCTAGGTGATATATTTTCCCAATAGATGGTTATTTCATCTGTATTGAAAACATTTTGTTTAGTGTACTCACCTTTATAAAAATTGTTTGCCAGATATTGTGTATGGCCTGCTGCTACACATTTCGCTTTTATGTTATGAACATGACTTCTTTCCTTAAAGCTCATGTACCAACCTATACTAGCTTTAATGTTTTCTTTGGTGGCTTCTTCACTTCCCTCAGCTGTTGTACTGTTGTTTAGGGTCTTCTTATTTGGGTTCTGACTTAAGGGAATGTTGTGGCTGGCATGATATTTTCTCTAAACGACTCAAACTTTCTCCATATTAGCAATAAGGCAATTCTTCTTTCTTACTCTTTATATATTCACTGGTATAGTGCCTTTAGTGTGGGTCAAGAGCTTTTTCTTGGATTCACAGCTTGTGTAGCTTTTTCTAGCTTTTGATTGTAAGTAGGAAAGGCGACCCTTCCAATTTTAATAATTAAAAGCCATTGCAGGTATTGATTGACCTACTTTTAATATTGTGTTAGTGAGATTAGGGAAACTAAAGAGAAAGAGTGAGGTAAGGGTAGGGAGATAGTGCTGGAATAACTGGTTTATGGGTAGACATATTTAAACTAGGCTTGTTGATTTGTTTTAAACAATTTTATTTATGTATGCATACAAGAACTGGGGTACAGGCCAGAGTTGTGAGAGATGAGAGGATTCACCAGAGACAGAGTGGGGACAGAACAGGCAGATAAAATGAAACACACTGCTGAGGGAAGCAGCTGGTGAGGCAGGAAAGGTCTGCTGTATCATGTGGGTCATGGTGGGACTCAAACTCTTGGTGCAGTGGCTGTGTTTTGCTTCACAGTACAGTGTTTAACACATTGTGACACCAGGGAGTCCCTGAGCTTGTTAATTTATATGAGGATAGATTGTGGTACCCCAGAACAATATAATGGTAACATCAATGATTACTGATAAAAATGGAAAAGTTTGAAACACTGAAAATTACCAAAATGTAACAGAAACACAAAGTAGGCACTTGCTTCTGGAAAAATGGTGCCTATATACATGATCAATGTAGGTTGCCACAAACCTTTCATTTGCAAAACATATAACTCTTGCAAAGTACAACAACAAAAAAGATAACAAAACTAGATCCACTTGTTTAATAATGAAACGACAGGCAACTGAATATGTTGTGGGGCAGGGGAAATTAGAGGCAGAGGATATAAAGGGCTGGCATGAGTGCTAAATAAGGGCAAAGAGCAACCCACTACAATTGAGTGGGTTCACTGTGAACCCAAGAAAGCACTGTAGTAAGGTGTCTGATGTCCTGGATATAACTGAACATTAAGGATTTAGGAATGAGGAGTTAGTAAGTGGTAAAGTTCTGATTCCATTAGCTTTGTTCAGTTTGAAGCAGGGAGTCAGTGAACCACTGGGCTCTATAGGAAAAGTGTTTAAAAGGATGACACAGGTGCTGATGTACCTGCCAACTGATAAGTTTTAACCCAGACTTTCTTACATTGATGGAATAGTAGTGCACAGGAGGAATCAGAGAGAGAAAACCAGCTCACTGAGGCTACTATGTTATGAATTACCCCAAAACACTGAAAAACAATCATTGTAAATTTCATTTTTTTCCAGAGGAGGTTTACATATTCAGAAGACTATTTAGAGTTTGCTTTGGTTTGAAAACTTAATTTTCAGTTCATTAAAGTTACAAATCCCAAAACTAGTTTTTCCTTATGCTTTTAAGTTCTACATATGAAAATTATATTTCTAAGTCTAAAAAATATATTTACTACCTGTTTTAATGGACCTTGAACAGTGTTTGGTTCCATTTATGAACATGCTTAATTAAATAATTTCAACATTTTAAATTGCATTCATAATTTTAATATATTTAATTTCTTTTTTAGTATTCCAATTGTCTAATTAACAATAAAACCTTACTGAATACTTAAATAGCTCATAAATTTAATATAGTAAGCTCAACCATAAGTTATCATAAATGCTATAATTCTAAATATGAAATTAATTTATATTTCTCCATTACTTATTAAATTGGGAATTAAGAGATTAATGAGCAACACTGCTAAAGTGTCAAAAATTTAGAAATAAATCACAAGTGCTTAAGTAGTTAATGTACATGCATTCCAAACTTAGCACAAAAATACTAACAGTGTAGTTTTGATTTAGTTAATTTCTGTGCTACATTCTAAATCACCTAGGTTTTAATAATGTTTTTCTGAAACATTCAAAACCTGAAATTCATTAGTCTCTTAAACAAAATTTGGAGGCTCCAGATATTATCTATTGCTAGCAATTTCAATCTGAACCATAATATATAATTAAGGACAATGACCTGATTTTTCTCCTGACACTAACTGCCATGCTGAACTGCATACAACCATTATGTCTTAGACTTAAAAACATGAAAAAGTGGCAGGTCATTTTCACACATTTGAGTGATCATTACTGATTTTCAAATTAAATTAGCATCTCTAAATTCAATCCAATTGTCTCTAACAACTGATTGGATTTAAATATTTATGCTTCATTCATTGTTTTGTCATTTTTATCTATCAAAATCTTATGAATATTAAGAAAATATGCAGTTGAATTCTTCATGTTTCCCAAAGTTCTGTCTAGCTTTGAAGTTATAATTCCTAAAGTGATTCTTCTAAGAAAAACGCTACTCAGAAACTTGATACACTCTGACAATCTGTAATTTGGGCAACACCTAGAAATCAAACTTTCCCTGGAACCAGAGAAGCTATAGCATTTCCAGGTCTCAGAAGTACTGACAAAAAGTAGATAACAAGTTATAGGCTGATATTTCAGAGTTTCCAGTGCCTATTCCTGTCTTGACACAAAAAAAGAACTAATGATATCCATCACTCAGAGATATATTAATAAATTTTGTATTGTCTAAGTCTAGAAATTTAGGTTAGTAGTGCTATCAAAAAAGAACATATATTTTGTGTTAAACATTTTTGGTTAAGAAAGAGTAGTGGTCAAGAATCTGGAACCAGTTTACCTGGGCTCAAATCCTCACTATGAAATTAATGAATGTGAGAATCATGGCAAACTAATTCAGTTGAGACAAGCTAAATAGCTAATTTTGGTTCAGTTTTCACAGTTTCATTTAAAAATATTTTTATTTATAACATAGGTTTTAGGTGTATATCATTATAAATTTATACTTTGTCTATTAAAATTCTGATAGGCATCAATTTGCTTTATAATGTAAAAGTACATTTCTGTATCTAATGCAATTTTTTGTTTGTTTCTTTATGGCACCACACACAAGTGAAATTCTTTTTCTACTCCCCAGCCCACCCCCTAGATTGTTTCCTCCATTTTGTATGTGGTCTTTATAAGTAAAAGTGAAGGGATAGTTATTCTAGGCATCTTTCCATGGGAGAATAATTTTTATATCTGCTGGAGAATCTATTGGGGAGACCCAAATTACTCTTGCATAATGGAGTAATACTGATGGCCTCAGAATAAGAATGCTAATTGTGTTACATATTAGGTAGAACCTTTGTACAAGGAAGGTATCTTAGAACACTCAGCATAATTTATTATTTGTGACAATTGTGGGTTCTTGATCCTTTGATCTTTGTTCCAGTGTCACTGTATTTCCTGAGGAATAGTCATTTATGTTTTTCTGACAGTCTATCCTCCTTATATAGTTTCATAACTTGTCCAAAGTCTTAGATCTCTGGATATAGAAAGAATTTGAGAGATCACTACCTCCCAATTATAAAGCATTTCCCCAAATCTCTCAACATACAGGTTAATGCAACCCGGTAATTCATTTCTCATTCTCAGTATAAGAGACTGGCTTGTCTCTGGTAAACATGTTGCATCTGTGGGGATTCCCTCCTATCACCTATATTTCCTCTGTCTTAGATAAATATATATATCTACCTATCTTACCCTGTCACTTATATTTTATCAATGGATAGAGCCCACTAACTTTTATACATCATAAACCCAAATTTCTCTCATCAGTCTACATCATTTGGAACCTTATTAGAGCAATGTTGTGTTGTAAATTATTACATTAAGCCAGACCTTTAAATATTCCCCATCCATACTTACTCTTGCCCTGGTCATTTCTCTATATTTTTAAATCAATCAAATAGTAACTTGATGGAAGCAAAGGGTTATAAGTGCATTCATTTAAAATTTCTCTCTCTTTCTGGAAGACTGATTATATGTGCAAATACAGGCTACTATCCTGTAGAAAAATAAGAGCATATCTCTCAGGTTATTCCAGCCAGTCTTCAGAGAGAGCTGTTCTATTGACCCCTACCTGTTCATAGATAAGCTAATGAGACAGGCAGAATTGTCTAGTATAAACATATACTAGACAAAATATACAGAATCATGATTGAAACTAGTGGGGTTTTTAAGGTACTATGTTTTTAGTTCTATCATATAACTATTTATAAGAAATTTAAAATGTTATGTTGCATTGTTATTAGTACCTGCTGCTACAACCTTAGACATTGCTCCATGACTTAATCATGTGAAAAATGAGATGCCTAAGGCAAGAGGGGCTCTGATTCCCTCCTGGCCATTAAAAGTAGTGAAACAATGATATCCCTAGCACAGTATGTTTGTATCAAATGTCAACAAGAGATCCACTGTCTTGAATTAAGAACCCAATCATTTTCTTATGCTATGCCCTTGAGTCTTTGAATTGCTGCATGATCCTATTATCCCAAAGTTTGTGAACTTTTTCTATAAAGAGATAGAAATTTAGTTTTTGGGTATCCACACATTCTCTGTCATGACCACTCAAGTCTGCCATACTTGCACAAATATATCTATATGCAGTATATAATGAATAATGTGACTGTGTTCCAAAAAGTTTATAAAAACATATAGTCAAATTTATCTCACAAATCTTAATTGGTTAAACTCTCATCTAAACCATGAATATTTTCATATTTTCCTAACAGTTTTTATTTTAAGAAGATTTCTGTTTCCAGTGTGAGGTGCATGTGTCCCTTCGTATATAAGCGAAAAAGGGAGAGAATATTGATATTAAGCCGCTTGGAGTATAGTTTTGTTTTTCAGAATAAGTGCCCTAGAGTACTTGTTTGCTATTTTCCTAAAACTGCTCTAGCAGTATATCTCTAACATTCATCATCAAGATTACCAGTCTCACTCCCAAAGTGGAAGTATCATCATTTGTCAGACAATTCAAGAATGTGGTGTTTCCTTAGTGTTTCTTCCCTTTTCAAGTCTTAAAGAAAAGAACCCACCAAACCCAGGTAACGTCTCACAATTTGATCCATTCTGCTTCTCAAGGTTGGGTCCTGAAAGTGCCTTAAAACATCCCTTCTTTTCTCGGACAGTTTAATTCCTCTTATGTGCCCCTAGCATGTTCACCCACATTCCCATATCTATGGACTGTAAGCAACATCCAATGGATACCTGCACTTCTATTAAGCAGTCGTGTCCCGCACAAGCTGCATTGCCCTTTCTGTTATTGACCCCAGGCTATAACTAAATGTTGCATTGTAAGTGGGACTGAATCTCCTGTTGTCTGTGTCCTCCTCCCATCCACTCCATTTATGCCTTACCGAACCTGCTTCTTTTATAGAAAGTCTACCTTCCTTTAGTGATTCCACAGAAGTGCGTGAAGTTATATACACTTGCAAGCTTTCAAGAGTCAGGCATACTATTATCAAAGGAAGTATAGTTCTCATCCTTTGATGAAAGAACCTTCTTGAACTTTGTACTCTCTCCCAGTATCTGTTATATTATCTATCTCCTAATAGGTACACTGCAAATTATACTTGATGGTGTTGGGGGTCTAATTCTATCCCTCTGTATTTTTCTTCTAAGCTTACATGACAGAGTAGACTAAAAGTGGATCATTTTCATTTAAGCCTTTTTGGTCATTTGGGATGTGATTATATTTTACAAATATTACTCTATTTTTTATTCTTCATCAAATTGAGGATATACAAGTTTTTATTTACTGTGAATTCAAGTTCTAACTTATATCTCAAACTGAGCAAATTTGAAGGTGAGTACAAGATACAGATCGTTAGATTTTATGTTATATGGAATGTAGTTTATAGTGATCTTGGAGTTTTGTACTAGATATTCCTCTAGTGTCCCTCTCTTTTGCCACACCCTGTGACTTCCTTTCAGTTTAACTCTAGTTGTTTGGGTTCCTCATATTTCTGTCATGACTTTCCACCACATGCATACATTGAATTCTTACCTAGTTTCTTTTTTGAAGGTGGATAAACCACAATATTCTAATTCTTACAGTTCTCCAAGGTGTATCATACTTTTTTTTTGTACTTAAGACTAGGATGTTTCTCAAATAACATTAGTACTGATAATCATTTTGCCTTAAAGAAATCTATCTTTCCATGGTCTCCCTGGTAGCACAAGGGGTTGAGTGTGCACTGTGGAGCTTCTGCAGCCATGTAATGCTAGTTTGATCCCCAGCCAGAAAGGGGACCCACATGGCACAGCAGACCTCTCCTGCCTCACCCACTGCTCCCTTCAGCAGCGTGTTCCATTGCATTTGCCTGTTCTGCTCCTCACTCTGTCTCTGGCAAATCCTCTAACTGCCCCCCCCACCCCACACCTCTGGCCTGTACCCCAGCTCTTATATACATTAATAAATATTTTAAAAAGCAATATATCTTTCTATTTCCAATTTTATCCAAATCCATTTAGTCAGTTCTTTACAAGGTGAAGTTAATGCAGAACTTAAAATGTGTTTTTTAATGTGTTTTTATAATTATAAATTTATTTTCTATGTTCTCATTTCTATTGCATTCTGATTGTTGCTCAAAGATAACCAGGAAGAGTTTTCAGAGCTTAATAAAATAGATATCTATTGATTGCAAATCCTTTTCTTATATTAGTAAGAAGTTCAAATAGACTATGTTTTAATGAAAAGCTGAAGTCTTGACCTAATTGCTTTTGATATTTCTAAAATAAATGTTGAACTGTCTGTGATTCTTTGAGTTATCAATCTGAATGAGACCTTGTAATATAGCCACCACTGCAGGCTCTGTTTGCACCAAATGAACTGAGCTGTCATAGCTACAGCTGAATAAGACTTCAAGAAAATTCATCCAATTATTTTTTATTAATTTCTTAGCTATTTCTTTCTTTGCGCAGTGATACACATCTCCAAAGTACAAATTGCCCAGACTACTTGAGTAAAGTATATCCAAATATTAAAATCTGTATTTTCCTCTCAGTTAAAATACAGAGAGAAAATAAGACAAAACAAACCCAGTCAAAGCAAGACTTCTATTTCATTAAATAATTTTAAGTGAAATATAATCGAGTACCCATAATAGGATCTGAATCTTCAGTGGCTGTAGAATACTGTATTTGTGTATTGCTACTGAAACAAATTACAGAATAATATATTTTCATGAGGCCATTAGTTTCTAGCTTCTGATGGCTAAATACATTCTTGAAAGTTTATTTGGCTTGACACATTTTCTCTCTTTTATTCTGAACAATAGGTAATGACATCTAGGTTTGAGGAAAGATATGTTTGCTTTTCTGTTATACATTTAAACTTCTCTGTTTTCACATTGTTTGTGAGTGGGAAAAATGGTTATGTGTTGATGTACATTCACAATTAGCTTGTTTTATAAAATCTCAGTCATTCTCTTGCTATTAAAATGTCAAATCTTGCAAAGTAGCATATTTTACATACTAAAACAAGTGTCTTATTTGCCTCCTAGCAATACTCACACCTTGGATAATAATTGGTTTGAATTTAGTAGCATGTTGTCCAAAATAATAGCCTTAGTATTATAGTATTACTTATTTAATACGTATTTTTGATGATCACTGGTTATTTAAACATGGTTATGGACATTTTGCAAATGTGTTTTAGTGTAAAATGAGTTTGATAATTTTTCTCTGTAACAAACACAAATCTCTCCCTTGGTGTATTTCATATAACCATATTAAATTCAATTAAAAACATAACACTTAGGTTTTATGCTCTGAAATATAATTCTTTCAAACATAGACAGTGCACTCTTTTTAATCTCTGACATTTGTTTCATGCTATTGACATACTTGGCCTCCACTCTTGTATAGAAATTATCTGTATGTGCTTTGTCAAACTAAAAATAGGTACTATTTTTAAATGAAAATAGCCATTTATGAATAAAGGTAATTTACTAGTACAACTTTTATTCGGGTGTATATGATATGTTTTCTTTGTGTTTATGGTATGTAGTGGAAAATTTTTATGTCATCTTATTATAAACATCCATACTTTGTACTTTAATTTGCTATTCCTACAATATTTTTTCTCACTCTCTGATGTGTGTGTTCCCTTCACCCATACCAAAAACTAGTGGTTTAATTGACATGCAGAACATTGCATTTTTTCATGTATATATCTTCATGATTTTTTTCTTTCTCTTTTAAGTATCATCTATGAAGATTTCTGAATTATTCACTGATAAATAGAGGCAAATGAGCATTTAGTCTTGATTTTCCCAACAAAATTTAGATTTTTAACTTTTCCTGCATCACAAATATTGAGAAGTTTGAATGCTCTGTAATAAATCTATGTATTAATGATTTTTTTCAGCATTAGCCTGATTCAGATAAGAAATGATAAAAGTAAAGAATGTGATTAGACTTGCAGATTTTGAATTTAAAATAACTGGCCTCAATTAATTCTTTCAAAGTATTGCTACCTAAAGCTTTAACACTATAACTGTATTCTTTGTCCTCTTTTAAGACCATTATGAATTTATTGTACACTTAAAATATAATATGGTTTTGACAATCTGAGGCTCACTACACAACTAAGCACAACAGAATTTTTGTGTCATATTTATATCTGTGATTCATAATCAGGTTGGCTACCTGGTGGTGCATTGCTTTTTGAAATGATACTAACAAAACAATCAATACTGACTTAAGAAAACAAATATTACTACGTCCTTTATAATCAAAGGAATAAGGTATTTTTTTACCCTAGTTTGTTTGCAAGCATACCAAACAACTACATTTAAAAATATTTAGACTTGGGCCTGTCTAATTCCCATATGTGTACTATTATATTCTATTAACCTGGACATCATTTTCATTTGTTCACTGAAAAATGTTCTTTCCATAACTATTCCATTGTCTTTCTGAAGTTAAACAAACAGACCACTTTAACAATATTACTATCACTATTTTTGGAAATGTAAACAAAAACAAAAGTTCTCCTTGTTTGTCATTCTTTCCATTCTCTTTTCTAGTTTATTAAATTGCTTTTTGGGAATAAGGCAGAAAATCTTTAACGTGAGATAAAAAGTCCTCTGCTAGACAAATTTGTCTAGGGCATCTGACAAAGATCAAGATCTACATTATTTGTGTCTTTCAAGAAGCAGGCGCCAAAACAGGAATCACTGTGTAAAATGTGTATTGGAGACAAGAGGGAGAAATTCAGGGGAGCTTATGAAAGCCATTAGATTGTGATGCAATTGTGACCCTGTATGAAGGAGAGTGGGTAGAAAGAAAGGAAGGACACTAATACTTTAGAATGCAGAGCCAGGTATAAAGAATTCAGCAACAGCTACAACAACAAGAACAACAAAAAAGAAAAGAATGAGCTCAAGGAAAGGGGAAATTACAACCAAAAGCGATAATAATAATAATGATAAAAAGGCAAACAACACCAGAAGGTCAAAGATAAACCAAAGGGACCATGGAGGAGGGGAGGGGAAGGAAGGGGAGGCAAAGAATGGGATGAGGGAAGAAAGAGCACAAGAGACTGAGGTGATGGTGTATGGGTGGAATATGGTGGTGGGAACTCCCTGGAGAATACAAATGATGTCAAATATACTTAAAAAAAAAAATTCAGCAAAACCTTTTAGAGAGCTCTCAAATCAAATCTCCCCATCAAAGTAACCTTGTGTCTTGTAGGAATGGACCTGCCTTACTATCTCTGCTATAGTCACTCACCGTCTAAGAATAACTAGAGAAGTCTGGCTTCAGTGTGAGCACAATAATGATAGCACAGTGCAGTAACTACAGCCACCACTCAGTTATATATCCTGAAATCTGAGAGAAGCATTCTTACCTCGACAGGATCTCTTGAGGAAAATGCAATGTACATTTGGCAGGTTAATTATTTTTATTGAAGTAACATCATGGTGTAACAAGTGTGCATAATTCAAAGTCAGCTTGTGCACATAATTAATGTAGTAACATGAAATTCACCACCAGATAATTCTGCAAATTTAGAATATGAAAAGGACTAGGGTATCTGCTCTCTACCCTCACACTTCCTCCACTGGAGCCTCAATTCTGCCAGATTTCTAGGGTCTAATTTTGGTTTGATTTTGTCTGACACATGTTTTCTCTCTAATCCACATTAGTAAAATGACATGGGTAAGGAATAGTTGTGAAAGGTAGTCAACATTATTGACAAAGTGTGTCTAAATGGTTTATTTCCTTCAATTTACATGCTTACATAAAAATAATAGTTTTCTCTAGACTCAATTTGATGTTTGACTTTAATAGCCATAATATAGCATTTCCAGTATCCACCTTGGAGAGGCACATGGGAAAAGTAAATACCTACATAGTGTTTATAGGAAGCTATATGGCCTTCCAGTTGAGGTGTGTGTGTGTATCAGGAAAGCAAGCTAAATCTCTACTAGATTTCACTAGAAATGTGAAATTCTTTTTATTTTTCTAAGTTTACTCTAAGAATGAATTGTGTGGATTCTAGAACATTGTACTTCCCAACAAAATGGTTATTACAAAAATAAGTAGAATAAAGGAGGGGGAGAAAAACTTTAGCAACTAAAGATAGCTGAGAAGAGAGTTAAGTGCTGAATGAGTAAATGAAAACTTAAAGGGCAAAATGTACAAGTTAAAGCTTGCAAAAAGAGTAAGACCCCAAACTGGTAAATATATAATTCTATATTCATGGTAGTGATCTAAACTGTGGAATACTGGCAAAGACAATAGGAGGTGCAGCAAAAAGTCAGGTGGAGAAATTGGGGATTCTAATTTGTTTTATGTATGTAGGTTTGTACATATACATGAATGTGCACATTGTTTTTCTTTTATTACTGAAGTTTCATTGGTTTAAAAGCTTATATATGGATTTCTTTATAGTCTATATGTGCATGAAATCATCTGGTATTTGTCTTTCTCCTTCTGACTCAGTTACGTAGCATGATTCTGTTCAGTTCTGTCTATGTTGTGCAAATGACAAGACTTCATCTTTATCATTGAGCAGTATTCCATTGGGTATATACAACATCTGTTCTTGATTCACTTATCTATCTTTGGGCACTTAGGTTCCATAACTCGGCTATCATAAATAATGCTGCGATTAACATGGGAGTGCATATATACCTTCAAATGTGTGATTATGGAATATTTGTGTATATGCCTAGGAATTTAATTGCTGGCTCATTTGGTGCGTGTGTGTGTGTGTATACATATATATTTAGAATTATGAAAAACCTCCATGATATTTTCCATAGAGTTTAGAGCAGTTTATTCCAACCAATTGTGTGTGAGGTTTCCTTTTTCTCTACATCATTACTAATATTTGTTGTTTCTGTCTTTTTGTATGTGGGACATTCTCAGAAGTGTGAAGTGTCTCATCATGGTTTTGATTCGCATTTCCATGACAAAAACTTATGGCACATATTTCATCATGTATCTGGTTTTTATATGTATCTGTGTGCTTTCTTTGAAAAATGACTATTGGTTATTCTGCCCATTTTCAGATTGGGTTGTTTTCTTTTTGTTGAGTTGTACGAGTTCTTTATAGAGCTTGGTTATTACTCCCTTGTCAGAATTATGATGTGCAACACTTTCTCTCATTCAGCAGTGTCTTTTCATTTTAATGATGATTTGTTTTACTGTGCAGACTTTTTTTTTTCCCTTGACTTGATATAATGCCACTTATTTTTGCTTTTGTTTCCTTTTGCTGTTGATTTGTATACCCAAAGTCATCCATGAAGCCAATATGGTGAAGTGTTTTCCTTCAATGTGTTTTGTGGTTTTGCTCAAGTGTTTAATTTTATATTTTATTTAATTACATGGTTGTCCCTGTCTATTCAGGATACTATAATGGAAATTCCATAGACTAGATAACTTTCAAGCAACAGAAATTAATTATTTTTAAAGGCTTATTTTTATTTGTGCATAAAAGAACTGAGTGTTCACCAGTGATGTGGGAGTTAAGAGGATTCACCAGAGACAGTGAGGAGCAGAACAGGCAGAGCTAATGAAATACACTGCTGAGGGGAACAGTAGGCACGGAAGGAGAGGTCTGCTATGCCATGTGGGTCAACTCCCTGACTGGGGATTGAACTCATTTTGTAGTGACTGGAGATAACTTGATAGTGCTGAGACTTAACCAGTTGTGCCACCAGGGAGCCACAAGGAACAAAATTTTATTTCTTAGATTTATGGAGACTAGAAATCTAAGATCTAGGATCAGTATGGTCCAATCTGGTGAAGACATTAATCTAGTTTGCAAACTTCCAACTTTTCAGTATATTTACAAATGGTGTACAGCCGAAGTAGCAAGCATTCTCATAATTATCCTGAACATTTACCCCATTCAAGAGAGACCTGTCCTCATCATTTTATCTAACTCTAATAACTCCTCAAAGGCAACATGTCTTGGGCCTCCCTGGTGATGCAGCAGGTTGAGTATCACACTGTGAAGCATCCCTGGCACATCAGTGTGAGTTTGATCCCCGGCTAGGGAGGGGACCTACATGGCGCAGCAGACCTCGCCTGCCTCACCTGCTGCTCCCTTCAGTAGAGTAATTCAGTCAGTCTGCCTGTTCTGCTCCCCATTCTGTCTCTGGTGAATCTTCTCACCTTCCACGACTCTGGCCTGTACCCTATCTCTTGTATGCACAAATAAATATATCTTAGAAAAAAGGCAACATGTCCCAGTCCAATCACATATGAATTTTGGAGACACGTAAATATAAAATTTTACAATATTTACAATATATAAGATGTGAAACTTAAGTTCAAGTTTATTGTTGTGATGTCCATTTGCACACACACCATTTTTTGTAAAAGTAATATTTTCTCCCTTATATCAGTTTTGCAATTTTGTTATTTTAAACCAGCACGATGACTTAAAAGAAGACACAGATCTCTTTCCACCATATCAATGGCAATTTAAAAATATATAGTTCAAAAAGCCTTTAAATGAACCCCAGAAAACATTTAAAGAAGTAACTGTGCACTAGCAAACTGAAAATGACTAATAGCCATTTTCCATTTGACATACATCTATAGTAAGAAATGGGTCGGAAAAGCTGATTCATTTTACACATGTCAATCCTTCACCTAGTTTGGCATAACTCAGCAGAATGAGGATAAACTTTCCAGGATGATGTGGTAATTTCTCTTTTTGGAGAAAAAGACAAGAATAGAGTGTTCATTTTGGCATTTCAGTACTGCAGGAAATCAGCATACTTTGTATGCCTGGGGATATCTGAGAACAAGAGTTCAGTGACATTGTGACTCAGAGGACCTGCAATAGTAAAGACAGACACTAGAGAGAATAAGATATACTTACACACCTAAAAGAAACTGGCAACTTTCTCTAATTGGGAAATTATATGCATAAGCCCAGAAGATACATTAAAAAGAGAGATTTGAGAGACTGCCAGTATTTTTTACTGATATGATGATCTTCCTCTGAATGAAGCTATCACATAAAGACTTGGAGAAATGCCTGTTTTCTCAAATGTACAATTCTCCACAAATACAGCAAGGCTAAAAAGAAATAGGAAAACATCGCTCAGTTAAAGGACTGAGATATATATATCCTGAAATCAAATCTAAGAAAATGAACATATATGAATTGTGTGATAAATAATTCAAAATACTTATAATACAGAACCACAAAATGATACAGATAATCAACTAAAAAAAATCAAGAAAATTAAACTTGAACAAAATGAAAAAGCACCACAGAGATGGAAACTGAATAAAGAACTAAAAAGAAATTCTAATATTGCAGAAACAATATCTAAATTGAAACAATTAAATTTTACTTGAGGGTTTCAGCATCAGTTTTGATCAAGGAGAATAATCAGTAAACTAAAAAATATGTTATTTGTAATTATAGAATTGTAGTAACAAAAACAAAAATGAAGAAGGCCTAACTAATTCCTTCCTGCATAACAGTATAGGTGTTACAAGGATCCAAGGAGGAAGGAGAAAGAGGAAGAAAGACTATTTAGGAAATGTTAGGTAATGGGTTAGAGAGTTTCCAAATTTGATAAAAGGAGTAGACATACAAATTCAAGAAGATCAAGGATATATATATATATATATATATATGTATTATGCTAAACAAGGAAATTTAGTACCATTTAGCTTCCCTAGGTAAATTTGACTACAGATCTAAAAAATCAACACTTTTTTTCCAAAAAATTCAAAATGATAACACTTTCAAATTCTTCATTATTCCAGCAATACTCTAATGCCAAAACCATATAAAAATATCATGAGAAAATGAAGATAATTAGCCCTAATAACTATGATGCAAATACTAATTAATCCAATTTAATAATACAGTAAAAGGATTATATATTACTACCAAGTGAGATATTTTTTTGAAATGCAAGGATGCCTCAACATTTGAATATAAATAAATGTAATATATACTATTGATAAAATGATTATTTCAGTAAAGAACAATGTTAGAATATTCAATACCCTTTTATGACAAAAACTCAACAAGGAATAGAAGACAATTAAAACGATATAAGTTAAGTCATATATGAAAACTGACTATTCATATCATATCAACAATGAAAAATTGGAAAATATCTGCATAAGATCAGGAACAAGATAAAATGATGCCTGTTTTCACTGTGCTCTGTAACATAACACTGGAACTCCCAACTGAAATGATTAGTCAACACAAAGGAAGGAAAAACATTCACATTGAAAAATAAGAAACGAAATGACCTCAATCCACAGATGGCATGATTTTAAATATAAGAAACAGGGGCCTCCCTGGTAGTGGGTTAAACGCGCTATGAAGCAGACCTCAGCCACTGCAGCATGAGTTTGATCCCTGCCCCTGGCCAGGAAGGTGACCCACATGGCCCAGCAGACCTCTTCTGCCTCTCCCACTGCTCCCCTCAGCAGTGTATTTCAGTCAGTCTGCCTGTTCTGTTCCCCATTCTGTCTCTGGTGACTCCTCTCACCTCTTAAGACTCTTGCCTCTACTTCAGCTCTTGTATGCATAAATAAACAAGTCTTTAAAAAATATAGGAAACAAAAAGGTTCCATCAAAGCTGTTAAAACCAATAAATCACTCAAATTGCAGGATGTAATGTTTGGTAGGTATGGTGTGGCTACATACACCTGATGAGTATGATCCTCTTCTGAATCTTATACAATATACAATAACCAAAAATGATACTTTGAAAACAACAAAAATACACTCATCAGTTTGCTTGCTATACACTAACAGCTAAACCCTAAAAGGAAATCAAGAAAATTCCACTTGTAATAATATCAAAAAGGAATAAAATAATACACTTAAATATAATTTCTTGTTTATAACACCAAAATAACAAGTAAAAAAAAACCAAAAAACAAAAAGAAAAATGGACCTACATGAAAATCTACAATTTCTATGTGGCAAAAGAAACAATTAAGAATGAAAAGACAAGAAGTGAGAGTTTAAGGAAACCACAAATCTAAGGATTTATAACCAGAATATAAAGAATTACTAGAATTTAAAAATAATCCAATTAAAATGGCTTTAATAAAAATGTCTCCAGAGATATACAAGTGACTAACAATAGGAAAAATTGCTCAATGTCACTAGTAATCAGGAAATATTAATCAAAGCCACAGTGAGATATGATCTCATAATTAGGAACTTCTTTATGTATGTGGGAGGGAGGGTGGAAGGGATAGAGAATTCCATTCCTGATCCTTTGAGTAGGTGAAAGAAGGTTCTTTTATTTTGCAGCTTTTTTCTAAATTATAAATTTTTTTATATTCATTAGAATGTCTATGCAGACTTCTCTAGAACCCATTCTGGGATAAATGAAGAAAAAAAAAAGAATGATAAGGACAGTCAAAACGCCAATTTTTTTTTTTTGTTTTTTTTAATTTAGAGTTATGATACACTGGCTGCTTTGTTCCACTTTCCAGAGAGATAGAGAGTGTGTGCGAGAGTGAATGAGCCTCATGTGAGGAACAGGGAAAAAATGCATATACTCACTTCCTAGAAGTGGCATCCTTTCTTATAATACTGGTTTTATTAGAATTGCTGATTGCTTCTTATGCTTATATTTTTTTTCAGTATCATAATCAGCCTTCTGTCCTTAGTCTCTAGTGTTCAGTTTTCAGTGTGAGGTATCTTTAATGAACTTCAGATACAGATTTTTGTCTTGGTTCTATAATTAACTACCTGTGAGACTGGGTAAATAATTTTTTTTCATATTTCTCAGACTTTCCTAACTATAGGATGTATTTATAACTCTAACATCTTGAGACAATATTAGATAACTTTATTCATTCTAAACATGTTACATTACATAGTTCAATTTCCTTATTTATTCCTTATCATATTCCTTATTTATTCCTTATTCTTAACATAATATAGCTTTGTGTTATTGCCAGATTTTGTTATATAATGTTATGCCTATATCCCTTTTGGTAAATTTTTCTTCTGTAAACTTTATTTTGAAATTAATGAATCCTACATACTTATATGATTTTGTAAAATGATTTCTGCTTTGGAAAATGTATTTTGAACATTTTACTTATTAACATTATTATATCATGTTTGTTTTATTTTGAGAACATCCACAAATGTTCTTACTTTACTATGTTCTTCTTTACTATGGATTCAACAAATAGATATGATCTTTAACATTTTTATGGTATCATTTTTAACAATAATCCCCAAAGAATTACTAGATAAATATTACCCTTGTTCTACAATGATGAATAGTAGTCACATGCACAGCTTGCTGGGATATTTTTTAAATTTTTTGCAGCTATTCATTTGTGTTTCACTTCATCTGCTCTGTAGACATCTGAACAGCTTAATTAACAATCTTCACCCTTGACATTCGAACAAAATACTGCCCATTGTTCAAATTATCCCTTGTTATCAAAATAACAGTGTCCTGAATGTTTAATACCAGCTGTTATGCATGCCATATAAGTCTACCAGGTGCAACTAATTTTCTTATAGTTTTCAATAATACCCTTCACTTTCTAGATGACTCTATTATTTGTATAATTTTTCTGCTGTGATATTAAATATAAAATTGATCACTAATTTATTTGAGAACACTGAGATACATAGGAAGACCTTTCAAATACTACACCACTATTGTAATTCTAATATATATATTTAATATTTTAATATATTAAATATTTTTATTGTCTTTGATCAACAACCTCAAAGAAACTGTGTTTGTAACTGTGATTCTGTAAGCCTCTTCAAATTAGTCATATCTTAAAACTACATATTCCTGCAGTGTTTACAAGTGGATTATATTCAGTAAAGAAACTTCATTGAATATTCTTTTTTATGCTCTACCATTACAGCAGAGCATACTTCAGCTACTTTTTATGCCTACCACATTGGGGTGTCCCAGAAATATTTAGTAATTTGGGTTACTCCAATGTATATCCAGTCTGTTGTTTGTTTTCAAAAGACAGCACTCAAAACAAGGGAAAGGAATGGGTAGAAAGACTAAGTCTCTGTGACATTATTCTACAGAATATAAAGATTCCATGTATTGAATTGTATATTCTGTTTTGTTTTGTTTCCTAAAATGGACTATGTGAATTCCTTTGGCTATTCTCAAGTCTCATGTGAAAGTGTGTTAGGAGCATTACCAGTGTTATATTTACATGGCTTATAAATAATATCTCTGTTTTCCTAAACACTGAGTATTGTCATAGGATATAATCACCAATGAAGTGATCTGAAAAACACACACTAAAGGAGCAGTGTCTGAAAACCCCAATCATGACTAATAATTATCAGTGAAATTTAGTTGCTTATGTATATACCCCTGTATAAATATTTATATAACACATAAAATACTTTAAAAAATACTATTGATGATGTACATTCTACTTGACAATTACCATAACTTTACTACCATTACTTTGATGAAATGTTAGAATTCTATTTAACATTAATATCAGCATCTTTATCTAATAGATTACATTTGAAAATGTAAATGACTGTATCAAAGCCAAATTTTGAGTAAAAGCATTTTTATTAAAGCCTAAATCTCCCTTCTTTAATATCTTCTTCTGTATCTACATCCAGAATACATTGCATAGATAGATGAAACTTGAATGCATGTCTCAGCATATTCTGAATGTGTTGTTTCTTAACAAAATTGTTCCTAATATAGGAATAAATGAGTGGAATTCTGAATATCTTTGTGAGATTTGACTAATAACAACAATTTTTGTTGTTAATATGTCATATTATTTTATAAATAAGTTATTTTATTTTCAGAATGTTTAAAAAATGGGACTTTATTATACATGATATGTTTAAATATGTAGTGGAAAGGATGGAATTTGAATTGATTTGTTTACTGAGATTTCATCTAAAATACTGCCAGACAAGAACTTGAATATTTGTTGAAAAAGTGTCCAGAATTTTCCTCCAGTCTTATTTTTTTTTCTGTACCATTTCAATTTGCCAATGCTCCCTACTGAGAGAGTAACTTTCCCAATTTTTCGTGATACCCTCTGTTCATAGAAACAAACCCCTTGCTGTTCAAGTCTAATCTTTGAACAGTGGGGAAAAATAAGTTAACTGTAATTGATTTGTGTTCATCAGCTAGAGCCTTTCAACCAGAAAAATCAACTGAAATTGCTAGTAGCTTTGAAGATTGCCATATCTATATTTCTAGTAACCCCATCAAATTTCAGAGCCTTACCCTGTTATCTCTTGAGAGATAACACTCCCAATTTGAATGGCCCAGTTCAGAATCCCATGCTGAGTAATTGGTCAGTAAATTAAACAAGGGAAGGATCTCTTTCTTTTTTTTGAGATTCAGTGACATACACTATTAACTAACTTCAACCATTGCCTAATTTTATCCCTCCTGCTATATTTAAGTAGAAAGGAAAGATAAAAATAACCTTTTACATTTAGGATGACAAATACGAGTACAATTAAAGTTTTTTAAAATGTTTTTGATTTATAGATAGTATGGTTAGTTCAGTGTTTTACTACTTATATTTACTTACAAATTTATAGGAATTTTAGTAAAATTTGCTACATTGAATCTTTTATAGATAAATAAACATATATTCAATAAATAAAAAATGCTTGCCAAAATTACAATTACACATATATTGAGATAAAATGCAATTTGTTTGGCAACAAATTTCCTACTCTAAATATTACTTGCTGCTTCATTGTATGAATTATATAAGCTCAATGAATTTTGAGGGCTGTTTAGAACAACATGATTAGGAATATTCCTGAAAGGGATCTTTTGTTTTGACCTAAATAAAAATTAGAGGATTTATTGATTAATCATTGAAAAGAACACCAATTTCATTTTAAGACCTAGAATGACAAAAGGTTGTGAGAATTTCTTACATCAAAATGTTTGAAATTCAGTGCCAAATAAGAAAATCAATGATAGTTTTAAATTCCAGTATATTGTTGCAGAAGAACAAAAGGATGACTTTCTGAAGTTTTTGAAGCTTAATAATCCATATATATAGAATTTTCAAACCTAATTTCATACAAATTATTCAGTTACTTCCCCAGATATCATAACTGCAATGCTTTTCAATAATATCCCTAACTTGTCTATTTTTATTGTAGTTATTTCACTCTAATTTCTATCTCTAATTACCTTAAATCCTTTTTAGAAGAAGGTGAAGTATAGACTATTATGTCTTATTTTGTTGGAAAATTCCCATATGCTTGGTAAAATAAACATCTACTGGCACATACATAAATAGGGGTTATTATTTATGCAAAGAGGGATAAAAGGAATAAAAAATGAAAGGCAGAGGAACATAATATATTTTATATTAGTTTTCAATTCCACAATGTTAGTAGTTTAAAATAAATTACCACAATTAGTAGTTTAAATTTTTCAATCTTAGGGTAAGAACTCTGGGTAGCTCTTAACTGGATCCTACCAGTCTAGATGCTGGTCCGACTGTACTCTCATCTGTAGGCTCAAATTTCAAAGCTTCTACCTATAAGCTCATTCAGTTTATTGGCAGAATTAATTACTTGCTGGCTTTCATCTGCAAGCTACCCTTGAATATTACAGACTGCCCACAGTGCCTTGATGTATTGTCCACTTATACCACTACATTTTCAGATTCTCATCTCTAGATGAAAACAGAGCACTGCTGATTCTTTGCATACTTGTGTTCTAAGTGAATTAATAAACTTAGCCATATTTCGACTTGTGATTCACAGATATTGTGAACATGTGAGCAATACAACGCTTAATAAAAACTGAGAGATAGAAAAGGGCCTTATCAAGTTGTGGTGTTATATATCATGATAAAGATTTTGGACTTTATTCTAGATATTAATCAGTCCGGGGCAAGAGAGATCCCTTCCTTTTTCTTTATTAGTTTCCTCTTGCTGTCTCCACCTGTGCTACTCATTAAAGAGTGCAAAATACATAGAGGAAAAAATATGACATTCCCAGATGTTCTTCCCTTCCTGCCCTACGAGACGCTCCAGTTACCCAAACTCCAGTATATTCTACCAAAGTAGATCTAATTGGCTTCAAATGCTTACACAGGTCCATTCTCCAGAAGGTATACCTCATAGACAGTATAACAATAGCTTCAATGAGTGACCAAAGAATGGCTCTTTTTAAAGGACATGAATAGATCTGGAATATAAAATTTAGATTTTTTAGGTTCATGTACATGAAACATATTAATATCTGAGACAAAGTAATGGAACAGGGAGTACTAGGTCAGGATTTGGTTTACAGTCTTCTTACATAGGGGCAGCTTTCCCTTGAGACCACATAGGGTACAGAATTCTGAGGAATCCAAAAGTTCCAATTCAAAATTTACGATGTCTTTATGGATTGTTTTTTTGATTTCTATTTCATTTATTTCTGCTTTAATTTTTATTGTTTCCTTCTGTCTAGTGGTTTTGGATTCTTCTGTTCTTTTTCAAGTTCGTTAAGTTGGACAATTAGATTGTTTCAGTTTTTTCTTGTTTGTTGATGTGAGCCTGGATTGCTATACACTTACCTCTTATTACTGCTTTTGCTGCATCCCATACATTCTGGAATGAGATGTCTTAATTGTCCTTCAATTTGAATTATTTTTAATTTCCTCTGTGATCTCCTCCACAATCCATTGGTCTTCTAGTAGTGTGGGTTTCAATTTCCATGATGCGGCTAGGTTTCTTGTCTTCTTTTCATGATTCATTTCTAGTTTGATGCCTTTATGGTCAGAGAATATAGTTGGAATGATTTTTATCCTACTGTATTTGTTGATATTGGTTTTGTGGTCCATTGTGTGGTCAATTCTGGAGAATGATCCATGTGTGATCGAGTAAAAGTATATTCTGATTTTTTTGGGTGTAGTGTCCTATATATGTCTGTTAAGCTCATGAGTCCTAGGTCTTTATTTAGGGCTCTGGTTTCTTTTTTTTTTTTTTGGGGGGGTGGGGGAGGGTCTTGGTGAGCTGTCCATTGGTGACAGTGGAGTGTCGAAGTCTCCTACTATATATGTATTTTCTTTAATGTTTTCTTTCAGAGATGATAGTAATTGATGTATTTTCATGCTCCTTCGTTGGGTGCATATATATTGATGAGTGTTATGTATTCTTGATTTACTTGACTGATCATTATGTAGTATCCTTCCTTGTCTTTTTTTACCCTTTTTAATTTGAAGTCTATTTTGTCTGATATAAGTATGACTGTTCCTGCTTTCTTTTTTTGGTCCATTAGCTTGTAGGATTGTTTTCAAAACTTTTACTTTCACCTATGTTTTTGTCTTTTGTGTTTAAATGTGTTTCCTGGAGAAAGCAGTTCTGCTTGTGATTTTTAATCCAGCCTGCTACTCTGTGCCTTTTCATTGTTGAGTTTAGTCCATTTACATTTAGAGTTTAAATTGATATACTGGCACCTGTATTTACCATTTTGTCTTTTTGTGGTTTGTTTTCCTTTGCCTTATCTTGTTCCTCTTATTCATTTTTCTGTTGGTTTTGGTTTTACTGCTTCTTGTAGTATTTTTCGGAGTGGGGGTTTGGTCGTGCTGAATTTCTGGAGTTTCTGTTTGTCTGGGACTTTTTCTTCATATATGAAGGAAAGCTTTGAGGGATGGAAAATTCATGGTTGGCATTTGTTGCCTTGCACTTTTTTGAATATGCCCCTCCATTCTCTCCTTGCCTGTATTGTCTCTTCTGAGAAGTCTGATGTTAGTCTGATGGGTTTTCCTTTATATGTTAGTTGTTTCTTCCCCCTTGACAGCTGCATTATTACCTCTTTGTCCTGGATTATTGGGAGCTTTACTAGTATGTGTCTTGCTGTATTTCTCTATCATAGAAATTCAGGGTGCATCTTGTTTCTTGTATTTCTATTTTCATCTCCTTTTTTAAGCTTGGGATTTCTCTTCAAGTGTCTCCTTAAATAGATTTTCATCTCCTTTATTTTGCTCAGCCTCCTCTGGAATTCCAGTAATTCTTATATTTCCTTTCTTAATGGTGTCCGAGAGATCTTGAAGCATTTCACACACACACACACATATATATATATATATATGTATATATACATGTATATATATAGCAGTGAAATTTACGATGTTTGCTCAGGGTGGCAGACAGTATGTTCCATTTAGCATTTTAGGCATTACACAAAACTTTAAAATATTCAGACAAATTTTAATACATGGTGTATTTGCTGCCATTTATGGTTTGCCCTGGAGTACCAGTGTTCATGGTGTTCATAGAAGATGGCCATGAAGTGACAGTAGATGATTATCTTTAAGATCACATTGGCTACTGTTTGGAGAATAGACTTAAATAAGAGGAGAAGCAGGGTAACTTACTAGAGGCTATTACAGTCATCCACGGGAGAAATAGTGTGATTTCATTAGGGATTCAATAGTGAAAACAAAACAAAGAGAAGTGGGCAGCTTTATAGTTGCTATGAAAGCATAGACAATAAAACTTGATTGTATAGGGATAGTTAAGAATATCAAGCTATAAAACATAACTGCTATTATGTGACTTGAATTTTCATTAAAGATGAGTTTAATCCCATCTACTGTCCTCGAATCTTTGACCAAGAGAAAAGTTGTGAAATGTCAGGGGAAAGGGACATTCCTCCCTATCATCTAATTTTTCACAAATCCAATCATTTAATGTCTACATGTTTTTTTCTAAACAGCAGTTTATGTCACATATGCTCATATTCTTGATCGACTGGTTTGTCATTTTATGTCCATTTATTAAGATAGGCACTGTCTCTTTTTATCAAATGACAAAAGACAGAGAGGAACATTTATTTTCTAGGGATTGCATTGTCTACCCATTTGAATTAAACTTCACTTAAAGATATGCAAGTAGACTAATATCACATTTTTAAGTATTTGATATTGTCTGAAGAAATACCAAATCCACAAAAATAAATGTCAGGCTTGTCAAAAAATAAGACATTTCAGGAATCAAAAAAGCAGCATGCTTGCATAATACTCACATCCATAAAAAAAAAAAAAAAAACTGACCTAAACATTAAGTTGATTTAACATTTTTTAAATAAGTGCATAAGGCAAACTGTATTTAAATTTGCTATTGAAGTGGCATTGCCTTGTATAACATTGTAGAGGCTTCAGGTATGGGTCATGATAAATCAGTTTGAATATATTTTGCTCACCACTAAAAGACCAGTTGTAACCTTCACCATATATAATAGACCCCTTTCTTTTAATTTACTCATTCATTTTTCCATCTTGTAATCACTAATTTAGTCTTAATGTTTAAAAGTTTATTTTTTGTCTTATTTAATTATTTTGTTTATCTACAATATATGATACGGTATTTGTTTTTCTTCATCTGACATATTTACTTGATAATAGTGCCCTCTAGGTCAAGTCATATTTTTTTAGATGTAACTATTTTATCCTTGGTACAGCTTAATAGTATTCCACTGTGTGTGTCTGTGTGTGTGTGCGCGCACCCACATGCATATAATTGGGGAATTTGGGTTGTTTCCAGCTACTGGGTATTATGGCTAATGCAGTGCTAAATATGGTGCTACATGCCTATCTACAAATAGAATTTTTCTGTTATTTGGGTTAATACCCAGAGGGGAAATAAGTGGATTGTAATGGAATTTGTTCCCATTTTCTTGAGGAATCTCAACAATGCTTTAAAAAATGGCTGTACTAATTTATATTTCCACAAGTAGTATACACTAGAAGGTTTCCTTTCTCTCTCCATCTCCAACATTTATTTGTTTTGAGCTATAGCCACTACCACAGGTGTGAGGTGATATCCAATTATTTTGATTTGCATCCATTAATAATAAATGACTATAAATATATTTCCATATGCCTGTTGACCATCTGTGTATTGGCTCTAAAGAAGTTTTTATTTAGAGCATCTGCCCATTTAAAAATTGTTGTTACTGAGTTTTATGAGTTATGTATATATTTTGGCTATTAACCCCTTCTACATATGATGTACAGATGTCAGCTTTCATTCATAGGATTTTTTTGTTTTAATGGTAGTTATTTGGTTACTGTTGACTGCTCTATGTACTGCACTAAATTGGTAATGGTAATTGGTAATTGTGTTAATGGAGTGAGGGGAATTTTATTGGTTGGTTACTGTCATGGGCATAATCAGTGGGTTCTGTCTCAAGTGCATTATCCTATTCTTACTCCTTCTCCTAGTTTTAGATTATGTACTTTCCCCTTCATATGTTGGAGTCACAGCATTTCTGTTTCAGTAGCCCCCAGACTGCAATCTCTGTACCTTCCTCTCTACCACTCTAGATCTCATAAATACTTGGTTCTCTAATGCAGTCTGTCGTGGTCTGTATTGTGCTGGGTGTGTTTCAGACTCTCCCTGTGAGCAAGTGTCAAACAAGGAATATCTTATTCTCAAATTTTGGTGACATCACTCTTTAACATTTCTTAATTCACTGCTTTTAGTGTAAATATTTGTACAAAGACATATTATATGAATGGATTTTAACCCATTACTAATAATTTTTTTGCTATAGAAAAGTTTTATTTCAGTGTCTTTGAAATATATTTATTCCTGGCTTTCAAATTTATACCAATAGCCAGGTTTTACCCATTTGAATTCCATTAAATTATATTTTAACTTGAATATTTTATAGTTTGTATATGATAACAAATGTATAGCTACATATTATAAATTATCTGAGTCATAAAACATAAGGATGGTTCAAAGTTTCTGGAAAAATAATTAGAACAAATATGCATGTAATGATATTTCACTTTTCATGTGAATGATTCAACATATTGATCACTTTGTTACTTGGGATTAAATTAGGTAGATAGTAATATAATCCTACAAATTATGAAGGAGGCTTTGGAATTGTTGGGACAAATTATTAAACTTAAATGTGGATACGAATTTGTCTTCTTTTAACCATTGGTGGAGCGGCATAGTGGAAAAACATATTTATATGGTTTGGGTAAAATCTCTACACTGACCAAAAGAGTTAGGGGTTACTATAAATTATAACTGAAGCCTTTGAATGTTATGAAACTATAAATCCCATGACTGAGTAGAGAACAGTATGTAATACTAACCACTTAAACATTTGACATTAAATAGTTTGGCATATGAAGTAGAATTAGCAGAAACTTTAGACTGAGGTCTAGGGAAGTGTTGTAGAAACATCAAAGATGTCCCCCCCCCCCCTTAATAGAAGGAATGGCCAACAATATTAAAATTCACCAATGAAATCAAGTTACTTGAAAGTTAAAAAATAATTTGCATTTGTTGATAAATGTCTAAGCAGCTCAATGATTTTATGCAAGCAGAGGAATGATTGGATAAACCCTAACCACAATGATGTGTGAGCGAGAAGTCAAATAAGAACATTGAATGGATGTTTTAGATATTTTAGATATTTATTGATGAGATAAAGAAGTGAAGAGGTGAAACAATGGCAGTTCTCAACCTATCTGCTTTTCCCCATTGTGCCTCTTATTAAATAGCTCAACATTCTATGCAGCTCATCTGCAAAATGATTCTGATAATATAATCTAAAGTAGGTAACTTAATGATGAGTATAAGGTCTCCTCTTCCCTGTGAAAAACAGGCTACATTGGAGTGTAATCAATTTTACATTTATTATTAATTGTTGGTATTAGAAAAATATCTTGAAAATAGAATAGGTATTACCATTTTCCATGAAATTATTTACATATATTATAAGTGATGGAGTGAGTGACATAGTTAGTGAGGTATAATATCAATGCATTCCAGTGAGCTTGTAAAATATTTGCAGTTTTTAAATTATAATTAAAATCTTAATACATCATTGGTAAACTTTCTGTGTAAATCAATACCCTTTCTTCAGTAGATTCTACTACATTTTTTCTTTCTCCCCCTTTTCCTTTCTTCTTTTTGTTACAGAAATTTTCTTTACTTTGTAGGAATTCCTTCTTAATTTACTCTTTTGAATATAAACATATTTAGAAAGGGTAACACCTCACATAGACACAGAAATATATAGTGGAACATATGTAATCAAGTAAATCGTACCAAGTTTAGATATCAATTCTTAATTTTTATGTAAGCTATATTAGACTATATGGAAATATAACTTTAAAATATAAATATAGTGAAATATACTGATGATATTACATTTCTTTTTTTCTAGTAGACTTTTGTTTTTTTAGGTATGCCTATCTCAGAAATATAATGTACTGAATTACTCTCAGGAGGTTTTTATATCTGAATCTAAGAAATATAAATTTAGATTCTATTACTAATTGCTTCCTTGTAATCAAGAAGCTATTGTCTTGGGGCTATTTTTCAATTCTCAGGCAGCACTGGATGGCAATATAGCTCTAATGCAATGTACTAAAACAGTAAACCAGTGTAAACTTGCATGCAACTAAGTCTCCTAAAAGATTTTAGAAGCATTATAAGGCTTTTCTCAGATAGTCATCTTAATGTTAAATAATACACAATACAGATTTTTGCTTTAATTCTGCAGAAATGCTCTAATAAGACCATAACATATTTAAGTGATCTTTTATGAACATGCAAAAGTAACTAGAAGCTCTGTTTAATTAAGATGCAAAAAGTCCATATAATATTCTTTAAGGTTTATAGCTAAACAAGGTTAGTTCCAAACTATAGTGATTTAATTTGATGCCCCTTTTTTTTTTGATCTAAATCCAGGCCATCAATAGTCACTAAAGATACATTGTTGAAACATGGATGGGTAGATATACTGATAGATGATTGATAAAGATGTAGATGTCATAATGTTTCCAGAAATATTTCCAAGTTCATAAGTAAAGTGAATGGCCAGACTTTTACTAAAGATATGAATTCAAAATGTTAATTTGAAACTACTGTGAAAGCTATTATAAAAGGCACATGAATAATAAAAATTCTTAAAGAATATGCTTTACATTTCTAGAAAGAAGGAAAGTCAATGATATGTTTAGAATATCATTTTAACAAAAAGTACTGTGATATTGGATACCACAAAACAATTTGGTCACATTGTTATGTATGTTATGAATTCATTAAAATGTGCTTACTGTATGCTTACTGTAACTATAGTGATTTAGTTAAAAGAACATCACATTCCATATGATCCAGCAATCCCACTCCTAGGAATATACCCAAAAGACACAAATACACTGATTCAAAAGAATACCTGCACCCCTATGTTTACAGCAGCAC